>JAMWET010006558.1:72500-175000 GCA_024036415.1 Prochilodus magdalenae
AAGTTTTTAAGTGGAAACTCTGCTGCAAAACAAGCTGTTTTGAATTCTCAGTGTCTGTGATGTCACAGGGACCAACTCATTGACATACACCAAGCAGTCAAAACATTGCATGTGTGTGATCCACTCACACCAGCACTACACACACTAACACACCCCCACCACGTCAGTGTCACTGCAGTGCTAAGAATGATCCACCACCCACATCATACCTGCTCTGTGGGGGTCATGAGCATCATCAGGAGAGAATCATAAGGTCAGAGACAGGTGGCCAGCCTATGGAGACTGCACTCAGGTGACTCTAGCAGCTCTGGTGAATCCACTGTGATGAATATACAAACATCACACTCCATCCAAGTTAGACGAGGGGCTCATATAGAACTATCAGGCAGCGAGGATGGTCATCAGCTCATAAAGCCACATGCATTATTACAAATAGACCTTGAGGATAAATTATTATCTTAAAGAAATATAAAATTAATTAATTAATGAATTAACACACTCCTGTATTAATTAATATAATACTCAAAAACAAAAGTTCGACTCAAACCTTTAAAAGGCCAATAGCTCACATTTTTCCTGTCTTAATTAATTCCTTGATTAATTAATTCCTTAAGTAATACAGGAATATTGATACAGGAACAAAGTAGGCTTTGGCCACGTTAAACGTTCGTGTCGAACTTTTATTTTGAAATGCACAGCAAACTAAGACAAAACTGGGCTTAATGGTTGTGGCTGGTGTTCTTTTTGCACATTCTGCCATTTTGTATGTCTTATCTCCCGCCTGTAGTGTGAAAATGCTTGTAAAAAGATTTAGGGCTAGTAAATCCTGAAGAATAATGCCACAATGCTTATAGGTTCCTCAATGTTTATCACTGTCCATCAGGAATTGGGCTGCAAGGACCGGCCTCGGCTCATAAAACCACACACATTTTGTGGATAATTATGAAATAAAAAATTAAGTATGTGAATTTTTTTTATGATTTATTATATAGAATAAATGAATACGGGGGAAAAAACAATTCGGGAAAATGTAGGTTATGGGTCATTTAAAGGTTCGTGTCGAACTTTTATTTTAAAATGCACAGGAGTCTGCCCCTCGTGGTTGTACCGGGTTTCACATTTGCATGTTCTGTCTTTATGTGTGTTTGATCTCCCGCCTTTAATGTAATCTTCATGCTTATAATTCAAACCGAGCTGTTTATAAATGTAGTTTAATGTAAACCTCGCAACATTAGGTTTTGTTTGGTTGCTGATTTTTATTTACATTTTTTTTAGTTCGTGTTTTTTTTTTTTTTAAGTTGTGCAGCTCGTGCTGCTCATATTTCAGTTCAGTTTAGTTTAATTTAGATTATTATAATTTACTTTAATTTCGTATGCGGTTTAGTGTATTTTAGAGCAGGTCTGTGGTTTAGTCCCGGTTTAGCTCTCTTGGTGCGGAGCTGCTGCAGAAGCTTTCGTGAAGATGACAGCAAATCTCCCTGTCGTAGTTCTTTAATCCTTCTGCTTTGGGGGATATGGAGAAGGTCGAGGAGGAACAGAACAGTCCAGAGGGAGAGAACTCCTCAGTGGACGACAAGATATGGTGTTTAAAGCGAGTTGGGAAAGACAGCGGCTGGTTACGGCTGCACGAAAACTCTGAGGTAACTAGCCGAGGCTTTGCTGGATGGCTAAGCTAACTAGCATACAACCAAAGAGCTCCGAATGTTTACGAGCGGTTTTGAGAATTTAGATAGTGTGGGGGGTTATATTGTCATATTGAGGCCTGGTTTGATGTAAACCGATGTATTTGGCACTGTATAATAAGCTGCCCAAGCAGGGCGAAGCTAATGCTAACAGAGAAACTCTATTACGCGGCTAGGCTAACTGTTACATGACTTGGAGGGAAACCCCACCAGTGTTCTCAAAATTTCAGTTTATTTAGGTGGTTGAGATGTAAACAGAGTGATTCAGAGAGTGGGTTTGGGGTGAAATGGTCCAGATGTTCTTCACAGGGGTGGTGATGGTGATGGGAACCAAGGTTCTCCATGTCTACAACACACAGACACTTCATTTGTTATCTAGACCTCTTTTATATGGGAGGATGAGAATGATGATGGTCAATTAGTGTCGAATATGAAAAAAAAAGGTTTTCTTCAGGTACTGTTTTGACCTGGAAGTCCATCCCTGTATCCTTCCACCATGAATGCATTAAAATACCTGGATTAAATTACATTTTATACAAAATGTAGTCACAGAACGATGATAAAACATTCATAGCCATGCCATGTAGTCACTTTCTGTGAAGGAGCTGTTGGAAGTAGATGTCTGGTTACCTTCACCACCAGCGTGTACCATTCAGACTGTCTAGGACGGAGCTTTTGACCATGAACCCACTCTGAATGACTCTGTTTACATCTCTACCGCTTTGTTACAGAGACAGTTTGAAAGTTAAAAAGTTCAGTTTCTTTTTTTTTGTTTGTCTTTTTTTGGGGGATCATTCTCTCAAAATAACTCGGAATGGTTCTCTTACGTTACAACAGATGTGTGCATAGTATGGTGAAGTAATATTTCTCCAAAGCTGATGTCATGAATGACATGATGTCGATGTTCATCCGTTGAGAGATTATATACACTGATGGTCATTTATTGGCCCGTTGTTGCAGTCAGGGCTTGAATTGGAGGGAAGTGGTCAGGTTATCTCAAAATCTTTTTTTGAAACATCTGGGGATGTAAATTTCCCACTTTGCATAGAGTGATTCTTTATCCTTCCTAACCAGGTCACCATCGGCCGTGGCCTAAACGTCACCCATCAGATCCTGTCAGCAAGTTGTCCGCTGATGATCTCTAGAAACCACTGTATGCTAAAGCAGAGGGAGGATGGACAGTGGACCGTGACTGACAATGAGGTACAGAACCTTACTTGGGTCAGGTATCTTTATAGACGTACAGTTTGCTTTTACCATACAGCTACTTTAGATTAGATTTGATTCAGCTCTAGTCACTGTGCAAAGTTCAGCTACAGAGCTTGTAACCTTGAGCTGATGAACTCATGGTTGTAATGAGCTCCATAACTGCCAGCCCTAACTGAACTGTTTGTGGAAGTTGTGGTACTGTTATATTATTAGTATTAGTAGTGTTGTTATATCACTTTCCATACATGAAAATGCAACTTACCATACAAAAACAAGTCAGGTAAAAACAGTGCATGGCAAGAACCAGCATGCGGCCAAATGCAGAGCCGGATAAAATTCCAGTCTCGGTAGACAGCCCTCAAATCAAATCGCTTTTATTGTCACATCACATTTTCACAGGTGTGAATGTGAGTGAAAAACTTAGGTGCCTAGTCTTTTACAGTACTTAAATACAAACATACACATTAGACAATAAATATTTACTCAATTCGAAATGGGAAATAAACAAAGTGGCTCGGTTTGAGTCACACAGCACTCTTCTAGTTCGTCAGTAGTAGGGGGGGTTCATGCTCATGCATCTGAGATGCTGAACTCCATGTTCTGTAAAGAAGGAAAGAGAGACCTCCGCGATTTGACGATGCTGAATTGACTTTCAGATTTATCGGTTCCATCTTAAATGGAGCTCCAGTCATCTAAGGCTTCGAAATGTAGCTGTACCATTTAAGGTAAACTGGAAAGTTTGGGCGGGAAGCTGGTCATGTGCAACTTAACCACTTAACTGTACACAACGTTTAAGAAATCAGTGCTAATTTGCTTTAAACTAGAAAAAAAAACATGAAAAATAAACATGTTTTGTCCTTTAGGAATTCTGAAATGCGTGAAGGTGCTAATTAGGGAGTTTAGTGAAACCTAGAACTGTAGAATCAGTTCTTCCAGCTTGCACTATCATAGCTGATTTTCATTCAGCCTATTTTTCTTTTTCCTCTTCTGTTTTAGAGCATGAATGGAGTGTGGGTGAACGGAGTGCGTATTTCCGCTCTGAGACCTCACGTCCTGCAGCAGGGTGACGTTGTGAGGTTTGGTGTCCCTTTGGACAGCAGTCCGGTTGAGTTTGAGTACATCCTGGTTTGCCACAGACTCAGCAAAATCAAAGATTTCTTGACTAAGGATGCTGGCACGGAGACAGGAGCCAACGTTTCCGTCCCTAAACCCAAAAAGACAAAGCGCAAGTTTGGCACGGACGAAACGGAGCCAGGAGCCACGCAGGATTCCAAGTGCAAGCTTTATCGAGGTTCCAATACAGACAAGTCCAGTGCGCAGCCGTGTCCGACGGCAGCAGGACAGCCGAGTCAACAGCACTTACCTACCTGCAGGGGGCCTGAGGACCCACCTGGAAGCCCCGCTCACTGCAGCGACAGCAGCCAGCACCTGTACACCCTGCGGCGCTACGATAACAACCTACAGGCACTGAAGGAGCGAATTGGGGCCACTCAAAAACAGACAGCCGAGTTAGAGGGGCAGGAACATGCTGGCCCAGAGCAGCAGAGGAAGATGCAGGAGCTGCGAGAACAGATGAAGGTTTTACGGGGCCAGCTGAACACCCAGCAGGAAATGGCCTTGCAGCGTGTGGAGATGCTGGAGAAATCCGTCTGTGAGGAGGAAAGGAGACTGGAGGTGAGAGACTACTACCTGCATAGGATATCGCTGGTTAATCTTTATTGTGATGTTGGCCTTTCCAGTACTGGTGTCTCAGATGACAACATGTAAACAAACCAATGCAACACTCACAGACTGCGTTCAGAAGCTTTTCCCACTGCTTCTGCTCTCCCTCTCCCTTCCTAACGCTCCTCCGCCACAACAGAATAAACATGGAGATACTGAGGAGAGGAAGGGAGCAGGAGGAGTGGAGAGAACCAGCTGAAACTGGGAAAATGAGAGCGTTGACTCTTGGGAATGTCACAAAATGTGGCATAGAGTATCAATAAACTAAACCCATCACAGTGTTTGCTTAGTACTTGTCTGATACTCCTGTATCCAGTCACAACTGCTCCATATAGCCAAATTTACATTTGCAGCTTTCTACTAAAAACGTTCTGCTTTTAATTTTTTTTTTTTTTTTATCCATTTACATCACGTACAATATACACAACACAGAGAACTTATTACACATATTAACACAGCTGATCCATATTACAAATAGGGCTCTATAGTGTTGAGAGTCTTGCCCAAGGACTCCTACAGTCCCTTTCCACCAACATGGGAAAATATAATCTCGAACCGTTCTGCGCTTTTCCTCCGTTTTACTCTTGGCAAATCAGTGTCGTTACAGCACCATGAAATCTTGGGTCTGGAATCTTGCACTGCACGAGCTGAACTCTGGAGCAATCATATCCCACCGGTGATGTGCTTGTGGATGAGCCCATTTAATAGGAGGCGTCCGTCGTCTAATGAGCCCCAGGGCCCTCACTCATCTGTGAGGAGATCCGCAATGTGGAAAACACTACACATAGCTAAGAACGTGCTGCTTTACAATAGTCCACCTTCATAACGGACAGAGGAAACACTTACGAGTCGTCCTGTGTGTAATCGCTGTCTGTGACGATCCATCTGGGCTGCACACAGGTGCTGAAAGAGCTGGTTCTGGATGGTGAGATATACACCCTCAAAGCCGGAAGTACAGTCTGCACTTGAAGAACTTGTTCCACCATGCTTTATTGTTTGCCGACTTCTGCTTCTGGTCTAAGGACCGTCCACATGCAGATACGTAATCACTCAGCTTTCAGACCAACAGAGAGCGCTGGCACGAGGACTGGCATTTTGGTGGTGGAAAGGAATTATTGGTCTAGCTGGGCATAGTTACCCTGGTGCCCTGGCGGGTAGTGGCGTTATCCGCTAAGCGACACCAACAGCCCCACGAAGTAGTTGGATTGCTCTGTCTTTGTCCATCCTCTCTGGGAGTGCAGTGATGCCATGTTCTCATCTCTACAAGGATTTCTATGTAGGGTGCTGTCGTGTGTTCTCCGCTTGAAGATGCTTCTTTGGGCTTTTTAAGAGGCCTCTCTCACCTCCTGCCATATTTGGATAGCTGGTATGATGGTGTAATGAAATGGGTTTCCAGGTCACAGAGGAGAGGATGAGGATTGGTATGGAATGGTAGTAACTGTCAGGGTTTCTGGATGCAGCCCCATCATATATTAATGAGAGAGAGAGGATGAGAGGAAGAGAGAGAGAATAAAGAAGAGAGAGGGAGAGAGGGGAAGAGAGGATGAGGGAGAGAGAGAGAGGGGATGAGAGAGAAAGAGAGAGAGACGGAGGATGAGAGAGGGGGAGAGAAAGAGGGGATATGAGAGAGAGGCAGGAAGAGAGAGAGGATGAGGATTGGTATGGAATGGTAGTAACTTTCAGGATTTCTGAATGCAGCCCCATCATATATTAATGAGAGAGAGAGAAAGGGGAAGAGAGAGAGAGGATAAGAGAGAGGGGAAGAGAGAGAGAGGATAAGAGAGAGGGGAAGAGAGAGAGAGAGAGAGAGACGGAGGATGAGAGAGGGGGAGAGGGGGAGAGGAAGAGAGAGAGAGAGACAGGATGGGAGAGAGAGAGAGAGAGAGACAGGATGGGAGAGAGAGAGAGAGACAGGATGGGAGAGAGAGAGAGAGAGAGAGAGAGAGAGAGAGAGAGAGAGAGAGAGAGAGAGAGAGAGAGAGAGAGAGAGAGAGAGAGAGAGAGAGAGGATTTCTTGTTTTCCCTACAGGACTGTGATTTCCTTTTCTTCAGAATTTGATCAGATACGAGTGATGACACTTAATCCACGAGAGCCCACACCGAGGCACGCGAGCGCGCATGTAGATTGACTCAACCTGACGGGACTCTGCTGGACCAAGCTCAAGCAGCAGGCTCTCAGACGTGACTGAAGCACGGCTCTGTGTCGGCGGATCAGCAGCTCGGAGGGACTTTTAAAACACCACACACCTACAGCCACACCTACACACAGCCACACCTACAGCCACACCCACACAGAGCCACACCCACACACAGCCACACCCACCCACTTCCTCATGCTGGTCTTTAAGTTCTTTAATACTCCAAGGCGGTTTTGAAATCTGTTTCTTCGCCTCCCTCTTTACTGCTCCACTCTCTTCTCCTGCTCCATCTGATGTTTTCACCGGGTTGGTACAGACAGACAGACAGACAGACAGACAGACAGACAGACAGACAGGCTGTGGCGTTATACATGACGACACATGGCCTTGAGTGATGTGTTGGCTTTTATACGACGGTTCAGAAGCCCAGAGTTAGGTCTGGGGAGTGTTTCAGAGATATCATAGTCATGATGCTTCAAAGCATTTTCAGGAATATGCCACACACACAAATTATTTTAAAAAACTGCCATGAAAATCTGAATACAACCAATTACTCATTTATTTCTTTACACATGTAGTTGTTTAGGTAGGTACTGATATGTTCTGGATATGTTTAGAAAAGTAAGTTGTTTATTTTTGGCTTCTTTGTGGCATATGTTCCTATAGACGGAGAAAGCCCAGCAGAATGAAGATGGCCTGAAGAAACAGCTGGAGGAGGCATTGAAGGAGGTAGGAGCTGCAGATAAACAAACCCCATGTGTCAGTCGGCCAGCGTTTCTGTTGTACTCATGATGTTTTCCTTTATGTCTGTTGCAGCAACGAAAAGTGATAGATGAGCTCAAAAACGTAAGGAAAGGGTTTAAGGAGGTCCTACAGGCCAAAGATAAGGAGTTGGAGGTTACCAAGGTAATCCCTATGACACGGCTGTACTATACTGCACACTGTATACTACAGTAGTATATACCACACACTGTATACACCCCCTGTGTGTGGTATACAGTACAGTAACACGTTCTGACCTACAGTGTGGTATACTAATACAGTCTGTTATCACTGTATCCACTGTTTAGAGCTAGCTGCTGCTAACGCTGCTCAGTTCACCTGAGGTACGGTTAGCCTAGCTGTTAGCTCCCCTCGGCTACTTCACTCTAAAACTGATCCTCTAAAGCGAGTTCATCTTTTATTAATCTTCAGACCTGTATATTTAACTTTCTGAGTCTCATTCTGATGAACACACACCCCACTACAATCACTACACCCAGATTTATACTCGAAGTGGGCTGCGTTTAGCCCCCCAGTTTTACCGGCCGCCGTTTTCTGTGGCTGAAGCAGGCTGAGAGCTGGTGAGGCAGCGGTGCACCATGAAGATAGCTCCCCCTGTATACTAGAACCTCTGATTGGAGTAGAACACCATCTTCAGTGATCTTCAGCGCACTACAGATGTTCAGACTTGGACAAAACACAAAGTGCAGTCATCCCTTGAACATCAGTTCTTTCCTTCATCTGAAAACAGTTCAGTCACACGGGCATTATGATGATGGTGTTAATAAGAATGTTTTTAACTGGTGTGAGTTAATAACATTATTAGCAAACTAGTCGTTCGCACATCCTAGACACGTTCGTCTGAAACGTTGCGGTTGTCTGTTCCGGCAGGAGGAGAAGGAGAAGGCGAGAGCACAGAAGGAGGAGGTTGTTACACAGATGACAGAAGTGCTGGAAAATGAGCTACAGTGCATCATCTGCTCTGAGCTTTTCATTGAGGTATGGCCTGAGCTGGCACTGAACGTGATTATTCTGACTCATGTTGATCATGTGTAAAATGTTTCTGTAGAGATCTCTAAGGCCTGCATTCCCATAAGACCCCATGGGTTTTCCATTTCCCTCCACAGCATGTTGTGGTACTGGACTCCTGCACAGGAGTGGACGGCTAACTAATCCAGTGTGTGCGGGAATGGGTCAGCATGTACATGCATATGAAACCGGCAGCTTAATAAATAGTCTAGGTGCAATTTTAATAATCACACAGTAATAAGCGAGCATAGCTGACCAGGGCTGTTAGGCTAAATAGGCTGAAGGGTCTAGGTTGCAGACAAAAGTGATTTTTCACAGGAGTGAATAATAATAATAATAATAATAATAATAGTTTACACTTATATAGCACCTTTCACAAACCCAAGGACGCTTTACAAAAATAAACCAACAAAAAAAATAAATAAATAAATAAATAAAATGATCATGAAAAATGAGAATGTTTGGAGAAAAGGTAAGTTTTTAAGTGAGGTTTGAAGACGGAAAGAGAGGGTGAAGTGCGTATAGATGAGGGGAGGGAGTTCCAGAGTGTGGGGGCAGCAACACTAAATGACCTGCCACCCATAGAGGAAAGCCTGGACCTAGGAACAGCCAGGAGACCAGAGTCAGAGGACCTTAGCTGACGTGATGGAACGTAAGGATGAAGGAGGGCTGACAGATAGGTGGGTGCTAGGCCGTGTAGGGCTTTAAAGGTCAGGAGAAGGATCTTATAATGGATGCGCTCTGTAACTGGTAGCCAGTGTAGCTGAAGAAGGATGGGGGTGATGTGTGCGGATTTCTTGGTGCGGAGTGGGTTTCAAACGAGTCCTGCACAGACTTCTGCTTCACAATATCCTGTCTGCTGTTTGGGTCTCCATCAGAGGAACCATGAGCCAGCTACTCAGAAGCCTGAAGATCAAGTCAAAGACCTGGTTCTCTCAGAATGTGTCCCCAACTCTTAGATCCATAAACATCTACAGGGAAGACCACGGCCTGGACGATACTGATCTTGTAGAGACAGATCATATCTATTCAAGATCAAGGGCCTCCATCCTTGTTCTGGAATCTGCCAGTCTGTGTTGTATTTCTTGAATGCTGAAGCTTCTGTTATTAATAGAGTAATAGAATAACTTCCTCTCCATTTATTTCTGGGATCAGTGTCCCGCAGAATAGCAGGTTGATTGCACTTTTATGGAACCAGTGAGGTCTTTGAACTCCCACACAACAGACTTGAGGAAAGCCACTTTGAGTTCATTTTAATTGTCCTCAGAGCCGAATTCTGTGGTAAGGTTCATTTGAAATGGTTAGTCTCTGTGGTGGAACAGATCGTCTGACTCATTTGGGGGTTGCTCTGTTAATTTGTTCCTAAACAATGTTTTTCATCACCAGTGGTCCTTTTTACCAAACCATGCTGTCGCTTGATTACAGCACTGCTGTGTCTGATCCACTCACACCAGCACAACACACACCAAACACACCACCACGTCAGTGTCACTGCAGTGCTGAGAATGATCCACCACCCACATAGTACCTGCTCTGTGGTGGTCCTGTGGGGGTCCTGACCATTGAATAATAATAATATAATGTGTGCTGTGTTTAATGAAGGACAAACAAGTAACGCCCTCTTTATCCTGACCTGTTCTCTCAGGCTGTGACGTTGAACTGCGCCCACAGTTTCTGTCGGCACTGTATCGCCGACTGGCGGAGGCGAAAAGACGAGTGCCCTATCTGCAGACAGGCCATCCTCTCCCAGACTCGCTCTCTGGTGCTGGACAACTGCATCGACCGCATGGTGGAGAACCTCAGCACAGAGATGAAGGAGAGGAGGCTGGCTCTGATCAGGGAGAGGAAAGGTGAGAGGTGTGTTCTTCTCATGCCTTCTGTAGCATGTCTCCAATGCTCTGATAAACGGGTGCTGAATGTGTTTTTAGAAGAAGGTCAGTTTTGTACCCCTCCTGTGTTTGCTGTAAGGTCCCAGCTCAGTTTGTTTACAGCTACCGCTAAGCAGGGTTTGTCCCATGTCTGATCTAGCATCCCTAGCCTATTACCACTGGGGAATCGATGTTAGCGTGTGTAGTACAGTAGGCTCATGAGTTTGTGTAATTACGAGCTTTGAACTGCTCACCATGTGCTGTTAGCTCAAACTTCAGCTCACCAAAATGTCCTTGGTGGGTCATGCGCCTTCACTCCACTTACGGGAAAATGAGCTTGACTTCATGGTATCACGATTACACAATAAAGTTTTTCACCACTTTCGTTTGCAGAATTTTCATTCCACCTTAAATGGTACTTGAGCTACATTCTGCGCTTTATCACACCTGATAGTTATTCATCATAATCATTTTAGTTAAGTTCAGTTTTTTATTGCCCATGGCATCGAAGCTGTTACTGTGGTGGTGAAATTTCAGTCTGATTAATATCTGGGTTCGATCTGAAACTCTGGAAGTGTTTACATACAATGTTGTGTGGTGTTGTTCTGTTGCTGTTGCTGTTGGCGGTGGTGGCGTTGGTGTTCCTATTGCTGTTGGTGTTGCTATTGCTGTTGGCGTTGCTGTTGGTATTGGTGGTGGTGGTGTTGCTGGTGGTGGTTTTGGTGTTTTGTTGGTGTTGGTGGTGGTGGTGGTGTTGATGTTCTGTTGGTGTTGCTATTGCTGTTGGTGGTGGTGGCGGTGGTGGTGTTGATGTTCTGTTGGTGTTGCTATTGCTGTTGGTGGTGGTGGTGTTGCTGTTGGTGGTGGTGATGGTGTTGGTGTTCTGTTGTTGCTGTTGGTGGCGGTGGTGGTGTTGCTGTTGCTGTTGGTATTGTTGGTGTTGCTGGTGGTTTTGTTGGTGTTGGTGTTGCTGTTGGTATTGTTGGTGTTGCTGGTGGGTTTGTTGGTGTTGCTGTTGGTGGTGGTGGTGGTGTTACTGTTGGTATTGGTGGTGGTGGTGGTGGTGTTCTGTTGGTGTCGGTGTTGCTGTTGGTGTTCTGTTGTTGTTGGTGGTGGTGGTGGTGTTGCTGTTGGTGGTGGTGATGGTGTTGGTGTTCTGTTGTTGCTGTTGGTGGCGGTGTTGCTATTGCTGTTTCTGACAGTGTTGGTGTTCTGTTGTTGGTGCTGTTAGTGGTGGTGACGGTGGTGGTGTCGGTGTTCTGTTGTTGGTGTTGGTGTAACTGTTGGTGGTGGTGGTGACGGTGGTGGTGTCGGTGTTCTGTTGTTGTTGGTGTTGGTGTTACTGTTGGTGGTGGTGTTGGTGTTCTGTTGTTGTTGCTGTTGGTTGTGGTGATGGTGTTGCTGTTGCTGTTGTTGTTGGTGTTGGTGTTACTGTTGGTGGTGGTGTTGGTGTTCTGTTGTTGTTGCTGTTGGTTGTGGTGATGGTGTTGCTGTTGCTGTTGTTGTTGGTGTTGGTGTTACTGTTGGTGACGGTGTTGGTGTTCTGTTGTTGTTGCTGTTGGTGGTGGTGATGGTGTTGGTGTTGCTGTTGTTGTTGGTGTTACTGTTGGTGGTGGTGTCGGTGTTCTGTTGTTGGTGTTGGTGTAACTGTTGGTGGTGGTGGTGACGGTGGTGGTGTCGGTGTTCTGTTGGTGTTGGTGTTGGTGTTACTGTTGGTGGTGGTGTTGGTGTTCTGTTGTGGTGTTTTGGTGGTGTGTTGCGGTGGGTCATGTTGCATTGTGTTTATTACTGGAGGAATGTTTTCCATGACATGGGCCCTTTAACAGAGGTTGCCTGTCTGTCTCTCTGTCTGTCTGTCTCTCTGTCTGTCTGTCTGCAGGTCAGAGCAAAGCCCAGTCTGTGGCCGTGATAGTGATCCAGGACAGCAGCAGTGACAGTGACTCGTCGGTCTACTCCTCCACAGAGGGCTACCTGGTCACTTGCAGCAACTCCAAGTGACTCCTCTTGTTCAGGATGTGATTAAAAGCAATTACAGTGTTATAGGGAGAACAAACTGACAGATACAGATTTGAAATGTTGATGTTTTTTTTGTTTGTTTGTTTTGTTTTTTATTTACTTGTTTGTAGATCATTGTATAATATTGGGTTCCTTTTGCTGTATAAATAAAGCAGGCTTATTTGTTTTTGCACTCAGCTGTTACTGCGGTCGATAAGTAGTGAATGAATCTGATGTGCAGAAGCATGTTCTCAATGTCCACCCAGCGTTTGCGTTTGTGAAATGAAGGATGTTAATGGTGAGTTTGACACTCTGAGAAAGCTTTACGCTAGATGTTTGAACATTGCTGTGATCAGACCTTTGTATGGGAGCAGCTGAAGGCCTCACTCAGCAGAAAGTGGCAGGATGTAGTTTTATAATGATACACTATGTACAGCCATGTACGTGTAATCGTGTTCCAGTGAATACTGTGTGTCCTGGTCAGAACACTAGGGGGCAGCAGTGTACTGGTTTATCTTATTGGCCGCACATGTGAATCAGACGTGATGTTCCCATTGTAGTTTATAGGCCGTGCTGTGAACCCGTCTCACGCTGAAATGTAAAGACCTCACTGGAGTAAGATGGGACACTAACTGGCCACTTTATTGGAAACACCTACCTTGTTCTTTCACTAACTGGCCATTTCATGGGAAACAACTACCAGGTTCCTCCACAAACTGGCCACTTTATTAGAAACACTCACCTGCTTCTTTCATTATCTGACCATTTTATTGGAAACGACTACTTGGTGTCCCCACTAACTGGCCACTTTATTGGAAACACCTGCCTTGGTCTTCCACTATCTGGCCACTGTACTGGAAATTGTACCTACCTTATATGGCCGTTTTATTAGAAACACTCACCTTTAACTTACACAAACTGGCCAGTTTATTAGAAACCCCTTCCTTGTACTTCTACTAACTGGCCAGTTTATTAGAAACCCCTCCCTTGCACTACCGCCAACTGGCCACTTTATTAGAAAGGACTACTTTGTACTTCCAATAAATGGCCAATTTATTGGAAACCACAGGCTGCTGTTGGCCGGATGTTATATGGGTGTTGGTTAATGTCAGCACAGCTGCGAAACCAACATGGCGGTTGGAGCTCCGAACATAAGTAGTAAGGTGGAGCTACACGGGAGGGGTTTCTGATAAAGTGGCCAGTAAGATGCTACACTGCTTTTAAAACCATGTCCTCTGCTTTTGTTGAGGTGGTTGGTAACCCAGAGTCTGGCACTCCTGTGTGTGGCTTGCTGTATGATCGATGAGGCTGCAGATGTGGGCTGAGTGCAGCTGTGGGTTGTTAGCGTTGTGATTCAGCCCGCTGGGCCTCTGCACGGAGAGTGCGTCTCACCGCCAGCATCCAGAACCATCCGTGCTGTGGAGGGACCTCTGACATGCCAGTCCATTAGCGGAACGGTGCACAGGGAAGCGTGTGCGTGTCAGCTGCTGTTTCAGCAGGGAGACGGTGACGGGCCGCCCGGGGCCACCGCCCGCCACAGCCAGGACACTCGGCCCTGATGTGTCATGAATAGAACAGTGTCAGCGACATCCCTCCCCCCCACCCCCTCCTCCACCCAGCACCTACCTCTTAACTCCTTCAAACTCCTGCTGCCTTATCGCATTCAGTCTGTAATTAGGGTCCCTTCCACACACGTACATCGACCCGGCCCTCGTCTGAGGAAGGGCCGCTAATTATGTAATCAAACCGTGAGAAAAGCGAGGTAATATCTGGGACGGTTATGTCATGTCCTTCAACCACAGGCTGCAGTCCTGCTAGGGCAAAGTCTTAAAGGGGAATTCCACAGAGCTTTCAAACTTCCTGCCTAAGATGTAACTAAAGTCACTTAAAGTGGTTTGATGTGAAATACACGGTCCTAGAGAAACATTCTGCCCCAGATGTCCACCTCCCTCAGAGAAGGTTATTACATGACTTATATATTATTGGTTATGAGTGCACTGGCTGATTTTTTAACCTCACCAGGATCAATAACTGATGATAAGTTTAGACTGATATGATCAATATTTATTGAGCTACACATACAGAAGTCTGTCTCTCAGTATGGCAGCGTCGGGCCGCCGTGTTCGCTAACCCAACACGCCAGACGTCTCGGTATGGAGCTGTAGAGGTTCCTAATGGAGTCCTGTGATAATCCATCCCATGCACCTTGAACATCCTCACACAGTTCCTGCAGATGGTGCGGTAGGGGTGGAGGTGGAGGGACACCAGGCCTTCTGGACGTGTGACAACAAACGGTTCATCTTGGTGCTGACCACGGTGCCTCCACACACGGATTCGTTGGGCGTCTCCACCAGGACTAAAGCGGGACTCGTCACTGAAGATGACCCGCTGCCATTCTGAGTCACTCCATGACAGTCTGGTACGGTTTCTTACATGGGCCCTCTGGTTTTACAGCACAGTGATACATTTTGACCATCAGTGTTGGTCAGTGTTGGACGGTTCACCTTAGCAACTGCTTGGGATTACACAGTAATGACTGTCCAATGCCTAGGGAACCACCCAGGATACGCTAGCAATGGCCTAGAGGTGCCTTAGCAACCACCTGAGATACCATAGCAATGGCCTTGCATCAATTCAACAATCGCTATGGATACTGTAACAATAGCCTAGCAAAACCATAGCAACGATCAGGGATACCATAGATCAGGGAAAACATAGCATCATTTCAGCAATAACCAAGGATACTGTAACAATGACCTAGCTATACCATAGCAATGGCCTAGCATCACTCCTAGCAACCATCAGGGAAAATGAAACAATAGCCTAGCAATACCTTAGCAGCCACCTAGGTACGATACTATAGCAATGGCCTAGCAAAACCCTTAGCAACCACCAGGGAATTCGAAAAAGTAACCTAGTAACACCTGAGCAACTGCCTAGGTACGATACTATAGCAATGGCCTAGCATCACTCCTAGCAACCATCAGGAAAACTGAAACAATAGCCTAGCAACCACCTAGGTAGAATAGTATACCAATGGCCTAGCAATGCCTTAGCAACCGTCAGGGATGCTGTAATGATGGCCTAGTAACACCTTAGCAACCACCAGGGATACTGTAACAGTGCTGTTCCCTGCGTTACGGGCTGCCTGGGCTTACAGCACAGTGCTACGTAGTGACCCACAGTGTTCTGTTCTAGACTCCTCTATCTGGAGAAGGTGCAGAGATTGTTCTTTCACACAGGCCCTTTAATTTTGTATATTGTATGCAAATGAGCTTCCTCCATGGTTTTAGGAGGGTAAAAATACCCTGACAGGATCAAAGGCTCTGCGCCTTTGTGGTGATTCAGGTGATTTCACACCCAGCAGTCACGCCAAAGCCCTGCGCTTCATGTGCGGCTTTGTTTTAAATGAGAGCTGGTTCCGCGCCTTTGTAGTTGAGGTTCCTTTTTGAGAAGTGCGAGACTCTCAGAAGCACGGCGTCCTGTAACAGCCTTCCGTTCTCACACTTCTGCAAACATTCCCGAGTCTGATTTCTCACTGATGATGCGCTGCTGTTACCATGCCTGCTCCAGTGCGCTACAGTGCAGTTTGCCATGACCCTCATTTTACACTCCGCCCCAGATTCAATTCAGAGACAGAAATAGTGCTGGGCGCGTGTCACTGACGGAGACCCCTCAGACCGGGGTCCGTCCTTAAATTAGCATCTCTTTCATCACTGTTTACTCAGGAATATGATTCAGTAATGAACCACCGTGTCTCTGCAGACCTGTGTTCACACTGAACACACATGTGCTCTGACAGACAGGCTGAATTTCTTTGATTAAAATGTGTCATGAATACCTGGGTTACCATAGCAACAAACCACCTTAGCCACCACCAGGAATACTGTAATAATGGTCTAGCAACACGTTAGCAACCACCTAGGAACCACGTAGGACATAGTGGCCTAGCGACACTTTAGTGACCACCAGGGATACCATGACAGCAGTCTAGCATCACCTTAGGAGCTACCTGGGATAGCACAGTAATAGCTGTCCAATGCCTAGGTAGCCACCTGGCATACCATAGCAATGCCTAGCATCACTTCAGCAATCACCATGGATACTAACAGTGGCATAGTAATACCATAGCAGCCACCAGGGACACCAAAGCAATGGCCTAGCATCACCCTTAACAACCATCAGGGAAATTGAAACAATGGCCTAGCAACACCTTAGCAACCACCTGAGATACTATAGCAATGGCCTAGCATCACCCTTAGCAACCACAAGGAAAACTGAAAGAATAGCCTAGCAACACTTTGGCAGCCACCCAGTTAGGATACTATAGCAATGGCCTAGCAACACCTTAGCAACCATTAGGGATTGTGTAATGATGGCCTAGCAACGTCTTAGCAACCACATAGGATAATATACCACCTTAGAAACCACCTGAGATACCATGATGACATTCTAGCATCATCTTTGCAACAGCTTGGGAAAACACAGAAATAGCCTAGGCAACCACCTGAGATAGCAATTGACCAGCAACACCTTAGCAACCACTTAGGATGTAAACAACTAGACTAGCACAGCAATAGCTATTTAACACCTTAGCAACCATTTGAGATACCATAGCAATGGACCAGCAACACCCTAGTAATCAGTTGGGTACCATAATAATGACCTAGCATTAGCAAATTGTCAAGGATACTGTGACAACACCTTAGCAACCACCTAGGATATCATAGCAATGGCCTAGCAACAACTTAGCAACCACCAGGATACCATAGCAATGGCCTAGCAACAACTTAGCAACCACCTAGGATACCATAGCAATGGTCTAGCAACAACTTAGCAACCATATAGGGTATCATACTACCAGTCTAGTAACACCATAGCAACCATCTTTACACCCAGACTTTCCCTCCGATAGGTGCGAGAGTCAGAGATGGTGGAGGGAAGATAGCAGTATATGTGGAAATGCATTCGCTTTTGTGACATCACAAAAAGTAGATGTCAGAGTCACTTTAAGGGCCAAAGACACCTGCATACAGGTACAGCACAACACGTGAAGGAAGAGAGGGCCACGAGGCTTACCGTAGAGCTGGCTGGTGAGACTGATCTTCAGCTCAACCCGAAGCCTTCCACGTTCCTTGCGCGCAGCATGTGTGGGTTAATGCTGGAGGTGCATACGGAGCTACTGTTACGGTGATGGTGTTAGTTTACTCCTAAAGAGCGGAGGTGTGAGTTCTCCTCGCTGAAGTGAGACTGAAGTGTTTATTGAAGCCTGTTTTCACAGCTGAAGCCGTGAGGGGCTGAGAATATGAGCTGCAGTGGTGTTTTTCATGTCCATGTACCCAGAGAACCGTCTCCATGTGTTTCACACGTTCGCTCTGATCTCTGTGTGATGGAGTGGAAGTTGCTGATGTCCCAGGTTGCTGTCACGTTCTCCCGCAGGAGGACGGGCGAGTCCTGGTTCCTCTCTGTGTTTTTCTCGGTGCTGTCTCTCTAGGTGATGCTCATTAGCAGGCTCATTTCTGGACGTTCTAGTGAATTAAAACTGATCAGCGATTTTATTATAGTGGTAAAGTAGCTTTACAGTAATCAGGGATGGGTCACATGACTCTGGAGCAAAAGACAGGAAGGCAAACCATTGGCTACCTGCCCTTAAATGATCTAACCTGGGGGAGCACCTTCAACATGACCGATTAGAGGTTCGAGTACGCCGTCGGAGCAGCAGAGCTACTTCCTCCTCTCATGTTGGACTGATGCCACTCCTACAGCACTACAGTGACTCACTATCACCTCTACAGGAACTAAGCGGTATTACGAGACAGGATAGGCCAGGGCTAGCTGGCAACCATTAGGAATACTGTAGTAATGGCTTAGCAACACCTTAGCAATAATTACCTTAGGATAACACACCCCCTTAGTAACCACCTGAGACACTGTGATGATGTTCTAACGTCACCTTTGCTACAACTTGGGATAACACAGCAATAGCTGTCAAATGGCTAGGTGCCGCAGACAACATACCAATGGCCTAGCAACCACCTGGGATACCATAGCAACAGCCTAGCATCACTTCAGCAACCACCAGGGAAATTGTAACAATGGCCTAGCAACACATTACTAACCACTTGGAATGCTTTAGCAATGGCCTGGCATCACATTACCAGTTGTCATGGATACTGTAACAATGGTCTTGCAACACCTTAGCAACCACCTGGCAACATGATTGATAAGAGGTGGGAATATGCCATCGGGGCAGCAGCGCTATATCCTCATCCTCTCTTGTTGGACTGATTCCACTCCTACAGCACTACAGTGACTCACTATCACCTCTACAGGTACACAGTGGTATTACAAGACAGGACGTGCCGAGGCTAGCTGGTTAGCATGCTAACTTCATTTGAGATCTCTGCTAACGCCATACATAAACGTCTTTGACACACTGTCATAACTTATATTCTTTCGCACTCTAATGATAATTTTAATGTTTACAAAAATTTTGCATATTGCTCCTTTAAACAAGCCAATTTTCTTACTTTAAGACAGACATATGTAAATGAGCTTTGCTCTGATTGGCTGTCCAGCATTGTGGCCTCATCAAAACACACTCCACACACTGAAGCACACCCTATCTTATCTTATATTAATGATAATATTAAATCTAATATTCCTTATTTGGATTATTGTTGTATATGTTACACAAATGTTATATAAAATCCAAACAAATCACAATTATTGTCACGTCACATTTACACAGGTGTGAAGATGAGTGAAAATATTGGTTCTACACAGAACCAAATTTGTGTTCTCTATCAATCTAAAGAACCATTTAAACATGCAAAGAGTTCTATATAGAACCCATGGTTCTGAATAGAACCATTATCTTAGCTGACTCTTAATAATTAGCTACTATATGCGGTTCTAGTGTGTTTAGCCTTTAGAACCTTTGAAGAACCTCTTGAGGAACCATGTCTGCACTGTCCTAACTGTTAGAACTGAACTGCAGTGGGTTTGGATTTGTTTCCCCACCCGTATTCCGGAAAGTCCCGCCTCCACTGGGACTACTAGCCAATCGCAGCGCAGCGCGTGCATATTACCATGACGACCTGAGACTCTACGGCGGTGAGGAACTGGAGGTAATGCAGATAAACAAGCTAACAAACTTAAATTTTAGAGCTGTGTTTTAAAAAATATAATAAACCAATTCGGCGTTAAAGTTGTAGTTTGAAGGTTTTGTATTGGGTTTAGATTTGTTGTTTTAGCTGGTTATGCATTTTTAACGTTGTTGTCTTATAATTTCAGCTGGTTAAAGTTTACCTGCTAGCTAGTTAGCTTAGCTTAGTTAGCCTCATTTATATACATTTTATGCAACGTTTATTAAGTTTTAAGGCTGAACAACATATTAAACCACAAGTTAATCCAAATATTTGAATTATATGTTACAAATATTACTGAATAACATACATGACATATTACATTTCTAAAGTATTCATACATTTCCATAATAAATCCATGTTTTTCCTAAACAGGAGTCGCTCTGGTGGAGTTCCTGTCCCATTAGGAAAGGTCTGTATGTATGTCTGGATCCTGTACATGAAATGTCCATTACTGAACCTAAATGCTCATAACGGTGTTGAACTAAAAACACCAGGATCAGCAGCAAAGGATAAAACCTCTCTTATAGATTTAGGCGTCTCAATTTTGAGTTAAGTCATCATCAAGTGTTTGATTCCTGAAAATTCCATAGTATTGTTTTTTTTTCCTTGGTGGGGGTGGAGTGGGTGGGTGGTGACCTCGAATGACTTCTCCTCCCTGCCAGATTATCTCACACCCCTCACATTTCCATCACTAAATTTCTCATAATATTGCCTAATAGTAATATTTCCAGTTTTTCTCCTTGTCAGTAATATTTGTTTTGGATTACATAATCAGTGTCAGCATTTTTGCCTGTTACAAAAATTTCCCTTATTTCCAAACTAAGGAATTATTTATTTTGTTTAAATAATCTCTGGCCAGACCACAGTCAGGGCTAATCCTCACTCATGTACTGATCAGCCTTATTGATTATTTAAACTCTTTGAAGTATTTTAAATATGATTATGACTGAGCCACTTTGTGTATGTGTACAATATAGGACGAATATATGATATATGAGTCATTCTGCACGCCCACATTTCCCTGGAACAGGGCCTGTTAACACAAAGACACACACACATCCTGTACACACACAGCAAGCAGCCTGTAATGTTCTGGTGGCCAGTCTGTGTAGTTAAACAATCTGTAATGTTCTAGTGACCAGTCTGTGTAGATAAGTAGTCTGTAATGTTCTGGTGGCCAGTCTGTGTAGTTAAACAATCTGTTACGTTCTGGTGATCAGTCTGTGCAGGTAAGCAGTCTGTAATGTTCTAGTGGTCAGTCTGTGTAGTTAATCAATCTGTAACGTTCTAGTGACCAGTCTGTGTAGATAAGTAGTCTGTAATGTTCTGGTGGCCAATCTGTGTAGTTAAAACAATCTGTAATGTTCTAGTGGTTAGTCTGTGCAGGTAAGCACTCTGTAACGTTCTAGTGGTTAGTCTGTAGATAAGCAGTCTGTAATGTTCTAGTGGTTAGTCTGTGCAGGTAAGCGGTCTGTAATGTTCTACTTGTCAATCTGCGTAGTTAAGTAATCTATAACGTTCTAGTGGTTAGTCTGTGTAGTTAATTAGCCTGTAACGTTCTAGTGGTTAGTCTGTGTAGATAAGCAGTCTGAAATGTTCTAGTGGTCAGTCTGTGTAGTTAATCAATCTGTAACGTTCTGGTGGTCAGTCTGTGTAGTTAAGCAGTCTGAAATGTTCTAGTGGTCAGTCTGTGCAGGTAAGCAGTCTGTAACATTCTAGTGGTCAGTCTGTGTAGTTAAGCAGTCTGTAATGTTCTAGTTGTCAGTCTGCATAGTTAAGTAATCTGTAACGTTCTAGTGGTTAGTCTGTGTAGTTAATTAGCCTGTAACGTTCTAGTGGTTAGTCTGTGTAGTTAAGCAGTCTGTAATGTTCTAGTGGTTAGTCTGTGTAGTTAATTAGCCTGTAACGTTCTAGTGGTTAGTCTGTGTAGATAAGCAGTCTGAAATGTTCTAGTGGTCAGTCTGTGCAGGTAAGCAGTCTGTAACGTTCTAGTGGTCAGTCTGTGTAGTTAAGCAGTCTGTAATGTTCTAGTTGTCAGTCTGCGTAGTTAAGTAATCTATAACGTTCTAGTGGTCAGTCTGTGTAGTTAATTAGCCTGTAACGTTCTAGTGGTCAGTCTGTGTAGTTAAGCAGTCTGTAATGTTCTAGTGGTTAGTCTGTGTAGTTAATTAGCCTGTAACGTTCTAGTGGTTAGTCTGTGTAGATAAGCAGTCTGAAATGTTCTAGTGGTCAGTCTGTGTAGTTAATTAGCCTGTAATGTTCTAGTGGTTAGTCTGTGTAGATAAGCAGTCTGAAATGTTCTAGTGGTCAGTCTGTGTAAATGAGCAGTCTGTAATGTTCAGGTGGTCTTGGAGGGGTAGAAACTCTACATGGAACCATTTCACCATGCGCTTCTTTGACTATCCAGGGTTCTATATAAAGTACCAGTCAAAGGTTTAGACACCCATCTAAATGGGTGTAGCTGGTGATCTTAAAGACTCCACAGTCGTACACTTAACATCTCCAGCTGATGAGAGTCTGAACCAGTCCATATCCTGATACACCACATCTACTCCTGATGTACACAGTATGATACTCCTCCATATCTCCACCTCTAATATATATTTAGTGGTGTAAAAACTTTGATCTCTTTTTCTGCACAGTGTAAAAGCTCTAGTTCTCCTTTCAGGTTAGTGAATATTCATGATGGACCGACCAATAGAATCGCTCCAAACCTGCTTAGTAATAAACCTTGTTCTATCAGCTCCACTGCAGGGTAAGGAAGCTGGTTCATCCTCCTGTACAGCTCCACTCTGGAGGGGTTTAAGGTGAACTACACAAGTCCATGAGTGGAATTCCATTAAGCTAACATTAAGGAAACCTATGAGTAACCATGTCCAAACGTTTGACTTGTATTGTAGTACCATTTCCTAAATTACCCTTTAAGAGTGGTCCTGACAGTCTGTCTCATTTTTCTCCTACACAGAGGGCTCATCTGAGGATCTGTCTACAGCATCTGTGTTTTTAACAGCATGCCAGCCGTGAATATGTCCAAGAGCCAAGCTCCACCTGGCATTTACCCACCAAGGGCAAAGCTTAACCCTGCTGCGGACCCTCGAAGGATGCGCAGGATTATAGCTGAAGATCCGGAGTGGTCTCTAGCTGTGGTGCCCTCGCTTACAGACCTGTGTCTTCAGCACATAGTGAAACATTTTGAAGGTAATGCTCTTTCTTTCTGTGACTAGTGACACAGCCAAGTCTTTCCTGTACTGATCTTTGGTGGGACTGTAGGTATATACTGATACAGGTGGGCCAGTGCAGTGTTAGGAGTCTTGCACAGGGACTCTTATTAGTGTAGCACAGCTTTTGCTACCTAGACTGGGATTCAAACCCCCACCTCCCACGCAGTGTGGTAGCTCTCTGGTGGGTAGTGGTGTTAACCGCTGAGCCATACCAACCATCTTTTTACCCCAATCAACTGTGCAAAGAAAATCACACCACACTGGCTGCTTAACACAGCTTGAATGTGAATGTGCTCTGTTTTAATGGCTGCCCTGTAATGTGCCTCTTTCAGAAAGCAGTTCTTCAGTTGAGCATCGATTGGTGGAACTAAACTGCTGTTAACCGAATGTACAGATGTGTGTAAATACCTTAGTCTTCATGACATCATAAAAGAATTCAAAATGGAGCTTTTTGTAGCGTTTTTTTTCTATATGGTTTATATTGACTTACTGGTATATTTTAAAAGTACTAGAGACCCAAATTCTTACAAAGGCATCAGATGGCCACAGGATGATGGGGCTATAAATACTGCGAGGTGTGCGTGACAGGATCCATAGATTGGGAGGAGGTGGTGCAGGGAATGTCTCGTTCCATGTGTGGAAAACGCTCCAGAGCAGATGTTAATGATTGGCTAAAAGGAGGTCATACGGGTCTACCAGCAGTGGATACAATCCCAGTCTACAGGGAATTCTCCTCGGAATTGACAAATCTGATCAAACTATTAAACTACAAATCTGTTTTTAATCATTTTTGCCAAGGACTCCATCACTAACGTTCCCAGTTCTTGTTGAGTCATGATCCTGCTGGACTCAAGTTGCACAGATAACTTTATTTCTGCTGTAAATTGAATAATGTGCATTTCACTGGTACAGTGTATCTGATTTCATTGTGCTTCCTTGTAACAGCGGTTAATGATTTGTGGCTGCCCTCTGATATGTTCCAGAAAGGCCTATTCTGGATGAGCTCCTGCCCAGTCAGAAGGCAATTGTCCTGGAGAAACTTCCTCCATCTCTGCCCCTGAGTGTAACAGCCAATCTAATCGGCGATGAGGGTTTCTGGAAACGCTGCTGCCAGGCTCGCTGGGGCCTGAACGACATCTCTGAATATGGCCACAGCTGGAAGCGCATGTTCTTTGAGCGTCATCTGGAGAACATCATTGAGCTTTTCATTCCAGACGTAACTGACCCCAAGGAGGTCCTGGACGTTGTGCCGCTCTGTCAAAGCTACGTGAGGAGGCTGAAGATAACTCAGCTCCTGCCACCTATCAAAGAACCGCCACAGTTTGATGAGGATGATGCCTCAGACTCTGCAAGCGATGTGGGCAACGACAGGCCATCGATGGATCACTTTGACTTCAGAATCTTGCTGGACAAACTGACCAACCTGGAGGAACTGCAGCTGATCTATGGAGTTAAAGGGTGTGGCATGAACTTCGAATGGAACCTGTTCGAGTTTACCTTCCGTGACTGTGAATTCCTGGCCAAAGCCCTGAAGTCCTGCAAGTCTTTGAAGGTTCAGTTGGGTCATTCTGATTCAGTTTACTTCTTACCTGCATCCAGGCCAGAGACGTAAACTACTGGCATACAGCAATATTAATTAATGTGATGATAGGTTATTAATCTCAGCATTACTGAGCTCTGCTAAAGTCTGAGTAGACTGATGAATCAGTGTGATGGTCAGTTATTAATCTCAGTGTTACTGAGCTCTACTAAAGTCTGAGTAGACTGATAAATCAGTGTGATGATCGGTTATTAATGTCAGCATTACTGAGCTCTGCTAAAGTCTGAGTAGACTGATAAATCAGTGTGATGATCAGTTATTATTCTCAGCGTTACTGAGCTCTGCTAAAGTCTGAGTAAACTGATAAATCAGTGTGATGATCAGTTATTAATCTCAGCGTTACTGAGCTCTGCTAAAGTCTGAGTAGACTGATAAATCAGTGTGATGATCAGTTATTATTCTCAGCGTTACTGAGCTCTGCTAAAGTCTGAGTAGACTGATAAATCAGTGTGATGGTCAGTTATTAATCTCAGTGTTACTGAGCTCTGATAAAGTCTGAGTAGACTGATAAATCAGTGTGATGGTCAGTTATTAATCTCAGTGTTACTGAGCTCTGCTAAAGCCTGAGTAGACTGATAAATCAGTGTGATGGTCAGTTATTAATCTCAGTGTTACTGAGCTCTGCTAAAGCCTGAGTAGACTGATAAATCAGTGTGATGGTCAGTTATTAATCTCAGTGTTACTGAGCTTTGCTAAAGCCTGAGTAGACTGATAAATCAGTGAGATGGTCAGTTATTAATCTCTGTATCTCTGTGTTATTGTTTTTCTTTTCAGGTTCTCAAAATCAATCGGAGTAAAGTGGATGATGAGAAGTGTCGGGTGCTGGTGAAGTACCTGTTGGACCATCCCTCTCTGCTGGAGCTCGACCTCTCACACAACCTCATAGGGGACAGAGGAACAAGAGCCCTAGGCAAGCTCCTGAACCGCAGCCACCTGGAGCGGCTGGACATTTACAACAACCAGATCCAGGGTTCGGGAGCCCAGGCTTTAGCCCACGCTCTTTCCAAAAACACCTCCCTGCTATCCCTCAATCTGAGACTGAACCGTCTGGGGGATGAAGGTGGCCAGGCTCTGGCCCAAGCCTTGCTGAAGAACAACACCCTGCTGAACCTTAATCTGGCAGCTAACGAGTTGACGGAGCCCACAGCCACAGCACTGTCCCACACTTTAGTCCAGAACTCAACACTGAGGAACCTGAACCTGTCCTGCAACAGACTAGGAGTGGTGAGTGCCTATTCATACATATGATGTATCAGTTGATTTATCAGTGCCAAAAGCTTTAGTTCATATTTGCAGTCCATATAATAGAATATCTGCAGTCTGGTGAACTATCCAGGATGTTTCCTGCCTACTGCACAGGTAGCCCTGGGATAGGCTCCAGCACCCCGTTCAACGCATAAGCTGCTTAAAAGATAAATGGACGGATCAATGAATAATAAAATATTCATATCCAAAAAAAAATAATATGTTGCATTCATGTATCCATAAAATATTGCCATTTTAAATAGACTTGCTTATATGGTTTCCAACATGCTGCGACATGCTATTATCTATTAGCTTGGATATGGCGTATTATGGTTATAGCTAAACAGTGGAATGCATTTAGGGCCTTCAGAGAAAGCCTAATTTCTGGGAAATCAAAGAAATGGATGTCTGGGATTTGTAGTTTAATTTTTGTTTTTAAGATGAATTATTATTTGGGTTGTATTTAAACACTGCAAATATTGTAGATACTGTATATACTCATATACCACTGGTAATGTTCTGAGTGGACACAAAAAGGTTAAAGTCATTAACCACTCAACAAAACACTTCCCCTAAGTCTTGGTACATACAGCCCAGCAAGCTCCCCATTGGTCACTTCAGTAGTGTTAGGCTAAGACTAAAAACAGGAAGTGATGGGGGAATCAACCAATTACATTTTGACTTACAGTGGGATAAGTTCTGTGAGACAACCACACTGTACGCCTTCTAGAAGTTCTAGATATGTCACTAACATAAAAGCTGTAGTCGTTAATAATGTAAAACAGCAGCAGCAGCTTTATGCCAGCACTCCTTACTAAAGGAGTCACTGCAAAACTGAAAATATATATATATATATTTTATTACAAAATAAAAATAAGATCGCAGCCAATAACAATCGGTCCCCTGTGACTGAAACATACCTACTAGTGTGTAATATCTCTATGTGCACTGATAACTGCTGTGACTGGATCTGGCATGGACTAGACAGGATGGCAATGTAGGTGTAGTTGTAGGCAAGAAGTGGATGTAGGCAACATCAATGTTCAGACACTCTTCCATCAGAGAATTAGTTAGTTGGTCCAGATTTGGTGGATGCCTTCCCTGTGTTTTACTGGTCGTTCCAGGTAGACCCCCAGATTTCCTAGTGTGTTTTTTCCAGGTTTTCTAGAGTATTCTCAGGATTCCAGAATACTCTGGACAGTCCAGATGTTTGAATGCCCCTAAAGGATCCACACACACCCATCAGTCACATCTGCAGTCCTGTGAACGCAAGAACTGTCATCTTGGACTACAGGGATAGAAATGTTATGTTCCTCTGTAAGATGATGAGGAAAAGACCCGGTTGTCCAGGCGCTCAATGTAGGCACCTAAACCAAAGAACCCATTCCACAGAGGGGACTCGTTTTTTTGTCCGGTGGAGTTTATATGCTAATGTCTATTATCAAGCTTCATATGGAATGTCTTTAGCTACTAGAGACCAAAATATTAATGTGCATCAACATTAGCAGAGAAATGACATAGCAGAAATTAGCATCATCGTAGAAATTTTAGCTCCATGGTCATGGCTCACCCTAAACAGAGATGGGCACTCGAGTTAGCGACTCGAGTTCGAGTCGCACTTGAGTTGCATATAAATAGACTTCAGACTTGACTTGTAACTCGTCTATAATGACTCCCGACTCGACTCGGACTCGGTCCAAAATAACACATGAACATCAAGTTTCTTTCCATCACCATCCAGGCACGGTGTGCGGAAGTTACAGAAACATAATCCCTTTGTGTATGTGTACTTTATTTCGCTGATTTGGGACACGCCCCACGGACACGGACCAATCACAACATCCGACTTCAGCGCGTGCGTGATATCAGTGAGCGGCGCCAAGTGTAAACACAGCGGCTTGGCTTCGGCGGGAGCGCCGTACGGGGTAGCCTTTGGTTACAGGAAATTCACAATCCTAGCATATAACAGAAGAGTGGCGATGTGCAGAGAGTGTGGGAGACAAATTACAGACACTGGATCGACCGCATCAAACTTCATACGGCATCTGAACACACACCCGGATAGGTCTGTGCTAGCCGCTTAGCCGTTTAGCCATCATTCCAGCTATATAACATACCCGTTCAGCTGGCCGGAAACAGGAAGTGTTTGAGGGAGAGTATGGTGCCGAAACAAAAAGTGATATTGCTTCTAGTTTGTTCTGGGTTTTTTTTTTGGGGGGGGGGGAAATGCAGTTATATTACAATGTATTGTAAACAGTAATCATATCTAAAGACACAAACATACAATACCCTCCGCTGCTTGCATCACGTGACCCCTAGTTTGTTCTGTCTGAGAGTTGTAGAGCATGTAATTTTTGTGAGTAAATATTGTAAGGAAATAGGTAGCATTTAAACAAAAAACAGTTGTGTTTTGCACACAAAGTTAATCGGTTGTGTTTTTTTAATCTACACTTTATGCTATAGTTACTATATATGCTTTGTGTAAATTGACTTATGACTTGACTTGGACTCTAGCCTAAAGACTCGTGACTTGACTTGGACTCTAGCCTAAAGCCTCGTGACTTGACTTGGACTCTAACTTATAGACTCGTGACTTGACTTGGACTCTAACTTATAGACTCGTGACTTGACTTGGACTCTAACTTATAGACTCGTGACTTGACTTGGACTCTAACTTATAGACTTGTGACTTGACTTGGACTCTAACCTATAGACTCGTGACTTGACTTGGACTCTAACCTATAGACTCGTGACTTGACTTGGACTCTAACCTATAGACTCGTGACTTGACTTGGACTCTAAACTATAGACTCATGACTTGACTTGGACTTGGTATTTTGTGACTTGTGGCCATTTCTGCCACTAAACACCAGTATGTAGGTCTCATAGCTAAAACATGTCAAATGGTGTCAGGAACCACATAATCAAATCTGTTAAAGATTACTGAACAGCTTCACACGGTTTGAGGTGAGTGTGTTCTAGCCATGCTAATTGGCGGGGTAGAAGCTGTATAGCTTGTTAGCTTCATTAGCTTTGTAGCTGCAGGGCTAAAATAAAAGAAACAGGCATCAGACACCAAACACGTTTTGGCTGATTGACTACATATGGGGTGAGAGGGGAAAATGGGATTTTTTGCTTTAAGAGGATATTAGATTAGCCCTGTTTGAACACAGACATGGGTGCTTAGCCACCTGCTAATAGCTTAGGAGCTCTACCTGAGTGGATTCAGCTTTGAATGCGATTTGGATCTGTTTGCAGCAGCTCGATTCACAAAGTCGAACATGAAAAGATTCCCCCTTCTACGGTCTGACCGTAAGGCATGCTCAATTATTCATGGAGCCAGCGCAGAAGTGCACTAACAGGCCGAGCTGTGGAAGGGGATTACCGCTCTCTGGGGGTCTCATCATCTCTATTGCTTCTTCACTGGGGTCTTGGCTCCCCCACATTTCCGTTGGCTTTTAATTCTGTGCAAATTGTATTAGAAATAATTGCCTCATACAGAGAAAAGCTCTGGCTCCTTTGTCAAGAAACATTAGACCGCTAGAATCA
This sequence comes from Prochilodus magdalenae, assembly GCA_024036415.1. NCBI lineage: Eukaryota > Metazoa > Chordata > Actinopteri > Characiformes > Prochilodontidae > Prochilodus > Prochilodus magdalenae. The sequence continues at coordinate 101,672 of JAMWET010006558.1, forward strand.
CGATGTCTGGACCGCTTGTACCCAGAGTGCAGAATATGATCTGCTTGCTCATCGCTGTGCTCTGACCTTGGAACGCTGTTCTGCTGCTGTGAGTGAAAAATCCGGTCTGTTAACTGGAAGCTAAGCAAACGTTTACTGTGTTTTCAGGTCGTGCCACTGCGGGTGTCCATCAACAATGAAAAACCACCCATACACAAATATCAATTATGTACATATATGAGAGTTTCATTTATGAAATACACTATATTACCAAACATATTCACTCGTCTGCCGTCACATGAACTTGAGTGACACCCCATTCTTAAGCTATAGGGTGTAATATGATGCTCCACCCTTTACAGCTATACCAGCTTCAGCTCTTCTGGGAAGGCTTTCCACAAGGGTTAGGAATGTGCTGATGGGAATTCCTGACCATTCCTTTAGAAGCGCATTAGTGAGGTCAGACACTGGTGTTGGACGAGAAGGCCTGGATCTCAGTCTCCGCTCTAATCCATCCCAAAGGTGTTCTATCGGGTGGAGGTCAGGACTCTGTGCAGACCAGTCCAGTTCCTCCACACCAGACTCGCTCATCCATGTCTTTATGGAGCTTGCTCTGTGCACTGGTGTGCGGTCATGTTGGAACAGGAAGGGGCCGTCCCCAAACTGTTCCCATAAAGTTGGGAGCATGGAATGGTCCAGAGTCTCTTGGTCTGCTGAAGCATTAGGAGTTCCTCTCACTGGAACTAAGGGGCGGAGCCCAACTCCTGAACAACACCCCCACACCATAATCCCCCCTCCACCAAACTTTACACTCGGCACAGTGCAGTCAGACAAGTACCGTTCTCCTGGTACCGCCAAACCCAGACTCGTCCATCAGATAACCAGAGAGAGAAACATGATTGGTCACTCCAGAGGACACGCCTCCACTGCGCTAGAGTCCAGGGGCGGAGCTTTACACCACTGCATTCGGCGCTCTGCACTGCGCTTGGTGATGTAAGGCTTGGATGCAGCTGCTCGCCATGGAAACCCATTCCATGAAGCTCTACACACTGTTCCTGAGCTGATCTGAAGGACACATGAAGTTTGGAGCTCTGTAGTGATGGACACTGCAGAAAGTTGGCGACCTCTGTGCACTATGCCCCTCAGCATTGACTGACCCCGCTCTGTCATTGTGCGTGGCCTACCACTTCGTAGCTGAGCTGCTGTCGTTCCCAATGCCTTCCACTGTGTTATAATCCCATTGACAGTGGACTGTGGAGTATTTAGTAGGGAGGAAATTTCACAACTGATGTATTGCACAGATATTGTATAGATATTGCATCTTTACCAGTTTCATAAATACTGATGATCTTAGCAGTAGGAGATGATAGCAATTTAATTTATAAATGTTCTACAGTGCTTAATTATTTTAAAAAATTATTTAAGTTTGTATTTATGTTTATTTAACCAAATGAATCATGAGGAACTGCTTCTTATTTGCAAAGGCAGCCTGGCAAAAGACAAAGCCTCTTGAAAAACCTTAATCTTAACATTTTAAAAACGTTTTCTTGTGCCTATTTTATATTATTCCAGTCAGTTACTTAGTATTTAATTACTTCATCAATTCATATTTAACCACTAGATAATATACAGTACATGCACATCCTCTACTGAAAACACTTTAATAAGGCTGTATTACATAAAACATAGAGGCACTACATTTGGGAACGGTTTGCATACTGTATTAAATGCTATTACTTTTATACATGCCACATATATTAATGTTAAATTCACAATATCATGTAACACAGAATCTTTCCTAAGATTTCCTGACATCTGAAATGAGTGTTTTATACAGGATGTTAAAATTGCAAAATGTACCATTCTGAAAATACTGATGTTGTGATTATGGTTCTGGGTCATTTTCAGGGTTTTATTTTCAGAGGCGGAGAAATTAATAATTTGTATTTAAATGCAGTTTAATCTGGAAAATTAAATAAATCTGACTCTTTTGAAAAATAAGCACCACCTTCCCAAAAATCGGTGCATATCTACTCCCTTAAAAACTGGTCCTTCAAGGGTTCTTGATTAAAGACACTGGTTCTATATAGAACCATGATCACTCAGTATGTGCATGCCTCGTTGCATGGTGAAATGGTTATACAGACTGATGGAGAATGTGCTGTCTATGGTTCTGTATAGGATCTTTTTAAAAAATGGTTCTGTGTATCACTAACTACTGTTACAATGCCAAGCTTCTAAGAATTGAAGAACCCTTTTTTGGTGCTATGTAGAGCCATACAACACTACATCTCCATCAATCTGAAGAACTATTTATTCATGCAGATAACTGTTTAAGCATCATGTGGTTCTATGAGTCTTTATTGGTCTACACAGAACCCTTAGAGAACCATCTTTTTGAAGAGTGTAGGGATGAAGCTGGATTAGCACTGATGCAATGGTTCAGCCAAAGGGTCCCACTAATATAGAGGATTAGCCGAGACATGTTGGTGTCTGAAGTTTGCTCCTTGAGGTTTGCATTGGCGTTTTGAGGTTAATGTAGCTGGCAAGTAATACAAGGTCATGTGCACCAATTAGCCTGATGCTAACTGCACAACGTTTTCTCAAATTTTAATACATTAACTAAAGCACACAGTTATAATTTATACTGAAGATGGAACATAATTATGTTTATTGTTAATTGATTCTTGCAAACCCACATAAGCGGCATTAACAGTCCACTGCGTACTGTTGTCTCTCACAGTGGAATAATGTGTAATCACCAATATGTTAAATTCAGCAAATAAACAATAATTATTTAAGACTGTTATTAATTTAAGAATATTAAAGACTGTTATTAATTTAAGAATATTAAAGACTGTTATTAATTTAAGAATATTAAAGACTATTATTAATTTAAGAATATTTAGGGCTGTTATTAATTTAAGAATATTTAAGACTGTTATTAGTTTAAGATAATTATTTAAGAGCCCCCTATTATGTAAAACAGAATTGTCCTGATATGATTGAAAGGAGTGTTTGATACAGTATGGATTATGGGTTGGTACTGATTCAATGCAATTCAATTCAACTTTCTTGTCTTTATACCAATACAGGGTTATATAGTATATGAAACACAGTCAGGCTCCGCCTCCAGTGCAGTATAAGACATATAAGTATATATATAAATAGTGTAGGGTAAAAACAAATGGACAAAATCAATGTGTGTAAACAGTACATCAGGACTGTGCAGTGTAAGAGCAGTATCTGTATATCAGAATGTAGAGTACTAGTGTACCAGTGTGTTAAAGTGTGTGGCTGTAAACAGTATAGGTATATAAAGTGTACAGTGCTGGTAGAAGAAGCAGCTCAGTGTTCAGGTAAACAGCTAAATGGCTTGGTACAGATGTTCAGTGTGATGTGCGGTGCGGTCTTAACCACCCTCTAAAGGGCCTTGCGCTCAGCAGAGGTGGCACTGCCATACCACACAGTGGTATGCAGCCTGTCAGGATGCTCTCCACGGTGGATCTATAGAAGCTGCAGAGGAGCTGCTGTGGAAGGTTGACTCTCCTCAGCCTTTGTAGAAAGTGGAGGCGTTGTTGGGCCTTCCTGACAATGTGTGAGGTGTTAACCGCCCAAGTAAGATCCTCGGCTAAGTGGACACCAAGGAACTTGAAGCTACTCACTCTTTCCATCACCGTGCCTCCAATGTGCCTCCAATATTATTATTATTATTATTATATGTATTGCAATATCTTAAAACTTACTGGATTCAATAATATTACATGATGGAAGTCAGTACCTCGAGTCATAGTCCTCTATCTCAGTACGCATGTATTACTAAATAAAACTGGTAAGTGATTCCAAGCTTCTGAACACCATGGCCAGATGTTTAGATGAAGTGTTGGATTATCTGTGTTGCTTTGCTCCTGTGCAGGATGGAGGGAAGGCGCTGGAGGAGGGAATGTCTCACAACAGCAGCCTGCTGGAGTGTGATATCCGCCTCACTGACGTTGGGCTGGAGAGCGAGTACTGCATCGGGCAGGTCCTCCGCACCAACCAGGATAAAGCCCGCCCCAAACGCACGCTGGACCCTCCGGCCTGCAAATGAACCACAGATTAGAAGTATACCTCATTTACTGATCAAACCCTCACTGAGAAATGGAAAAGGGGTGGTGTTAATACAGTCGTAGGCAAATGTTTAAAACCCTGCAGGCAAGTTACGTGTTCAGTTGGTTTTCTGAGTGAAAATAAACTAATACTATTTCACATTTTAATACAGGATTATGGTTTATCTAAAATTAAAATTGTAATAAATATAATAAATATTTCTCAGTTTTATTTTCCCAGGAATAAAAATGACCCAGAAGCCCCAACAACTAAATAGAATATCAGGTGTTTGAGTGTTCAGTGTGTCATTACAGTTCAGTCTTAGAAGTTGGTTTAGCATGCTCTTGCTTCTTCTGACCATCCCAATACGCCAAACACTGTAAGGGTTCGGGCGCTGCCGCCTGCCGCCAGCAGAGGGTGGCTGCGGCAGCACCGTCCTTAGGCTACTTCAGCCTGGAACTCCAACCCCCAGAATGCCCCGGGCTGATCACCCAACAACCTGCACCTGATGTCGGCCATATAAGCCCCCACCAAGCAGTCTTCACTGCTACACCTTTGCAGAGGGGAAGACAGTATGAAACTACGAAATCGAAACAAAACAAGAAAACAGGTAAACCTTTATATCGTTACCTTTACAGAAGGGTTCCCGCTCTGCGCTTGGGTCCACACCCCTATCCACGCCGTGACAAATGCATTCAATGGTGTTACGGTTCTGGACTCTGGAGTGGTCAGTCCATCATTCTGAGAACTCCAGCAGCTTCTTTGTTTGATGTGTGTCTCCTGTTCTCAGTATCTGTCTGGAAAGCCCTGTTTTTTATTTTTTTTTGTTGTTGTTTTTTTTTACTTTTTTTTTTTTTCTCCTTCTGTTTATTCGTTAGTGGACTGTCTTGCATCAAATTTTCTCTGAGGTACAGTATCTCCTGAGAGATTAATGACTTGTTCCTGTTTTGATTGGAGATAAAATAAAAGAAGGGTAGTCTCTGACCAGTATCTCTAAAGATACCACCACCGTCTTCTTCTGTCCGCTAACTGGTCCTGCAGGTTTCGAGATATCAACACTATTCCAACACGGAATGTTCAGTCTGATCAGGAATGGTAATTATAAACATCTCAGGGCAGACCCCAAGCACAAATTCAATGTTGGTCTGCCCTGCACTCATCTGTTTGTCTTTTATTTTCCTCATCACTCATTCCAGTCCTATTCATTTACACCCCCTTTCAAATCCTACTGTCTCCTTAAAACCTACAGCCACCAAACTGCATGTACTCATTCAGGGCACACCCCCAAACTCTAATCCACAGCCATACTGACCTGCACTCCTTTATGTGTCATTTATTCATCCATTGTTCCTCCCATAGACTCCCATTTTTTTTAAGTCACACTTTAGCAACCAACTAGCAACACGCTTCAGCTGTGCAGTCATTGTGCCTTTTCCTCAGGACATGCGCTTTTCTCATAACCCCATACAATGTGGTTGCATATATGCACTGTAAATCATTTACTGTCTTCAAACCGGTTCTGGAAATGTTTCTAAAGCAAAGTTTATCACATTCGATGTGTCAGATCTATCAGATCTCTACAATAACTGCTTGAAAGCGCATGAACAGCTTAGGTGTGTATTATAAAGTGGGGGCAGTCGTGGGAACCAACAGTAACAACTGAAGTGCCCTTAAGCAAGGCACCTAACCCCCAAACGCTCCCTGGGCACCATGGAGAGAGCTGCCCACCGCTCTGGGCAAGTGTGCTAACCACACCCCAGGGTGTGTATATGGAAGTTTCACTTCACAGATGGGTTGAATGCGGAGGACAGGCTCCTGGCAAAAATGGCCCTATCCATACCCATGGAACGATTGGCCACACGCAATCCCTAAAGTGCAAAACTGAGGTTTACAAACTGAACCGAAGTACACGGACGCTTTCTCAGACAAGGATGTTTCATGCAGAGCCGGTTTGCATTAAAACAGATGCTGCTTTATTGAGTTTTCTGTGACTTTGATACACATATTTGGCCTCAGATGACGTATATGCCACATTCTGTAAAGGCAACATCGTGTTTACAGATGTCGTGTATGTAGATCAGCTCTCTACACCGCATTTCTAAACAGAACACGTGCTCCTCCATACGGTATCCACCTGCAGGGCTCCGGTAGCTGTTCCTCAGCAGTTATTAGTACTCCAGTGATATGCAGTAGGCAGTGAAATGCTTTTGGAAGTTACACAGAAGGCCACGGCTCCACCAACAAACTGTAAACCATGTTCCAGGGTTCTTTTTTTACCAGTGGCCACACACATAGTGGTTTAATGGTGTGTCCCCATTAAGAGGACACTGTATAGCTTGTTTTTATGGAATATTACAAAAAAGTCAGTGTTTTTTTGTGCACACATTTTTAACACATCACAAATACAAAGATCACTAAATGTTGGCCAAATAAGAATAGTTTAAACAACCAAGATGGACACTGAAATCTTCTAAACCAGGCTGGAGCTGGGGATCCAACTCAATCCCACGCTTAGCATTTTCCTTGATGGTCTGCTAGGACAGTGTTTCTCAACCCTGGTTCTGGAGGCACCCTGTCTTTCACATTTTAGTGCCTGCTTTAACCCTGCCCAACTTGCAGCACTGAAAGGGCTTGTTTATAAGCTGATACACTATATTACAAGTCCAGTTGTGAAATTTTCTCACTGCTAAATACTCCACAGTCCACTGTCAGTGGGATTAGAACACAGTGGGAGTGATTGGAAACGACAGCAGCTCAGCCACAAAGTGGTAGACCATGTACAATGACAGAGCGGGATCAGCAGATGCTGAGGGGCATAGTGCACAGAGGTCACCAACGTTCTGCAGAGTCCATCACTACAGACCTCCAAACTTCATGTTTCCTTCAGAGCAGCTCAGGAACCGTGTGTAGAGATTAATGGAATGGGTTTCCATGGCTGAGTAGCTGCATCCCAGCCTTACATCACCAAGCGCAGTGCGGAGCGTGGAACACAGCGGTGTAAAGCTCCGCCCCTGGACTCTAGAGCAGTGGAGGCGTGTTCTCTGGAGTGACCAATCACGCTTCTCCGATGGACAAGTCTAGTTTTGGCGGTACCAGGAGAACGGTACTTGACTGACTGGACTGTGCCGAGTGTAGAGTTTGGTGGAGGGGGGATTATGGTGTGGGGGTAGTTGTTCAGGAGTTGGGCTCCGCCCCTTAGTTCCAGTGAGAAGAACTCTTACTGCTTCAGCAGACTAAGAGACTCTGGACCATTCCATGCTCCCAACTTTGTGGGGACAGTTTGGGGACGGCCCCTTCCTGTTCCAACATGCCGGTGCACAGAGCTAGCTCAATAAAGACATGGATGAGCGAGTCTGGTGTGGAGGAACTGGACTGGCCTGCACAGAGTCCTGACCTCCACCTGATAGAACACCTTTGGGATGGATTAGAGCGGAGACTGAGAGCCAGGCCTTCTCATCCAACATCAGGGTCTGACCTCACTAATGCTCTTCTGGTAGAATGGTCAGAAATTCCCATAACCACATTCCTAACCCTTGTGGAAAGCCTTCCCAGAGGAGTTGAAGCTGTTATAGCTGTAAAGGGTGGGACATCATATTACACCCTATGGATTAAGAGTGAGAGTCACTGAAGTTCATATGTGTGTGACGGCAGACGAGGGAACACAGTTGGCAATATAGTGTGAGTTGCATCAGGTGTGTTGGGAGCCGGGGAAGCCCTAAAGAGTGTAGGGCAGGGTGCCTCCAGTATCAGGGCTGAGAAACACTTTACTGGAACTGTAATAGGACCTCACATGTCTGGAATGAAGAATCATCACGGATATACCAAACATTTCATTTTGCCATACCGAGCCGTATCTGCACATGACCCCAGAGTTTATACATATCAACTAGGCTTTACGTCCACTGAGGTGATTTCATGTCCAACAATTTCATGAGCTTTGGAAATGAGCACCATCTTCCCAAAAATGGCATCACTGCTTATGCATATCTACTCCCTCAAAAATTAGGTTCTCTAGGGTTCTTGGGTAAAGACACTGGTTCTATACAGAACCATGATCACTCAGTATGTGTGTGCTTCTTTGCATGGTGACATGGTTATACAGACTGATGGAGAATGTGCAGTATATGGTTCTGTAGAGGACCTTTTTTGAAAATGGTTCTATGTAGCACTAACTACTGTTACAATGCCTAGCTTCTAAGAATAGAAGAACCCTCTTTTGGTGCTATGTAAAACCATACAACACTACATCTCCATCGATCTGAGGAACCGTTGCATCATGCAAATAACCGTTTAAGCATCATGTGGTTCTATGAGTCTTTATCGGTCTACACAGAACCCTTAGAGAACCATCTTTTTGAAGAGTGTAGGGATGGAATGGTTCGGCCAAAGGGTCCCACTAATATAGAGGATTAGCCGAAACATGTTGGTGTCTGAAGTTTGCTCCTTGAGGTTGGCATTGGCGTTATGAGGTTAATGTAGCTGGCAAGTAATAGAAGCTCATGTGCACCAATTAGCATGATGCTAACTGCACAACGTTTTCTCCAATTTCAATACATTAACTCAAGCACACAATTACATTTGATACTAAAGATGGAACGTAATTTAGTTTGTTCGTGTTTGGTTTCTAAAATAAGCCAAATAAGCGACATTAACTCACACTGTGGTCTCTCAGGGTGGCATGATGTCTGATCACCTGTGTCCCAACAACTAGAAGTTTTTGACCGATGCCATGAGACTTGGTTTCTCTCCTGCTTGGTCAGGTGTGGTGTTAATGTCTCCAGAAGCAGCTCAAACCGAGTTACAGACATCCGAGCTCCTGAATGAGGTGTCGCATACATGGGTAGCATAGATGTGCTTCTCAGTCAATGATCCGATGCCACTCCACTTACGAGACATGGCAGTATACGTAAGATAAACTGTAAGAGATTTGATTGGCCATATATTGCTGTAATAGCCAGGCCTGCCGGAGTCACTGCTGCACTCTGTTAACACCGTATAGTGTGTTCAGGTCGTCTGTCAGAGCTAACAGTCTGTCTGTTCTCTCTGTCTGAGCTGAACTGCTGCCCATCCTGTGCGGCCTGATGCTGTTACTACATCTGCTCTGACTGGGAGTCACTGCTTGTCTTTAACCACCATGGAGCTCCTGGCTGTCCTGCACTGTGAAAACTTGGCCTGCGTCCTGCTGACCCATCCACTGACCCAACTACTTAACTACAGACTACTCAGACATTCATTCCTCCACCTCACAAACACTGGACGCTCCTTTCCTCCGCTGGGGGGTTTCCCCTTGCCTCTTTCGCCCTTGGCTCGCTCACTGGGGGCTCCAACAGATTCTTTGTAAAGCTGGTTCGTGACACCATCTGTTGTAAAAAGCACTATATAGATAAATGTTGACTCGACTTGATAGCCTAGTAGTTAGCACTAGTGCTAATCGGTTGGGTATAAGCTAGCTTTCATTACTTGTTAGCTACATTAGCCTTGTAGCTCTAGTGCAAATCTAAAGAGGCAAACTCCAGACAGCAAACACGTTTGGTCCGACCGTCTACATTTAGGATTGGGGAAGGGGCATTTAGCTGGAGTATCACTTCAATAAAAGGACCCTGACTCATTTCTCTGCTAGTGTTCCTACATTCCGGTACTAAACACACCATGAAGTATCACAATCTCATTGAATACAAAAAAAAATCTTTTCCTCATATTTACAGAGTGGTTCACAAAACAGAAGCACAGAAACCTGAGTGTCGGATAATCCGAGGAATATTCTTCACTGGACACGGAGCTTCGGAGCAACTGGTTATGATAATTACAATGCAATAAGTACAGTCCTCTTCTAAAGCACTGTGTTAGCACATATAGACAATGTATGACAGCTGAGCATGCATTAGAGTCCGTAGTTTTCCCAGCAGTGGGTGTGGAGCGCCTACTTGTGCTTTTCGTCGAGCCCTTATCTAGTGTGGTATTTACAGGAAGCCCAACAGTTCAGCCTGCTCACTGTGGCTTATTACACCATCCGCAGTCCGTGACGGGATAGCTATGATCATGTTGGAATAGACTAGGCTAATCTGGAAAACCGTTAAACAGTGAGTTAGAAGTGTGATAGCATTCCCGCTAACGGATAAACCTGGATTTCATGGGCAAATGGTAAAAAGTATATGGAACGTAATCAGGTTACTTTAATGTAAAGTTATGAATGTTTGTGTGAAGTTTCTTCTGAGTTGAAACATTGCTGTGAGAATCTGATTGCATCCGGTCTTCATAAGAGAAATAGAGAGGTCTGATGTTGGTTGATCAGTTCTGGATTACTGCAACTCACCCCAAAGGAGATGGAGTTCCATCGCTCCACAGCCCAGGGGGCTTCATATCTCTCTATCCCATCCCATGTATTGGACATGGTGACTTAAGATCCAGTGCAGCTCCTCCAGAGCTTCTGGTTCTATTGCTCAGAGCCTTTCTATGGAGATCATAAGCTGTGTGGGTGCAGTGGCTGATTTCATGCATTGTCTAGACACTTTAGAACATACTGAGCAACCAGATGACAGACAGCTGAGTAATTAGCATGAGTCTCGCTCGCTGTTAGCATGGCAGAACAAATTCTCAGATGATGAACGGAACCTTTTCATGAACACAGTCACTCTTGCCGGTGATTGGAGTGCTGTCCGGTTGAGTTATACGGATGAGCTAGCTTTGGCTAATAATAGCCGACAATCAAATTCTAAAGCCACATCACAAATTCAACAACCACATGTACAAACTCCCTTTCTGGGAGCTGAAGTAGTAACATAAGGCTCCAGATCCAGATGAATGATGGGTGTTTTTCCACTGCACAATTAAAAAAATGACCCAAATGGGAACCAATGGATCTTAACCTACTTGGGACCATCATACCTGATTATATTGTCTTTATGTCGTCCCGTTTGGCACCATAGCTACCTGCTTGTTAGCTTTTTGGCTGGAACAGGTCTACTGATTGGTAAAGTGATCATACTTCTACAATAAAAAACCAGGGGACATTTCTAGTTTGGCGGTCAAGGCACCATTAAAATATCCAATGCGCTTATCCATGAAAAAGAAAGGGCCGCAAATTCAGGGCATGTGTTTTCACCATGGCTGTACTGTAATGTATTATGGTGAAGGCTGACAGGGATACGCCAGAGACATCTGCTATCAACATATGTCATATACGGATGGCTAAAAAGGTGGCACAGTTTAAAAGCGATGCTCTGTTTGTAGATGGCAGTGGGCTACATTCATTTATGGCATGTAGCTGACGCTCTTATCCAGAGCGACTTACAAGGTTAATCATATTACAGGTGGGCCAGTGAAGTGTTAGGAGTCTTGCCCAAGGACTCTTATTGGTGTAGCACAGCATAGTCACCCAAAGTGGGAATCAAACCCCAATCTCCCACATGGTGTGGGATGCACCACACCAACCTCATGCCGGTGCCAATGAGGTTTAACTGGTAGGTACCTCCGCTATTATCCACTGGGATACCTCGACATATGTGGTGGTGTTGTGGACCCTCTTGACACAGGTGGCCACCAGATGGTAGACAATGTGTTAAGTGGTTAACAGCAGCCCCCGCTGATGGCCAAATGAAGCACAAAGTGAGACGTCTGCTCTGCCGTTCGTCTTTCTTAGGTCTGTCTGGGGTGTTCTTAATTGGGAGTCAAAACAGGACATATCTAGAAAACGGGGACATCTAGATCTACATTCACAAAAGATCCAGCCTTGTCTGGACCTTCTCAGACTGGAAGGTCACCAGTTCAATTCCCTGATCTATCAGGACACGACGGAGGTGCCCTTGAGCAAGGCACCTAACCTATATCTGCTCCACGGGCACTAGGGCTGCCCAACGCTTTGGGCAGGTGTGTTCGCTCACTGCCCCCTAGTGTGTGAGTGGGTGTTTCACTGCTCTGTTGGGCATCTGTGTGCAAGCACTAAGGGTCAGTGGTTCTGAATTCTAATTCTAAGGGATCAAGTAAAGCAAAGTTTCAACAAACGTTAGCTCAAATGCTAACCGAAGTCTTGATTTCAAAGCCATCAACACATCCCCTTTGATAGGAACAGCGCTTGGTTACTTTACCTTCACCTGAAAAGAAGAAAAGAGAATAGCTATAACGTGATCAGGTCGTTAGGTCATCTCGGGCAAGCACCACAAACCATAAGCCTGGGGTTCTCAGTACTGGACCGAAGATCAATGGAAAAGGCTCAGGTCCAGTTGTGTGATGCCAAAGGTTCTGGTCCAGTCTGCAGTGGAAAAGCACCCCACCAATGCTACCTCTTATTACCGCTCAGGTAGTTGTGATGTGGAACGTCCCGAATGGCCAGCAGGGCTGTTAGACCCCTGTTTGAAGTTTAGCATATTTTGATACGACACGTTTGCTACACACGTTTTGCATTTCAGTAGAAGCCTTTTTTACATTCCAGCAGATCCACGGTTTTATCTTCCTCTTCCTTCCTCGGCCGGAGCCTAATTACCGCTCTGTGTGATGATGCCTCCGATCCGGTGGCTTTTAATGGATCGTGTTTGCTTATCTACATGAGAAATGGCCAGTATCGAGCACTTAGGCAGCCTAACCTCTGCTGATACTGGCTGGACAAGTGAACAGATTTTAGGCACTTTAAAATACTGTACAAAGAGGAAAGGTGGAGGAGTGGAAGCGAAATTCCGGTTGACTGATTCCATGCTGTGTATATATACATACCTATAAAAAGCATTTGGTACTGAAAACCATGGAAGATGTTTAGTAACAGTAATCACGAGCGCCAGCACGCCAGATCTTGGAATGTCTCGAGATGGTGTCTTCTCTCGGGACTACACGTGTCCGTCTCGTTAGCGACATGTGCTAAATTATTCATAGCGCCGACTGGATCTTTATAAACAGAGGGAGGAGCTGTTTTGGAGATGCGATATTTACACGTGTCCTGCATGGTTTTGCATTTGTTCTCACTCTGGATTTGCAAACGAGCTGTATTAGAAGTGGTAGCAGATAGCAGGAGCCCCGCTGACGCCCAAATCGAGCAGGACGTTTGATCTGCTGTACGTCTTTCTACGGTCTGTCTAGTGTATTCTTAACCCATAAGAGCCCAGAGCCCTTAGAGTAAAACAATGAGGGGTCAGTTATGAGATCAGCAAAGATCAGTCTTAGAGTGACCTAGAGGTCACATGTCATCTTCTGTAAGGGTTAAAAGGTCACAAGACTGGTGGCACATGTCACGACAACCATTTCACAAGGGGTATTCCATCACTGTGTTCTAGAAATGGGCCCCAAATGGGTATATGTCATATAGAATATGGGTATATATAATATAGAACCTATCTAGAACATTAGAGCTCTTAAATAAATGGGTTGGAACCTTATAAGTACCAAAAACAAGCCTTAAAAATTAGGTGGTTTTGGCTCTAACTGTAGTAACCAAGCACATCGCCTAAACGTGGTCACATGTTCACCAACTGTCATGTGACTGCACCCAGGATGTTGGGTATAGGTCACTCAGGGACTCCATGAGTTTAAGAAGGGAAAGCTGTGTAAGGAACTTTCCAGACAAGGCTTGCGTCACTGTGGGCTCTTATGGGTTAAAACGGGGACGTCTAGTCAGCCTACTGATTGGGCAAAACGGTGCCCTGCTGTTCTGCACTCACACCAACGTATACGTTCACAGCGGAACCAGCCTTGTCTGGATCCTACCAGACTGGAAGGTCACCGGTTCAATTCCCTGACCCAACAGGACACGACTGTTGTGCCCCTGAGCAAGGCACCTAACAAATTACTGCTCCCTGGGCACCGTGGATAGGGCTGCCCAATGCTCTGGGCAAGTGTGTGTCTGTTTCGCTGCACGGGTGGCCATCTGTTTGAAACCGAGCTGTATTAGAAGTGACTGCCTTGAGGTAAAATGCCTTATGTAGCTCATATGTCCACTGTTGTTTGACCATGGTGTGAGGAGAGAAAAAAGGTGACCTTGGAGTTCGCCCTGGCGCAGGACACGGCCAATTCCGGACTTCACAATACACAGTTATCTCCTGGACTCAGGACCTGTATCTTAATCCCGTCTCGTGTTACCGTCTCATGGCCAGAAAGACGGGTTTGCCTGCCGTGGACAGAATTAGCAGTGCCGCGCCGTACGAGCCTGCAGCTTACAGTGATAGAAACGTCACTGGACTCGTTTGGTTATGCATATGATAGATCTGTATTTGCTCTGTGTGAATAATCCAGCAATATGGTGATATTGTTGACCTAGACAGGCCATTCCGGAAGAAACCTCCATGTCCCAGTTCCATTCCGTAGTCTGTCCCATTCCATATTAACCTCTAAAGGGAGTCAGTGTTTCATTTTTATCCGTATCTGGGAAAGAGGTTCCTGTCTGACCCAAACACAGTCCCTGACGGTACATTCCTCTTTATGAATGTTGAATCCACGTCTGCAGGACTCAAGACTCAAGCAATCAATCTTCCGTTCGTCCGGCAGGTCGGGGTACGATCCTCCTCCCTGCCTTCAATCGGAAGGTCAATGGAATCCCTAGCGAACGTCAACCCTTTGCAAAGCTCGGGTCATAAAGATGTCTCCACGCAAGAGCCGTTGCGGTGCAGCGAGCGGTGGTCGTGGTTCAGGCACCCTTCGTTGCGGTGCACAATCAGCACGGGGAAGTACAGAGCGTCCTGATATGTCGGAGGCGAGGGTGGGTTGTCCTCCTCTTGGCCAGAACGCCCTGCCAGGCAGCGTGTGCTTTCGCTGGGGCAGCCTGGGTCATTCAGGCTGTCGCTGTGGCTCCTCCACAGGCAGCTTCGTCTAGAGCCATACAGTCGCCCCAGAGAGAAGCGGCTGCCGCTGAAGGGCAGGTGGGGGCTGCTGTTGTTGTTGCAGATGCTGAGAGCGCTACGGGAGAAAATGGACGAGCTGCTGATGGCCCTGTGGCAGCGCTCGCAGTTCTGCCGGTAGCCACTGACTCGGCGTGAGGAGTATGTGTTGCAGGCCGAAAGCTGGGCCAGGTCCATTAGCACAGCTTCGGAATAGCTGGGCACCAGCTGCTGGTTGGAACGGATGTGCCATTCCAGTTCTGTGCTGTCGATGGTGTTGACTCGAGGGATGTGCCGGCAAAACGGCCGCTCATCCAGAGGTGTGACGGGGACGTAATCGAAGCCAAACAGCTTCTCCACATGGTAGTGAAGGTAAGCTGTACGGTACTCCATCAAGACCCGCAAGGGCCAGGAAAGGGTCGTCGCGGCTGCAATCCAGAAGACGCAGTGTCTGGCGTACCACGGCAAGTGGTCAGGGTCCGAGAAGGCCATCACGTACTCCCTGAAATCCACGTTTTTGAGGTGCATCCCTTCACGTGCCTCCATGTAATCATCCAGACCTTCGTTTTCGGTGAAGAACCTGGCCCTCTGTGTCAGGTAAGAGTTCTCCGACTCCACGTTGGCGAAGCTGAAGCACTTTGTGAAGCGGAGCTTGGTGATGGGGAATCCCTCCAGGCCCATCAGCTGCTTGGAGATATCCTTCACCCCGCAGTTTCCGTAGTCGAATTCGGCCTCCGCCACATGCGTGTTGACCCGCTCATGATAAACCTGCGTGGTTGTGTACGCATCTCCGTTGCGGTACCGGGTCACTTGCCTTGTCCGGCGAACATAATGGTAGCTGATGGCCTTCCACCAGATGCAAGGAGTGGCCTGCTGCATCCTCTGTACTCGTTCCGCAACGCTCTCAAGATCCACCTTGTACTGCAGCTCACTGTGGATGTAGCAATGCCAGCACTCCACCAAATAGACCACGTAGAGCATAACCAGGAAGGCCACAGGGATGTAGATGTAGCCGTTGGAGCAAGGGCTCTCATGATACATCATGGACTTCCCTTTGAAAGCGCTGTCAAAGGTAAGACGGGTCACCTTTGTCACAGAGCACCAGGTCATGGCCGCCACACATCCGTAAATGAGGAGGGTGAGGAGGAGGCATTTCCAGTGGGATTCCCGACAAAGGGCCTTGCTCAGGGATTGCTTCTGCGGCCGCTGCTGTACGGGAAAAACAGGAAAGGGGAAAGAACAGAGGGATGTGTGAACAGTACAATACATCATGAAATTTCATTTGATTCAGTTCATATTCATGATTCACAGATACACAGCCGAGTCACATTATTATGACCACCACCCAATAGCCAGAGTGAATCCCATGTGCCGCATGGACAGCAGCTAGACCTTCCTGGTAGGTTGTCACAGGTATCTGGAGCCATGCTGACGGCAGGGCATCCCACAGCTGCTGGACAGAGGGTGGGGTGATCCATAGAGCGAACAAGATGATCAAGGTGGACGAACACAGATGCTCAATTTGGTTCAACCAGTGTCAGACAATTCCAGCTGTGTGACATGTCATATTGCCTTGCTGGGAGATCCCATCCGCCCCAGGGAAGACGATTAGCATGTATGTTGACAGTGCCTTCCACATGGATGGGCAGCCCCAGAGAATGCCACATAGACAGTTTCCAGGGCATAGTGCTTCCACCAACCAGCTTGTGTTCCTCCACCAGTAGGAAGTGGTCATAATAATGTGATTCGACGGTGTATTTTCCCAGTGTTTGATTTCAGTAAAAAGATTTTTGTTGACCTTGTGACCCTTTTGGCCCATCTACGTGTATCTGGATGTTTTTACGTCCTGCTGTTTGAAGTTTTCTACCTTGAAAAAGTTTCGGAGTATTTTAAATATTCTTCAACAGTCAGCTTTATGATCATGTTGGCATCACTCCTATAACCTGCTTGTCTCTGGTCTACGTTCAGTTACTGAACGTGCATAACGGCCTGGGATATGCCTGGCTTGTTTCTGTGTGCTCAGCAGTTTAGAATGAAATTTGGCTTTACTGTTACGTTAAACTGCAGTGCACAAGCATGCACAGGCGCAGAGCTACGTCACCTCCGCTGCACATCTCAGAGGGCACACATTTTTGTCTGGTGAGCTCCTATAGAATACTTACAATACATAGTCACACGTTTTTGTACAGTACATGCTAATTCTACAGATGAATTCATTTCGATCCTCCACTACATTCAAAGCTGTTGTCTAAATGAACAATAACGATGATACATTCAACTCCCCTTAACACCACCTCAACACCACCAAAGACTGCAGTGGTGTCGTGCCAGACTGTCATGGAGTGACTCCGAATGGCAGCAGCCCACTGTGTTTGCTAACGCTACATGCCAGACGTCTCGGTATGGATAGACATCTGTGATAATCCAAGTAGACCTCAACACACCAGAGATTTCCATTGGTGTCGTTGCCAATGGTCAATGACATGTGATGTTTTGCACTTTATGATCGGCGTATTGAATGATCACTGTGTCCACAACTCCTACAACAGATGAATGTTGGGACCCCAATTACATGACGACTTATTGTCATGTAGGTTCCATTGATAATGGTGTCTCCTGTAATATACATCCATCCTTTGAAGCTTGAATGCCTCAGCTAAATGGTATTAGCAAACCCAAATATATCACTTGGATGAAAATTTATTTGAGGGCCACTCTAATAGTGCCTCCAAATTGGTTAAACTTTCACCTCAACACTGGTCATGCACAGGACGCAGTAGCATGAAGGTATTTCTACGTATTTTTGTCATATGTCCTTTTGGGAATCCCACCTTATTAGGCAAATTTTGACACTCTTATGGACATTTTTGCTGGTGCTAGCTGCATTTGACATATTTACGTACATGCTGTTCACACTGAACTTCATGGCATTCCCCAGCCATTACATAGGGCATATGCTAATTCTAGAAGAATGTAGATTTGCAATTAGTAAAAAGAAGTGCTCCATCACCAACATTCTAGATCTGAAGAATCATTTGGTTTTCCTGAATCCTGCAGGCTGCCTGTTAACAGCATCAGAGACCCAATTGAATGTACTGTCTCAATACTGCGACGTGCCATAGAACGAGTCACATGCAGAGCTACTGTGTGCTTTAAGGCATCCACATCAGCCCGAGGCACCAAAACACTTAGACAGGGATGTATGTGCATTGTTTGTAGACTGGTGAGTCCTAGTGGTGACAATGGGAACACAGTCAACGACAATGGCTGTCTCAGATAGATGGACCCAGAAGAATGCACCATTCTTGGTAGAAAATCCAAAAGAGTACATGTCACCTCATTTCGACGGTGTAGACAGGTCGTAATTCCTTGAATGAGGCACATGGTCAGATGACATTTGTTCCTTGGAGGTCATTTTGTTACTGTGTATAATCCATCCCATGCCTTACCTCAAATCTAGTCAGGTTTTTTCGGATTGCAGTGGCTGTCAAAGTCCATGTGCGGATGGGTGGAGAATGAGGGTATTTGCGACATTTCAAACGATACATCCCTGGATTTCTAAATTTTGAGATTAAGTTGTAATACATAATGTGAAACTGAGTACAAATGCAGTCAAAAAAGCAGAACGTGTAACCAGTTTCCGTTTATGGACGAAGACGAGCTGGACATTGATCTGCGCAGGAGCCACGGTGTCCGCTGGTGGTGATTGGACAGTCAATCTCAGGTAATGGGCAGGATGTAAGCTGACAGTCGTTCCCAGTGACTTCATGAACCTAAAATTCCATTAGGTTGAGGCTTCGATCCACATTCATCTGTTGATCCACCATCCATCAATGACTGACCAGTGAGTCGCTGATGCTCACTTCATGGAGAACAATCTTTCCATCCAGTCAGAGGGGAACAGTGGATTTGCCCCACAGGCCATGCAGTTTATTTCTTTGAAGATGTGTCCTGATGGCTTTGCTGCAGGGTTCGAGGTTTAGGGCATGTTCTGTCACAGGACTAATTTGAAACTACTGTGTACATGACGAATGGACCAATAGGACGTGATTTTTACAATGACCACGTGTAACACCCAAAATCACTTGGAGACACTTGACCGAGAAAACTCTGGTTCCATTGACTTCCATTAAAATTCCATTAGGTTTTCGGCCTCTCCTGTAAAGTATCCATTTCGGAGATTAGGATACATGAAGGTATTTGCGTCAGGTCACATGGGAAACCTGGATTTTTCCAAATTTTGAATCAAAGTGCAATAGCAATTGCTTCCCTTCGTTTAGACGGTTGGAATAATTCAAAACGAGCGTCATTACAACGTGATTGGACTGGCGAATCAGTGTAGCTGAAGTGCTTCTGGTCGATGTCCCAATGCATTTGTTGATCCCAGCCATTACTTATTAGGCTTAGCTCACTTCCAAATCTGTTAGAATGAAGTCAGAGGCAGGAAGTGGCCCAGGCCTCGGTGTCTGTGGTTTACTGTAGGTGCCAAGGCATTTCTGACGAGTGACTCCTGCTTCTGTTTTCAGCTCGCATAATAGAAACCATTCTGTCAGCATCTAAGCATTCACACGTCTTTCAGAGCTGATCTGTTTAACCGGACTCCCCCAGTACCGCAAACCTAGAGAAGTGTTCAGCTCTCTCTGAAGAAGGCCAACACTATAACTGGGAGACTGACCCAACGTTCCTAGGACAGTTAATAGACTCACAGTCAAAAGAATAGCTGCTCAGATAGCTGGACCCAGAAGAAATCAACCAACCATCCAGCGAGCAGTGGTGTCCTCCATGTGTCATCCTGTTAGTGCAGCACCATCGGCAGACGGCTGCACCACGCAGGACTACATGCACACAGACCGTTACCACGACTGTCCTTAACACCACGTCACCGTCACCAAAGACTGCAGTGGTGTCGTACCAGACTGTCATGGAGTGACTCAGAATGGCAGCGGGTCATCTTCAGTGACGAGTCCCACTTTAGTCTTGGTGGAGACCCCCAACAAATCCGTGTGCGGAGGCACCGTGGTCAGCACCAAGATGAACGGTTTGTCATTACACGTCCAGAAGGCCTGGTGTCCCTCAACCTCCACCCCTACCGCACCATCTGCAGGAACTGTGTGAGGATGTTCAAGCTGCATGGGATGGATTATCACAGGACACCATTAGGAACCTCTACAGCTCCATACCGAGACGTCTGGTGTGTAGTGTCACTCCATGACAGTCCACCACGACACCACTGCAGTCTTTGGTGACGTTGACGTGGTGTTGAGTTGACCTGGTGAAGGCTGATGATGCCACAGTAAATCTGGGCCCCACTGAGCTGCTGGAGAACCAGGTTCTCCCTATAGCTCATCATCTTATCGAGGAACACCACAATCCTATCCCTGTACTCCTAGATGACAGTTCTGGCGTCCACAGGGCTGCAGATGTGACTGACTGGCATGATGAACATTCAGGAGCGTTCACTCATCCGGACCGGCCCAATAAATCCCCAGAGTTAAATCCTCTTGGAAATCTATGGGACTACCTGGAAGGCATCCACCAAATCTGGCCCAACTGAGCAACACTTTGATGTAGGAAAGTCTGAACAGTGATGTGACCTACATCCAGAAACTGGTCCAGTCCATGCCCGATCCAATCCCAGCTGATATTGGAGCTGGTGGAGGTGTTACACGCTGGTAGGTACGTTTCAGTCACAGAGTGACTCATATTTTTGAGGGCAGGAACTGAGAAGGAGTATTCGAGTACTGTACAAGTCTGCTCGGGCCAGCCCTAAACATGAAACGGGGGAGTAAAGGCTTCCTGGGAATCCTACAGAAGTGAGCCTTGACATCATTCAGAGGCTCTACAGAAATCCCATCCAGACATCATGGGGCAGGTGCCATCTTGCTTCTCCCTAGGGCACAGTGAGCATGAGGGAACAGCAGAAGCTCCTCACAGTTGCCCAGGCTTTGAGCTGGCACTGTCCCAGGACAGAGAAAGCATGGGCTGGAGGACAAGAGCTAGCTTTTAGCAGAATAGACGGAATGTGTGTTACATCATGGCCTCGGGGAAAACCACTGTACACCAGTAGCAGGTACCAAAAACCAGCAGGTTTGAAAATAAGCCCACCAGACAAACGAATCATCCCCTGTAGCACCTCCACCAGCACCAATAACAGCCGGGACTGGATCAGGCATGGACTGGACAAGGTTCTGGATGTAGCCACATCAGTGTTCAGACTCTTATACATCAGAGAACTGGTCAGTTGGTCCAGATTTGGTGGATGCCTTCCCTGGCACAGTTCCGAGGAGAATTCCCTGTAGACTGGGATTTTCCCACTGCTGGTAGACCCGTATGACCGTACGCTTCCATACACCTGCAGATCCAGCTACTTCCTTCACACTATGGTCTTTGGCCACGCCCACATGCAGTCCCTCCTTTTAGCCAATCATTAACATCTGCTCTGGAGCGTTTACCACACATGGAACGAGACATTCCCTGCACTGTAGCACCTCTTCCCGATCTATGGATCCCGTCACTCACACCCCACAGGGATTTATAGCCCCATCATCGTCGTACAGCAGCGCCATCTGCAGGAGCCTGAAGTTACTACCACGGGACTAGTTTATGCCTATAGTTTAATAGACTATAGGCTGTATAGATTGGCATGGCATGGGTTGGTAGACATGGTGACAGAGAACCAGCAGTGCCATAGCTTTGCCAGATGTGTCCTACATCCTACCTGGGAAGTTAGATGTGGGACCAAATGCTGTCCCACCATTCCGTTACTCCTGCACATTCGTGGCATATCAGCTCAGGTTTGATTAATTTCGGGCTATATTGGCCACGCCCCCTCATATCAAGCTTTATAGGTTCTGGGACGGGATGGAAAGGGGAGTAAGGCTGGTGGTCCATAAGTGGCATGAATGGACAGTGACTCCCCGCTGATGTGCTTTTAGAATGATGCTCCATGAGCATGAAACAGCACGGGCTGTGTGGGGCTCTTTACACAGCAGCATGCTTTAAATAATTGATGCCCTGCTTCCATATTTATCCTCCCCACCTTGTCACATGAGCCCCCCTGAGCTCCACCCTGGCAGGAAAGGAGGAGAGAGAACCATGACAATGGCCTGATCCTGTCGGCCTCGCAAGTCTGCAAATGTGCAAATACAGTGCAGCCAGTTTCTCACGTTACGCGCGTGTGATCACAGCCTTCACGCTGAGGCTGATGAGAGGAGCTATTCTGAACCTGACTGTTAAAATAAACATCCAGCAAAGCTTGATTTAAAAATATCAGATATAAATATAATAAGCCATGTGTGGGTGTCTAATTAGCAGCTTGATTGACAGCTGTCTGCCCCGCCCCTCATACAGAACTGACATCATTATCCAGGTTTATGTGACGACAACTGGACCAACAACACATGTAGATGGACAAGAAACTAATGGACGGACAAAGCAACTCAATGAATGAATAGAGGGATGAAGGAACAGTGTTGGTGATGGATAAAGGAATGAAGTGGTGAAGGAACAGTGTTGGTGATGATAAAGGAATGAAGGGATGAAGGAACAGTGTTGGTGATGGATAAAGGAATGAAGGGGTGAAGGAACAGTGTTGGTGATGATGAAGGAATGAAGGGATGAAGGAACAGTGTTAGTGATGTATATAGGAATGAAGGGATGAAGGAACAGTGTTGGTGATGATAAAGGGATGAAGGAACAGTGTTGGTGATGTATATAGGAATGAAGGGATGAAGGAACAGTGTTGGTGATGGATAAAGGAATGAAGGGATGAAGGAACAGTGTTGCTGATGATAAAGGAATGAAGGGATGAAGGAGCAGTGTTGGTGATGGATAAAGGAATGAAGGGATGAAGGAACAGTGTTAGTGATGGATAAAGGAATGAAGGGATGAAGGAACAGTGTTGGTGGTGATAAAGGAATGAAGGGATGAAGGAGCAGTGTTGGTGATAAAGGAATGAAGGGATGAAGGAGCAGTGTTGGTGTTGGATAAAGGAATAAAGTGGTGAAGGAACAGTGTTGGTGATGATAAAGGAATGAAGGGATGAAGGAACAGTGTTGGTGATGGATGAAGGGATGAAGGAACAGTGTTGGTGATGGATAAAGGAATGAAGGGATGAAGGAACAGTGTTGGTGATGGATAAAGGAATGAGTGGATGAAGGAACAGTGTTGGTGATGATAAAGGAATGAAGGGATGAAGGAACAATGCTGGTGTACGGATAAAGGGATGGGGGTTATGAAAGGGAATGCTGGTTAGCGTTAGTTCGCTAAGTCTGTCTGACTCTAAAACCGGTTTGTGTGGGCGGGGCCAGAGACACCGTTAGCTATATGTGTGCAAGGCTGTGTTGAGCTGCTAGTGAGGAATGAGCTTGAGCATAGAGCGGGGAAGGGTGGGGAGAGCGTGCAGTCAGGAATGTTACGGGGGTCCAGCGAAACTCTCTTTGCTCCTAATGAAAGCTCACATGCATGTTATTCCCGCATGTCAGTCATTAGGATAACTGCTCCTGACGTGAGGGAATGCGCTTGACGCCAAGGATATACACAGCCTCAGCAGAGCACATCACCCAGCCACTCCATTCATCGTCCTCAAGTTGCTGAAGTGGTCAAGAAGCACAACGGGGGGAGCGGAGAGCGGTGTTTCACTATGCAGGGGAGCCGCAGGGAGATTAGCTGTATTACTGTTCTGGCAAAACCGGAATCTGGCTTTAGCACAGTTTTGGACAAATCCGGATTGCGCTGCTAATCCCTCAGACAAAGCCGGTGTGGTATTCCCAGCTGGCTTTCTGACGGCCTTTTCAGGCGGTAATGTGGCGGGGATCCTTTCTGGTGTGGTGAGGTGCTGTTGGTGCTGATAAGGCTGCCGGAGAGGGGGCTGTGAGTGCGGCGTCCCACTTTCCTGGAGGTTATTTTAGCACACTGGAGCTTGTCCGTTCGGATGTGATATGTGTCCAAAGGCCTGATCTGAGCTCCTATTGCTGTTGAAGGGCATTTTTTAATGAGCAGGAAAATTATTCGGTACTGCAGACGGTTTCCCCAGGTGTACTCGGTCAGCTAACACCAATCCGGTATCCAGAATTTAGCACTAGAGATAGCTAATGCTGCTAACACATACTAGAAGTCAATAGTCACCCAAATCATTTCCATAAATACAGCCCAAAATCTTTACCCAACTTGCTCAAAACGCATGCAGGTCTTCATGAAGGTCATGATCAGGACGTGCAAGGACGGGCCTTATCTCTGTACCTGACTGACCCAACAGCCACCACTACAGACATCCAGCGAGCAGTGGTGCCTCCATGAGTCCTCCTGTTAGTGCAGCACCATCGGCAGACGGCTGCACCACGCCGGACTACCTGCACACAGACCGTTACCACGACTGTCCTTAACACCACGTCACCGTCACCAAACACTGCAGTGGTGTCGTACCAGACTGTCATGGAGTGACTCAGAATGGCAGCGGGTCATCTTCAGTGACGAGTCCCGCTTTAGTCTTGGTGGAGACGCCCAACGAATCCGTGTGTGGAGGCACCGTGGTCAGCACCAAGATGAACGGTCTGTTGTCACACGTCCAGAAGGCCTGGGGTCCCTCCACCTCCACCGCACCATCTGCAGGAACTGTGTGAGGATGTTCAAGCTGCATGGGATGGATTATCACAGGACACCATTAGGAACCTCTACAGCTCCATACCGAGACGTCTGGTGTGTTGGGTTAGCAAACACGGCGGCCCGACGCCATACTGAGAGACAGACTTCTGTATGTGTAGCTCAATAAATATTGATCATATCAGTCTAAATTTATCATCAGTTATTGATCCTGGTCCCCTTTATCTCCCTTCCCAACACCACCGCACTCCCACACCTCCTATTCTTTTGAGGATGAGTGTGTTTCGTGTGCAGGATTTGGGTGACCATTGATCTCTACTGGTTTTAGCAGTGTTAGCCTCATAGCTCTCAAAACACTCTCTTGGCTGAGCGGCTACTTTTGGAGTAAGGGGGTAAATTCTATCCCGTGTTCTCAGTAGTGTCCTGTGGTTCACTGCTGTCTGTCTTGTGCCCGTTTATGCCCCACAGCTCCACATCCAGCGGCCCTGCTCTGCCAAGGCCCAAATAGCCTTGTAAAAAAAAACAGCCCTTACATAACAGCCAGAGAGCTCTAGTGGTCCAAGGAGTGATGATGAGAAGACAAGGATAAAAGACAAGGCATGTCTTTTGATGTGGAGGTGAGCCAATGGCACCGAAATATTGGTGGCGAGTGGACATTTTAAATAGTTCATCCCCAAAAGAGGACTAACAGGTGTCCGTCCAGGTACTGCGCCATGTGGAGGACTGGGAGTTGGGAGGAACTGGATGTGTGGCCACCCTGAACTCAAGAGGCCTGATAAATTTGCCAACAGCTACTGATTATCCAATGGGACGTAGCTGCTTCAGCTGTACTGTAGCTTCACGCTTCCCATGGCTCCCGTGATGCCAGTGCAAAGCATCACCTGTTGAGCTAATAGGTAGAGACGTTTCAGGATGAGAATGAAAACGTGACAGACCTTCGAGACCGTCTAGATTGTTCTGGAGAACGATTCCGGGCCTTAGCCCTAACATGAGCATTAGAGAAGTTAGTTTGTGTTCTAATTACTCGGTCCACCTTAAATAGCACAGCAGCTACCAGCCTTTCAGAAGAGGCCCTACCTATTTCCAAGTATGACCACTATGAGTCTGTATCAGTCTAAATTCATCATCGTCTATTGATCCTGGTAACCTTTATCTCCCTTCCCAACACACCTGCACCCCCACACCTCCCTCTGGGTGCAGCTGTTCCTTTGATGATGAGTCTATAAGCGTATTGGCTGGAGTTGAAGTTGAAGAACGGGCACAGCCACACTGAAAACTCCCATTTCACCTCATCCCAAAGCGTGATGGAGGTCTGGAGACTGCTCTGGATGCACACTGAGGGAATCTGAAGTGGCTGCGGAGCTCAAGGAGCCAGCGAGAGATGATGCATGCTTTATGTCATGGTGCATTATCCTGCTGGACGTACTGCTTAAAAGGGTCATAAGGAGGTGCAGAGCAATACCTCTCCACCCTTATACACCAACCACCCGCTTCCAGCCCCTTCCGGATGGCCGCGATATCACTTACGATCTCTATTATTAATGTGTATCCCATCCATATACCCTACAGGAGCTCATGTTAGACAAACCAGCTCTGCGAAGCTGACTCGGTCAGGAAGGCTTGTCCTGTATAACATCTGGAGGATGCGTCCCTTCCTCTCTCAGGAGGACACCCAGCTGCTCGTCCAGTCTCTGGTCCTCTACGGCTAGACTACCGCAACTCACTCCTGGCTCGTCTTCAGACCTGGATCAGTCAATCTTCCCAGATTCACCCATGTGACTCCACTGCTGCGCTCCCTTCACTACCTCACATGCTGAACTACAGAGCCAAAACTGGACCAGCCCCTCCCTCCTTATGGCGATGGTGAGGAGTCGATCTGTACCTCGAGCCCTTCCAGCTTCAAGTACAGCTTGACTCGAACCACCATCCCTGAGGACGCATGGAGGACAAGCGTCCAGACTCCCCTCTGTCCTGGAGCCCAGATGGTGGAATGAACTCCCACTCCCACAGCGGAGTCTCTCGCGGTTACGAGCGTCTGGTAAACGCCATAAATGTAAATCACTCTTCATCGGTTGGGCTCTGGAGGGTTTGGTAAGGCATGCTGTCAGGGTTGCCAGGTTTGGGGGTCTCTGTCTCCAAACAGGGCTTGTTTTGAAAATGCAGTCCCACCGGTTTCAGCCGATCTTCAGTCATTTAGTGAAAGGGGCTCTACTGACCTGTGGAGCCTTCTGCTGTGGAACCCCTGTTTAAGCACCCTGATGGTTCCCATGGTGCTATATGTGCCCCAGTGCCTTTACTAACGGACCCCATTTTTAAGGGGTGTGGGCTTCAGTGATTGGCAGCAGTGCACCGAACAGATGAGGCGATAATTGATTTCTTCGCATCAAAGAGGTTACCTTGACAACCGAGGACGGGGTGGATGGGGGTTGACACTTGGCCCCACCCCAAACCAAAGGTACCTTCTGTGGTGCACGGGTGTGAGGAAGGCTTTCCCGCCGTGCATTAGGCCACTCAAAACCAATGAACGCCTTTACGCATGATTGATTCAAGAGCATATCTAGAACCGTATAGCCAGAGAGCTTAGGTTCTAAGGCTGGAGCAAAAGGTTTCCACCTCAGATTTAGCTCTGCTGTGGTCAGTTAGCATCCGGGTCAGTCAGTCCCCCACATCGTGCACCACGGAGTGTGCTTTTGGGGTGGGATGGGGCCAGGTTTCAACCCCCTCCTATACTCTCCTCGGTTGTCACGGCAACCTCTTTGATCTGGGGAAATCAATTATCGCTTCATCTTTTCGTAGCACTGCTGTCACTCACTGGAACCTCCTAAAAAAGGGGGTCTGTTAGTACAGGCAGGGGCTACATATAGAACCATGAGAACCATCAGGGTGCTTAAATACTGGTTCTTCAGCACGACTTGGAGAAAAATGGTTCCATATAGCACCAATGGAACCAAAACCGAATGGTAGATCTGATTGGCTACATTCAAACTGCTGCAAAATTAAACCAATCAATTCTAGAGCAGAGAGTAAAGTATCTGAGGATCGTGTTGGCTGTGATACAGATTCACCCAAATCTCTATTTATATACATCAGAATAGGTTAGATAATAAATTCATGCCAAGAGTCAGTGTAGGATGAAAGTCCCCCGCCCCCCCCAACAAATCTATGGACGTCAAACTGTGAGCTGCCATCTGCCAGAGGCATCGAAAACAGCATTCCTCAAACCAAACAACATTTTCCCATCTTTCCCATCAATCATCTCGCTTTGCATGACTCCCTGCTTCTGAAGTGATGGTCCTCTACTGCTGCACAGCTTCACTGTGCACTGAGAGATGCCCTTCTGCTCACCACTGCAGTTCATAAATTCGTTTCTAGGTTCAAACATGCCCTCATCGGTCCATACATGCCTTCATCGGTCCATACATGCGCTCCTCAGTCATTACATGTTCTCCTCAGTCCATACATGCCCTCATCGGTCCATACATGCCTTCATCGGTCCATACAAGTACTCCTCAGTCTATACATGTGCACCTCAGTCCATACATGCGCTCCTTAGTCTATACATGCGCTCCTCAGTCCATACATGTGCACCTCAGTCCATACATGCGCTCCTTAGTCTATACATGCGCTCCTCAGTCTATACATGTGCACCTCAGTCCATACATGCGCTCCTTAGTCTATACATGCGCTCCTCAGTCCATACATGTGCACCTCAGTCCATACATGCGCTCCTTAGTCTATACATGCTCTCCTCAGTCTATACATGCGCTCCTCAGTCCATACATGCGCTCCTTAGTCTATACATGCTCTCCTCAGTCTATACATGCGCTCCTCAGTCCATACATGCGCTCCTTAGTCTATACATGCTCTCCTCAGTCTATACATGCGCTCCTCAGTCCATACATGTGCACCTCAGTCCATACATGCCCTCATCGGTCCATACATGCTCTCCTCAGTCCATGCATGCGCTCCTCCATCCAAACATTCCCTCCTCAGTCCATACATCCGCTCCCCTGTCCATATATTCAATCCACAGTCCATACATAGAATGATCAGTTTTATATGAATCCACCTAGTCGACCTGTTTCATTCTACACGATAAAACCATTTATATTCTAATACTTTTTCTTCTTCTCCTTCCAACCATTCACAACACCACCTAACAGCCACCTGTAATACCATAGCAACCCCCTAGCAACACCTTAGCACAATGTTTCTCAACTCTCGTCCTGGAGTTAACCTGACTTGCACATTTTAGTGGACTCCCTTCTATAACACACCTGCCTAGTAACTCTATCCCCACCCAACATCCACATAGGAACCATTTAGTAACATCTTAGCAACCCCCTAGCGACCACTTGGGATGCCAGAGCATCCACCCAGCAAGCCTCTAGCAACCACATGCACACTCTAGCACCTAGCAACACCTTAACAACCACCTTGGATACTATAGCAACCACCTAGCTATACCCTAGCTAACAACTAGGATACAAAGGCAACAACCTACCTGGAATACCACACTCTAACGCCTAGCAACGCCACATGTAATCCCATAGCAAACAACTAGCCACACTTTAACTACAGCAACTGCCTAGCAACCACCTGGAATACTACAGCAACTGCCTAGCAACCACCTGGAATACTACAGCAGTCACTAAGCAACCACCTGGGATACCATAACAACCGTAAAGCAACCACCTGGAATATTACATCAGTCACTAAGCAACCACCTGTAATTCCACAGCAACTGCCTAGCAACCGTACTCGAACTGCTTAAGCTGCACCATGTCTCAGGATTTTCCTCAGTAAACACACGTCAGTAGTTTATAAAGAACAGGCGTGACCAGAAAGCAGCTTTCAACATCCGGGTCCCAGCTCCCAGTGAGCGTCACCAGGGGCAACAGAGGCAAGGAAACACGCCCCAAAGAGACCATAAGTGAACCCTTGAGAGGAACCACGGCTCAAAAGAAGAACCTCTGACCTATAAATGAAGCATTAATCTGGACAACAACGGTGAACTACGAGCAAACCGCAGGGTATGAGCCCTTTAACCAGCCGCCCTCACCAGCTGCACTCGCAGACTCGCTGCATGTGTTTGTTTATCACACCGTTCTCAGTGAACTCTGGAGAGTGTGCTGTGTGTGAATGTCTCAGGAGGGAGCTGCTCCTGTTTCCGAAGACGCTGGAACCACAATGTCTGGCACCAATCATTACATCACGGTCCAAGCGGCTTATATCACCCAGCTAGTCCATTATAACATCCGGGCCAACAATTAAGCCTCGTGCCTGTGTCTGTGTGGTGTACCCGCTGAGCTGCAGCCACAGTGCTTGCTGTTCGGAGTAGCTGGATGTGTCCGTTAAAGGGACAGTTAAATGAAAAATGTAATTTGCACAATCTCCACCCCTCCCCCCACCTTACTCCTAACGCAGCTGATCTGCCAGATTTGGTTGTGTTGTTGTTCTGCGAGGCTAACATAGCTAGGAAGATACAAATCAATAGAAGCTTATGCACAAATAATTAGCAGAGTGACAACTGCATGCCTACGTCAGTACACACTCGCCTATTAAAGGAGCAGTATGTAACCTTTCAGCTGTGAAGTTGCATACAGCAATTTACTGAAGCCTGACCCCTTACCCTCCCTAGAACCTGTGGAGGCCATCAGAACTTCTATTGTTACCTCAGTGCCTCTCCCGGTTCGTTTTGCCTTGGGCAGGAATACACCTTGTGGTTTTTGTGCTAGGTATAAAGTACAATTCTCAGTTTGTCCAGTGTGGGTTTGAATAAGAAGCAGGTGAATATGAAGCTTAACATCAGTGTCAGAATGTAACAACAGCAGTCATTTAAGGTGGAACAGCAAAATCTTAACCAGAAGCTGGTGAATGAGAAGCTGAACTTCGGCCTGGTAGCTTTAATGCTATTCGTGTTTCCAAAAAGTGTATTTAAACAATCAGCAACTGATAAATATGCACTGTGGTACGGCATTTCAACCTTCTTTTTTCATCTTCCAGTCATCGCTATAGCGCCACCTTATTTAACGACAAAATAATTTCTGCTAATATAACCACACTACATTTTACACATTGCTCCTTTAATTCAGAGCTTCACTTGTAATCAGTTATTCACCTAGCAAGCCTCTAGCAAACACATAGGATACGTAGGCACGTAGGCAACAACCTACCTGGAATACCGCAACACATTAGCAACCATCTGGAATATCACAACATTTACTTAGCAACCCACTAGCAACCACCTAGCAACACCTTAGCAAACATCTGTAATACCATGGCAACCACCTAGCAACACTTAAACACCCACCTGGAATACCACAGCAATTGCCTAGCAACCATCTGTTATACTACAACAGCTGCCCAGCAACCACCTGGAATACCACAGCCAATGCCTAGTAACTAGACTTGAATTGCATTTCTCAGGAACACACTTCAGAAGTTCCAAACAGGAACCCACACTCTTAGACGATATGGAGCAGCTCTACTTAGCCTTTGACCCTGAACAGACTGAAGAGAGAAGCAGCTCCACCCTTATTAGCATCAGAGGATTGTATCCGTGTGTGCCGGCTGAAGCAGATCTAAACTGAGAGCTCCATAGCGAGGACCAACTTTAATCTACTGTGTGTTGATGTCCCGACGGAAAGCCAGTAGCTAGCATGGGTTACATTAGCTTCTTGCAAGCTAACTAAATAGTATGAGGGCGGAGCTTAGTTACACAGAGACTCATTTTATGTAATCTGCTTCTACATGCTGCTTCTGGGCTGCTATCTAAACCAGCCAATCAGAGCGGAGCTCATCAGATTATTCATGAACTCACCATAAAGGAAGCTCTTTCATTCTAAGACCAAGTTATTGGGTCATAGGGTCTGGACATAGTTCCCCATGAACTGTCACATACCTCCTATGGCACCTTTAAAGCAGAAATTTGGGGAATATGGTGGACTTCCCCTTCAGGTAAGCTCCAATAGACCTGTGTATGATGATGTATGATGAACTGCTGTCTAGGAATGTGGACAAAAGCCCCAAAAGCTGAGGAAGCCACCCAAACAGGTCCTTGCTGAACACATACAGTGTGTGGTACATGTACCGGCCACTGGTACGTGCATACAAGCCTCCCTGTGCCTTGTTGGCCTGTTTAGCTTCCTGAGTGATCTACTGGTCCTCTGACGGGCAGCAGCGCACCTAACCTACTGAGACTGCATTGTCTCGTGCGATGTGCACGAGAGAGGTGACGGACACCGTAGCCAGGGTTTCATTTCGGTGCATGCACGCGCACTATTCGGACCGGACTCGGTCACCTGAGCTTTGTTCGGTCTCATATAGAGAGTCTCGCGGTGGTCACCACGTCAGCCGTTTCTTATGCATTGCAATGAGCCACCGCGCGCAGGCATAGTAACGTGCATGCAAAATGCATCGACATACATGCAGCTCGTGCATAAACAAAGCTGTACATGCAGCATGTTCCTGTGAGTCTCTCCCTCTCTCACCTCCTCGCGGGGGCTCTCCGCTTCTTCTCCCGGAGCTGCGCTCGCACCGCTCGCCCCCGTATCCGTTTCCGTGGACGTGGCCGTGGCCGTGGCGGCCGATGCTGGGGACATGTCTGCGCGGGCAGCGGGGCATGGATCACGAGCTCCACATCGGACCGCAGCGCCAACCAGCCATGCATCATCCACGAGCCCTCGCGCGCAGGAGATCCTCGGCGGTGCACGCTAAAGCCTTAAGACTGAGCTCGCGCTGCCATGTGTTCGGCTGGCAGCCTGCGGGGTCGCTGCGCGCGCTGACGCCTCTCTACGGCAGCTCCTCCAGGTCTGAGCTGGGAGAGAAAGGGAAGCAGCGCAGCCTGTGGACCTTCGGCACCTCCTGCAGCTCCTCCTCAGCAGCCAGACCTGATATTCATGGCTTTGAAGACGCGAGCAGGGAAAAAACAGAGAGCTGGTTTATTCGCCGCGTGGAGAGGCGCGCGCGGGATAATAACAATCAGCAAAAACAATGCGGAGCCCAGTGCACGTGCGCACCCGGTTCGCCACGGTGCTGCTGAGTGGCATTGATGGGGGGGGAGGGGCTCGAACGGAGCAGACGGGCGATACTTACCTACATACATACACTCATATATACACGCACACATATACATACATACATACGGTACGTGCACCCATATAGCCATACATACATACATACACACACATATACATACATACACACACACACACACACATATACATATACATACAAACACACACACACATACATACACACACACACGCACATATACACACATACATTCATACATACATATATCCATACATACATACACACACACACATATACATACATACACACACACACACACACACACACATACATACACACACACACATATACATACAAACACACACACACACATACATACATACATATACACATACATACATACACACATATACACACATATATATATATATACATACATACATACATACATACATACACACACACACACACACACACACACATACATAAACACATACATACATACATACATACATACATACATACATATACACACATACATTCACACACACACTCACATATATATATATATATATATATATATATGTGTGTGTATATATATATGTGCGTGTACATATAAAGTACATACATACAATCATATATAAATTCACACACGCACATACGTGTATATATAGGTATATATATATATATATATAGATAGATAGATAGATAGATAGATAGATAGATAGATAGATAGATACATCTGTGCGTATGTGAATTTATATATGACTGTATATATGTATATAAGAAACTAAGTACTGTATGTATGTACTTCATATGTACATGCGTGAGTGTATGCCATGTATATATATATTTACCGTATGGCTGTATTGTATGTTTGCATATAAATAAATATTTCAAATTTCAAACTTTTCATTCATACAAATATTCATATTTGTATGTATGTATGTGCGTCTGTATATATGAATGTATGTATATTTGAATGTTTGTGTATTTTAATGTATGAAAAGTTTTAATAGCTTTATAAAAGTGTTAAACAGTCTAAACAGCACTCTAAAAGCATTGTGCATGTAACGTGTGTACTAGCAGATGCTAGATGCTATATGTTTGTAGAATGTAATTTAAAGTCTTGTGAAGGTGTTTTAAATCCTAGAAGCTTCTAGCATCTAAAAGTAAAAGCATTTAATGGCAGATTAGAGGAGATCATACACTCCACTACTCGATCTGTATGTCAGTGGTTTATTTAATGCTACTGTACCTGCTAATGTCATTTTGTGATGCCCGAACTAAGAATGATTTGGAATTGCTTGATACAGGCTTGAAAGAAGAGTCCCATTAATACCAATATCAACCACACATATTCTGTAGCTGCGCCACAGCACCCCCTGCTGGCCGCCTGACTGTAACAACAGGGAGCTGTACCAGCTCTGAAAGATGCCTGAACTGCACCGTAGGGTGTAAAGGGCTGCAGGCACTGTCCGAACATCACCTCCGGTATGAGGTTTAGTTCCGGTACCTAGAACCAACAAGTGTTCTGTTAATGATCTGAGTCCCTGTTGGTGCACATTCAATCTGAAGAACCCTTTCACCACGCAAAGAACCCTATAATCTCACAGGGGTCTCTAAATGTGCATGGTTCTCTATGGACCCGGTTTGTACCAACAAGGGTTCTACTGTTGTTACAGGCTTGAGATCGTACTTATAGAACACAGAACATGGTTCGGTGCTGTATAGAAGAACCAAAAGTGTTCTGCTGCGGTTATGATCTCAGGCTTGTAACAACAGCAGAATGCATGTTGATGCAGAATGGTTCCTTATAGAACCACATACAGCACATTCAATCTGAAGAACACTTCCACAATGCAAAGAACACTTTACTCACATCTAAGGTTCTTTAAATGTTTAGTGCTACGTACAAGCACCGAAAAGTGTTCTGCTAAGGTTATGATCTCAGGCTTGTACCAACAGCAGAACCCTTGTTGATGCAGAATGGTTCCTAATAGAACCATATACAGCACATTTAATCTGAAGAACCCTATAATCATACAGACAGGTCTTTAGGTGTTTGATGCCATATAGAAGCACCGAAGAGGTTCTACTAAAGTTATGATCTCAGGCGTGTTCCAACAGCAGATCCCTCTATGGTGCAAAATGGTTCCTTATAGAACCATATACATTTCATCTGAAGAACCCTATAATCAGAGACCAGGGTCTCTATATGCTTGGTGCTGTATAGAAGCACCGAAAGGTGTTCTGCTAAGGTTATGATCTCTGGCTTGTACCAACAGCAGAACCCTTGTTAATGCAGAATGGTTCCTTATAGAACCACATATAGCACATTTAATATGAAGAACCCTTTCACAGTGCAAAGAACCCTTTACTCACATCTAAGGTTCTTTAAATGTTTAGTGCTACGTAGAAGCACCGAAAAGTGTTCTGCTAAGGTTATGATCTCAGGCTTGTTCCAACAGCAGAAGCCTCAGTGGTGCAAAATGGTTCCTTATAGAACCATACACATTTCATCTGAAGAACCCTATAATCAGAGACCAGGGTCTCTATATAGCACATTTAATATGAAGAACCCTTTCACAGTGCAAAGAACCCTTTACTCACATCTAAGGTTCTTTAAATGTTTAGTGCTACGTAGAAGCACCGAAAGGTGTTCTGCTAAGGTTATGATCTCTGGCTTGTACCAACAGCAGAACCCTTGTTAATGCAGAATGGTTCCTTATAGAACCATATACAGCACATTCAATCTGAAGAACCCTTTGATCACACACAGGGGTCTCTATATGCTTGGTGCTGTATAGAAGCACCGAAAAAGTGTTCTACTAAGGTTATGATCTCTGGCTTGTACCAACAGCAGAACGCATGTTTATGCAGAATGGTTCCTTATAGAATACAGCACGTTCCTATACAGCACATTCAATCTAAAGAACCCTTTGATACACAGGACATGGGTCATGACACAGGGGTCTTTTAAGTCTTGATGGTTCTTCATAAAATACTCTTCTGCACTAAAGAACCCTGGAGGAACCGTCTGTTTTGAGTGTATAGGACTGATTAGATAAACTAGGCCCTGGAATGTGGACTTTGGAAACAACACAGACCAAACATGGTGAAGAGTTGATTTATGTTTATTGCAATGCAAATAAATGTCCAGATAAACAGCTAAAACACTTATACAGGTTTTAAAACACGGCTGGGTCGCTTCTTCTTTTAGCATCGGTCTAAGCTGATCAGACCGCATTGCAAAATGTGATTACATGCGCCCTGAATGTCTCTGGGTGAGAGTTTTTGTGGATCAGTTTACTGGGAATTCCCCACCGCACACAAACATTCAACACAAGCCACGCCCACCGCCGAGCCCCTCCTCTCCGGCTTAGGGTCGCTGGCCACGCCCATTCAAACATTTACCCCCGCCCCCGTCCCTCTCTCTCTCAGTCTCTCGAGGCAGGTTTAGAACGCGAGCTCGCGCTTGACTAGCTAGCCGTTTTTAACGGTCTCCAAAAGCTGCAGCACCGCGCGCGGCTCTCTGACAGGATCCTTCCGCTGAAGTTTACTTCAACTCCTGCACACTTTCCACCCTTCCAAAAGTTCCCGACGTAGTTTATGGAAGTGGAACCCCGCGTGTTTTACGCCGGGTGAGAAAAGAGAAGCTGGAGAAGCTGGAGGTGGGGATGAGAATCGACGACCGACTCGCTTGGTTTCACAATGGCGCGGTGATCCTCAGCTAGCTAAGGAGTCCGAGCAGAACAACTAGCACTTTTACTCTCTTCTCCGGGCACAATGGCGAGAAGCGGCGGGGAGAAAGGCAAGCTGGACTTGCTGGAGGAGAGTCGGACTGACTCCGGTATCGACTCGTTCAGATCTTTTACCAGAGACGATCAATACAACAGCGGCGTGTCTGCCGGCTCCGTGAGCGGAGAGCAGGAGAAGCTGAGCGCGGTGGACGAGCGGCTAGACTCGGCCTACGGCTCCTCGTCGATCACGGTGGACAGTCTGGGCGAAATCATAGAAAAGTGCAACATTTCAGAAACGCCGAGCACGGAGAGCTCCCAGAACTCTGAATACACTGAGGAGGAAGTAAACCTGCTATCTACCGTCACAGAAGATGGAGACACGTAGGTTTAAACTTCACATCTTTACCGCTTGGCTAGCGCTGATAAAAATGTTTCCTAGTATCGCGATATTTGGTGTAGGGACTGGGTATTCTTGTAAACTCGCGATACTTGAAGACTTTATGTAAAAGCTATACAATAATTAAACTGGCTTTAATTATGCACATGTGTGCACCAAATCCATTGACGTTGGACCAACTATGGTCTTTTTACCGATACGTGCCATTAGTCAGTCTTCTTGGTTGGTGTTTACCCTCAACATTATCCTCGATATACTCAGAAAAGCATATTAATTGATCTGATTGGTCACTATACCAGTAACCTATCATTATATCACCCAGTGTCTTGATATTTAGGCTAGCACTGATGAAGCTCACGAGATGCTTCCTAATATCCCAACCCCAAAACAGATCTTACCTAACCAAACATGGCTTGTTTACTGACAGTTAACCCAAAACACTGCCTTACAAAGTACTGGGTGTGTAAACAGGTTATCTTACTTGCAGAAACTAAACTCTGTTTATAAGGGGTGTCAATCACCCCTCCATCTGCACGATATCCAAAATATATACCATGCTTTAGTCCCCATAGGATAATATATTGAGTTTGCAATATAATGGGAATTGTGATGATATGTTGTGCTGTATTACCTTGGCTCAGCTGCAAGTTATGTACCCAAAGGAAGACTTTGAGCTGTTGAAGTCACACAGGAGTTGTGACTGCCCACGCCATGCATGCATTGCAAGTTGATGCAATACTTTCTGCTTTACTCAAAGCTATTGATTTTAATATCCTAGCACCAATTCAGCTTAATTTGTATTTGCTTGTTATAACATATACACACATGGCACACATCTGAGAATTGATCCCATATTGAAAATATCATATGCTGTGTTGAGTTTTTTTTTGTTTTTTTCTCCCCCCACCCACTCCTTATTGTTTATTCGACTTTGAATGATCTAAAGCACCCAGCAAATGACATGCGGTACTTTTGCTATGTATCAATAGAGCAAAAATGAAATATGTAGTATGTAATGTGACGCCAGTGCGGCCACACTGGTTATCTAACATCTTAAATATTGCTCATTGTGTTGTAAAAGTACCACTAGCAGCTAATAAAAGCCTGAAACACTACAGCAACCTGGTTATTTCAGATAATAATACAGATATGCAGTAGGTAAAACTCGTCTTCGTTTAAAACATATATAGGGAAACTTTAGACCTGCACTTCTTAATACAGCCACACCAGCAGAACCATCAGCAGAAGTCTCTTAGGCTCTGTTCTCTCTTTGGACCCAAAAAGAGAGGCTCTAAACAGCAAACGATTGCCACCACACAGACTAGAGCAGAACGTAAAGTATTATCATTTTGAGAATGCTGAGGAATGCGCCAAAATTGTCTGGGTGACTGCACGCAGCTAGTTTCGAGCCTCCTCTGCAGGTCAGTGGGGCTTACAGTGTGGAAACTTGAATGCATGTTTTGACTTAAAAGGCTTCCACTGAAACACAGAGGCAGACCCGGGCTAATTCGGTTGGCTTTCAAGCCCCCAAAACAAGCACAGGCGGCTGTCACATGCTTAGAGGTTGGATACCGGTTTAGGTGTTGTGATCTCATCCTGGCCCGGCTTGGGCTTGCTAACAACAGGGCGTTGGAAGTGCGCATGGAAAGCCGCGCCTTCTTGTGTGGGGGCTTTTATTTGTTGTTTCTTTTTTAACCTGACTCCAGGCTTAAATTAACTCTCACATCCGTAGTGTTTCCTCTGTCACTCTTTTGGATGAGCTGCCAAAAAGGGAGCTGCACCAAGCTGCCTGGGTTTGCCTCTGAAATGAGCAGATCTTTAGCTGGACCTGTCGTCATTGTGATCAGCAGTATATATGTGATTTTTATATTCATCCAAATTTTAATTTTAGGTGAGTTTTAGCCTTTGCACATCATTTAATCTGTTTACATAGTTTCACAGGTGAAGTAAATAACGGTACACACTCTCCCCCTATTGAGTATTTAGAATATGGTTGACTTTTGTGGCACCGGATGAGTTTGTTTGCCCCATCCACACAGATTTACAGTTTAGTGAAATGTCTGTCGGTGATTCACTCTGGTCTGTGTGTGTGATTAAATGGCTTTCAGTGTCTTTCTGACAGAACTGCAGGCAGGCCGTCACACAGGTCTAGAAACTGGATCTTTTTATCGGTGGCGCATCTGTGTGAGAAAGCAGAAGTACACACAGCGGCTGCGGAATTCCCCAGCGCTGGGCTGGAAACGCATTCTCATACCTCCCTTTGTAGAAGAAGCCCTTTTGACAAAGGCCTCACACATGCTCTCACTGAACACGCTGCACTGTACATCCGAAAACAAGGCGCAAGATCAGTTCTGAGCTTTGTGCGTTCCAGTGAAGGAGTAACTGTATGTAACCACCATCCACACTGTCTAATTCATCAGCTTCCTCCTTCCTCTTATCATGGTGGCCTTCAGTGTGTGCATCTCGCTAATATTGGGCCTTTAATCAAATGTTACACGAGCGAGAAGCAATATGATGGTTTTACCTGCGAGTGTGTGAGTATGTGTCGCCAGTTTGACCTCCTTTTATTTCCGCCGTCTCTGTTTCTGGGCCACGAGGAAACTTTTTCTTTCTCTCCTTTAGTCCCCTACCGCAGTCATCAGTAGCACTGAAACTCGATGAAATCCCCTGAAGTCATTCCATACGGGTGAAACGTTTCCCACTTCGGGAGCTGAATTTCACTTCAGGACATTTGTATCTGGAGAAGTCCCACCACAATGCCCCCGTTCCCTTTATCTCAGTGAAACTTTCTCTGTGCCTGTGGTTCATTAATTGATTGGGCTGCTTTTTTTTTTTGGCCTCAACTGTTTCCTCGTGTGTTACTGTAATGGTGAGACAGGTCTTTGCTCGTAAGGAACAGACACGTTTTCCCTGTTAGCACAAACTGGAACCGTTTAAATACGTTTACATGCTCTTTTCCCTTTTCCTTAGACAGGAAAGGGGAATCTCACAGATATATCTTGTGTAAGATTTTGACAAATATGATGCATGGCGCATACTTGGCACCATGTTGCTTCTGAGTGATATTGTGGTTGTGGTTTAAAGTGCGATTATTTTCTCAGGCCTGAGGCTTGAACACTAAGTGTATTATGCCAGACTGTCAGTTAGCTGGGGATGTATTGTCATGTACACTGCACATGGGTGTTTGGTTGCTTCTGATTGGTGGTAGTTACTAGGTTTAAAGCCTAGTATTAGACACAGCCAAATTAGACATGTGTAATAAGAAGATAGCACATCAGACCATTTTTGACCTTTCTGGCTTAATGATCATGTGATCAACTGTACGTGGTTTAGAGTTGATCTTTTCAGCTTCTAGGCTGCAGAAAGCCCGGACGCAAGACTGTACGTTGCCTATTTGAATTTCCTCTTGTCAAATAGAACTTGACCTTCTTCACCCAAATCTTCCCATGTGTTGTCCCTGGAAAGAAATCTCGTGCTATTAGGTCACAGAATTTTCCCATCGTTCTGCACAGTGAGTGTGCATAGGTTCTGTACTTGCCTAAAAACCTCTCACGTGTCTCACATCTCACGTGAAGGTCAAAATGTAAGTGAAATCTGCGTGAGAGGGATTTAGGAAGAAGAACCGTCGGTCAATACGACCCATTGGTCACAGGTCGCCAGCTGTAACCACAACACTGGCCAACAACATGACAACAAGTTTTTAAGATTAGCATTAGAAGTTAGCAAGTTTGTTCATTGTAAGTGCAATTATTATACGTCTATATGTCGAATAAATCCATCCACGAAGCTCTGATTTATGTCCACAACACTAATTGACTTGGAGACTTAAGTAGCCAGAACAAGCTGGGATAATAACAGGAGTCCTGGTGTTATCGTGATGGCGGTGTTTAGTTGTTCTAAAGTTGAAATGGGCCTGAAGGTCCACATTTAAAGCCCCAGGGTACATAATCCGAGCTTTATTCTCTCTGTCGAAGTTAACCGTGTTCCTCTGGGCCTCAATAAACACAAACACATGTGTTTTCCCCATGAGTATCTTCCCAAGCCTAATAACTGACCGTCATAGTCCCTATTCCACCGTATAGTCTTCCTCTCCATGTGAACTGGACAGTCAACATGCTCAGCAAAACAATTTACGACATGATGTGGCAGGTTATATCACGAATATGGCAAACATAATCATAGTGCTTACACCCACAGACAATAGGCAGACTCATGTAACAGTACAATACTACTTGGCAGTTTCAGTCATTTAGAATTGTGGGTTTGTTCGTGAAAGATGGCTCAAGAGGCTTCTGTAAAAGTCATGTTTTTGTGGTTGTGTACTATTTCCTGTACTCATAACTCGTCGTTTTGTCAACTTCCTCCTCGTGTTTTGAATAGGCTCCTTCAGCTCTCCTCCTGTATTTCTCCCGAAGTCTCATAGAGCGCACCGGCCAAAACTACCTCTGCTTTAATGCCCAGCTTTCCAAGAAGCAAAGGAGGCCAGAATTGTGCGGAGCGTCCCGGTTTGACTGTCTGTATAGAAGTTCCAGCATTGCGCAATGCTCAGGGCCTGTCTGCCTCTATGGCCTACCACCACACTCATGCTGCAGCAGGGTGTGAAAAATGTCTTAGTATCATTTATTTACATCATACTTCTTTCCACCAGCGATTGTGAAATACTTTCCTTTGTTTGTGCGTGGTCTTCCCCCTCCTGTTTTACCGTGAAATGCTAACCTCGCCTTTTAAAGCCTTTTAACCTGAAGCACTGTGTTGCCTTTTCTTGTCTCTGTGCAGAATTCTCCACCTGGCCATTATCCATGAACTGGGGCCATTTGCACTCGAATTGATAAGCCTGTTCTCTAAAGAGGTCCTGGACATTCAGAACAACTTGTATCAGGTAAATATCAGACACATCCTCCACCACTTTTTTTAAAAACTGGTTTTTAGTCATAGTGTAGACTGACCTACATCCTCGTACACTTTCATTAAAGCTTATTGAGTTTTCACATTATTTCCCTATCCATGTGATACCAAGCATAATAACTTCATACATACATACAGAGTCATAAAGATGTAAAGGTTTACGTTTTTTTATTATTAGTGATGTTAATAAATGACTAAATAAAAAAAAAAAACAATAAATATACCAGTAAAGATGTATTAAGAAAGGTGTGGTGCCTTCATATCCTCAACAAAGATTAAAAATAGCTGCCACATATCATTAAAACGTCCCATCTATTTTTATTTATTTATTTATTTTCAATTTAAGATGGTACAGGACTGGCTGATCCAGTGACTGTATGTCGGTAGGTTAGTGACTTTCCATTTAAACAAAATCAAAAGTAGAGAGCAGAAAGCCAGCATGTTTATGTTCTGTCTACCGAGAGAGCTATCCATCTGGGCCACACCCAACAACGCTATGAATGGGAATGGCTCCCCTATTTTCCAAGAGACCTTTAAGAGCGTCTCCAAGGTAGAGTTCCAAACCGTACACAGTTTTACACACGACAGGAACATATGCAAAGTGAAGCTGGAGCCAGAACACATCTGTCGCATGTTGCTACTAAAGTTGGCATGGTAACCAGCTAGCCCTGGCCCATCCTGTCTGGTAATCCAGCTTTGTACCTGAGGAGGCGATAGTGAGTCACTGTAGTGCTGTAGGAGTGAAATCAGTCCAACATGAGAGGTTGAAGTAGCTCTGCTGTCCTGGCGGCGTATCCTGACTTCTTATCAGTCATGTTGAAGGTTATTTGAGGGCCAGTACGAAGGGAACAGTCGGTGCAGCCAGTCGGTGCAGCGCCACTCTGACACAGACCAATGCTGCATCTCTGGTTAAATAAGAATACCATAGACAGCAGCTCACCAGCTAACCGATAACTCTTATGAAAGAGACTTTATATTAGAGGTTTATATTAGTCACTGTCTAAAGGAAAATAAGTGTCTCCTCTTACAGGGCTTACCATAATTCAATGTAAGTCAATGGAACCAGAGTTTTTTCCAAGCAGTTTTGGGTCATTTCTGTTGGTCCATTCACTATGAAATTATCACTCGATCACTCACTCACCTCCTCACTCACCACCTCACTCACTCACTCACTCACTCACGTTGGGTTGGTGTAGCTCAGTGGACAACACCACTACCCACCAGGGAGCCACCACCACATGTGGGAGACTGGGGTTCCAATCCCGCTCTGGGTGGCTATGCTGTGCTACACCAATAAGAGTCCTTGGGCAAGACTCCTAACATTACACTGGCCCACCTGTAACATGATTAACCTTGTAAGCTGCTCAGGATAAGAGCCTCAGCTAAATGCCATAAACATGTGTGTGTGTTTATTTTTTATATATATATATATATATATATATATATATATATATATATATATATATATATATATATATATATATATATATATATATAAAATAAAATAATATATATAAATCTCCAGAAGAAAAACAATACTCTCAAGAATGGCTTTTTTTAATGCAAGTCAGTGGAATGGAGCTAATTATATTAAGCGGTTTAGAACAGTGTTTATATACTACGTTAAAAGAAAGTGAGGAACCTTGATTATTAATATTATGATGATGATAAGGATTAGGGAGACAAAAAAGGTCAGCAGTTCTATCAAGATTAGTGAAGAAAGCTGACAGTGTTGTGGCTGTAATATTAGTGAAATGGCAAATCCATCATTTCAATACCAAACGTGTTCTGAATAAGCATGCGAATTTTGAGGCGATGGTAAATATTCAGCCTGAAAGTTGATGCTAATTTGATGGTCGGGGATGAGAGACGCGCAGCGTGAAATAGTCGAGAAGGAGAGATCATTGCAGTATGTAAAAAAAGGAGGAAACTGAGTGAAAAGGCAAAACTGTCGCAGTCAGCATCTAAAACTGTGACTAATGGAAATGCTGTTTTGAGCCGAGATTACCGACATCCACGTAATCACGACAGGGCATCGGTCATATTACTCACTCGTCGCATAAGCACACTCAACACGCGTTCCTAAATTGAGTAAGCTCTGCATTGTTGCTCTCGTTTTGGCAGAATCTGCTAAACTTATTTCAGTATCCTCTTTTGTTATCAAAAGATAGCGGCCAGGATAAGTTGAGAAAAGGATATAAGTGGTTAACCTTTTGATATGAACTTCTGCAGGTGCGCCTTCAAATTAGACGTTAGAATATATGAGAGAGATAGGAGATATGGTGTTTGTATAACATATGGAGCTCGTGGTCAACCTGCCGTTCTGGGTTCATTTGCATTCCCTTCCATTTCATTTCATTCATTTCTCATAGTTTCAGACCTGGCTTCAAATAAACTGTGCTTGCTGATGAAACTGAGGAAACTTGGGCCCGGTAGATTCTTACTAGAGTCCTTTTTAATAGTATAATTTTATTTGCTATTCTCATTCATGGCATGAGGATCAACCTCCAGTGCAATTCCACCCTAGAGAATGTTGTGCTGTACATTAGGCCATGGTTTATTTTTACCCTTGTGTTATATTTTTGTCTTAAGTTCATATTCCGTCAGATATGATGATAAACAGCTACAGATTAAACACTGCCATCTACACATCAACAGTAAAGCGTAGCTTTAACATCTGAAGCATGATCACCTGTTTTGGTGCCAGTGTTGGTAATTCAGGATCAGGCTTACAAACATCCTTC
This sequence comes from Prochilodus magdalenae, assembly GCA_024036415.1. NCBI lineage: Eukaryota > Metazoa > Chordata > Actinopteri > Characiformes > Prochilodontidae > Prochilodus > Prochilodus magdalenae. Next base: position 145,962 of record JAMWET010006558.1, read on the forward strand.
CTTTGTCCCGCAGACACCGATGCACCTGGCCGTCTACCTGGACCAGCGCCACATAGTGAAGGCCTTGGTGGAGAACGGGGCGTGCCTGGAGCTACAGGACCAGGAGGGAAACACCCCGCTGCATGTGGCCTGTGAGCATGGGAGACTGGACTGCGCCAATGACATGATCATGGATATGTCACCTACCAAACTGACCCAAGTATTTGAGACGCAGAACTGGAGAGGTACTAGAGGGGATGTAGAAGCATGTTTTGGCTGGGGGGGCATCATACACTGACGTGTTAGCAGCAGGGAGGGTAATGCGATCTCTTACTGCTAGCGCTCGGCGTCTCTGTTCCCGGGGTCTGAGCCGGTCACGTTGAAAGAAGAACGTTGTGCACTGTAATGCTGCGATTTCAATGAAAGTGGAATTGTTTTCAGCATGTCACGGCTTTTTAGTGAACAGAAACAGAAACATGGCAATAATAGAAAGAGGGAACTCGGTGTGTTTTGGAATTGCCTGGCTTGTTGACATGACAACGCTTTGCTTTGCATGTCATGAATATGCAGCGGATAAACATTTATTTGTTTATGTAGTCAGTAGTAGCGTATTGAAATGAAAACGTCTCTCGCGTATCATATTATAACCACATTTCAATTACAGGAGACTTTATTAATTAATCATAATTCTAGGGGCCATTTTATACGTGTGTATTTATTTGTTTAGGTATTTGGGGGGGAGGGGGGTGTTATTTTGTTAGAAGTGCAGTGGGCATTCTCTTTAACAGCTTTTCTTTGTAGTAGATAATCACAGCAGGTCATTTCTAACAACTTAAAATATTGAATTTAATTTGTTTTGACCTCAGAATCGCAAACCATATCCAAACATTCCAATCTGAAAATCTGTGTGCCGTTAAACCTCCTAACACAACATTCATTCAAACATGGGATGTGTTCAGGAACTCCTCGTTGTTGCTGTTTAAAATTTAATGGACATCATTGACACATCGCTGCATCATACTGGATCAAATTTTGAATTGTGTAATCCAGAATTGCCAGCAGTTTGATGGTGTTTTTTTTATTTTTTTATTTTTTATTTTTTAATTCAGGTCTTTCCTGCCTACATGTCGCCACATTGCACAAACAGCACCGCCTCATGAGGCTCCTGATGAAGAAAGGTGCAGATCTGAACATCCAGGTGAGTAGAGCTGGTTATATAGGGAGGATTTCCTTGCTGCTTCTTCCACCATTAGCAAATCTGCTAATTTGTAATGTGTGCTAAATGAAGAGCACCATCAAACGTAGTATCAGTCTTTCAGATGACCTCTCTCCTGGACTGGTTCTGGTGAAAAGGCAAACTGAAGATAAATATGGGGGTTGAGAAACGTTGATATCACTGTGAGGGCTTTAGAGTGATGTGCTACTAATCTGGCAGCCGACTTGAAACTGTAAAGAGAGGGGCTTGACATCTGGATCCATATCCATGATGAAGGTTGCTGTCACTGATCATTTTACATTTCGGGAACATACAGTTGTGCAAATCAAACCAAAGAAGGCCTTTAGTGCCTCCACAAAACCAAAGACAGCTGCTCCTATCAACCTCCCGACCTGGAAATTCACTTTAGACTGTGGAAATTACTTGGACGAGGGACTGAGGTTAAAATCAGTATAGTGTAGGCCCAGCTTCAGAGACTCCCTTACAGCACGAGTGCCGTCAGTATATCAAGATAAATTATTTTATAGATATCCCAGGTGTATGAATCTTATCACCGTCGGCACTTCGATTGCATCTACGTTACGTAGCAGCCTGCTACAGCCGCTTTACCTGCACCTCTTACAGAGCTATGTCGCCACGCCTGTTTTTCTGACCTGTCGCGTGCCATTTCTGCCCTTCAGGAAGGTACGAGTGGAAAGACAGCGCTGCACATCGCGGTGGAGCTTCACGATGTGGAAGCAGTGGCCCTGCTGCTGAAGAGGGGCGCCAACGTGGACGCCGCAATGCTGAACGGCTGCACCGCTCTGCACCTGGCCGTCGGCCGGCAGGACGCCGCCATCACCACCCGCCTGTGCCAAGCAGGAGCCGACAAAATGATCCGGAACATGGAGGACGAGACGGCGCTGGACCTCGCAGATGGCAATGATGATGTAAGAATGATTTATTTGTTTAAACAGAAAGAGAAAAAGCAGGATAAGCAAGGGGTGCAAAACGTGGTAGCTCCTCAAACCTGACTCCTTTTAATTCAGACACGGTTTTCCTCTGTAATGTACCCATGCCGTGCAAATATCGATCGATTGATTGATTTGTTGATTGGTTCTTGTTAACATGTTAATAGCAAGGTAAAACGATGTGCATGTTAGTCAAAAGGGGAACATCTTATTGAGGGTCGGCTTTCACAAGGCTGTATGCTGCCTACCTAAGCCTTGAATGACTGCTGATGTAAACCTGAGCTTGCTGGTGCAACCCGGTCTTTGCTCAGTTCATTCTGAAAATTCTGGGTGGGTTCTCAAAAGTCCCTTACTGCATGTGACGAGTAACACGGTTCCTGCTTTTTGCTTTTCAGATACTTGCACTGTTGCCGTTTGACGACATCCAGATCATGGGCAGAACTGTCGGCGTGAATTTCTGAGATTTTTAGGACGGATGGGAGGATTAGCGTGTTGGCTGTTTGAGATGAGCTCAGTAGGCTCAAGTAAATAAACGATGGCTTTCCTTTTAGTGAGTTCCCATAACCTCATTTGTTCTAAATGCTTTTCTGAGCTGTAGATGTTAATTTATGTTTGGGATTCAGTACTGCTCTTCAGACTCTGTGATTCAGTGCCAAAATGATCAAGGATGATGATGATGATGATGGTGATGAAGTGAAGACCGGCTCTCGTTACTGAGCTGACCTGTGTTGGATGTGAGTGAACAGTAATGAATCCATGCGTAGCGTAACATTGTTAATGACTGGTAATGAGAGGGTGTCTTCGTTGGTGCAGCCAAACCAAAAAAAAACAAAAGAACCTTACACTACTTTGATGAAGCAGTTAATATGAACTGGAAATACAGCCTGTATGGTTTTTATCAAACGCCACTTAAAACTCCATCCACGCTGCTGCTGAACGGTCCTCAGTTTTCAGATCATTAACCACTTGGTCACATTATGTACAACATGAAATATCAAACATACTACCGTTCAAAAGTTGAATAACGTTTTTCAATGCTACTTGTTTATACTTTCTTATACAGAAATGTGGATTTTAAAGATCATTCGTCAGGAGAACATTCTACACGTTTTATTCAATATTATAGGACATCTTTTGAGCAAGTTTGAAATAAAGAGGGGTAAAAAAATTACATTTTCTATTTCCATTGATTTCATCTGATTACTTCTGAATATTTGAGATGTGATCATTTTATTGTAGTTAAGCTCAACTCAAGCAGTGTGCAGTAGCGCCCTGCTAGGCATTTGACGTTTCAGCGCTATTCATTCATTCCAATCATTATTGGTTATGCATGAAACAGTAAGTGCGTTTACATGCACTTAGTAATCCAGTCTGCAGTAATCTGATTGTTCAAGTCATGCATAAAACAGCATGCTCCAATTTCTTGATCAGATTATGGCCTAGAAATCTGATAAAGTAACTGGGATTGTAGCTGGGAAATCAGGCTTCTCTGTGCATGTGTACCCTTGACTCTGATTTCTTTCCGATTTCTCAGGCTGTGCATGCACGAAAGACAGACCATGCTACCGTGAACAGGGTTTAACAGATGACAACATATGTGAGTCAGATGACAACATATAAGAATTTAAAGCAGCAGTCTGTACATTTTATGCCTCTGGGGATTTGGCGAGCTCTCTGGTGGGAATGTGTCATTGCACTGAGCATGTGGAGGAATTCTTTTAAAGCATGCCTCACTTCAGGAGGATGAATCTGATGAGCAGTCTGAGCAAGCTGCTCTTTTATATAAGCAGCAGGTAGAAAGTATTAATCCATTACATCTTTCGTCATAAGCAAACCAACATTACTGATCATATACAGCTGCTCAGCCCCTTTCAAAGCCAAGCCCACATTCATTCTAGTTTCTGCACGGACTCTTCCGAGCTCTATTTCGGCTTGTAAGTTCACTTTACCTTTAGATCTGTGCTTCTTTGGTTTAAAAGCTGAGTGAGCAGATGAAGACTGCATTTGCCATTCTGGTATCTCACCCTTCGCAGTAGCTCTTGAATTTAGAGGCACAATTGCTCAGCTAATGGTGTCGGATCCTCTTTTAGAGGCGGTGCATGTAAGGTGACCAGAGAACGAACTTCTATGGAAACCTACCAGACCGCTCTGTTTTTAGAATGACGTATTAGACAGTGGCTCTGGCACATTCACACCATTTACATTAGAATAGTTTGTCCCCTTCCCACTCGGGAATACCATTCACTCACTTACTCATTCACTGATCTTCTAAGCCTCCTATGAGAGCTCACTGGGTAGAAGCCTTCCTCAGAAATCTTAAAGACTGCTGCTTTAAACATTGTTCATCTTCTAGATCCGTGTTTCCCAAGCCCGGTCCTGGAGACACCCTGCCCTGCACATTGCAGTGCTCTCCTGCACCTGATTCAACCTTTCAGCTCATTAACAAGCCCTTTTGCGTGGGGAGTCCTCCGACATGTGCAGGGCAGGGTGCCTTCAGGACCAGGGTTGAGAAACGCTGCTCGAGGCGATCACGTTTTCGTACATCACGTCTTGTTCTGTGAGTTCGTCGGCCGAGCACAAGCAGAAATCCATCAGAGTTTCCCTGATATCTAATGTAAACACAGTGAATGGGTTACCAGATTAACTGCAGTAATCGGATTACTAAGTGCGTTTAAACAGACTCTGGCTTCAAGCTTTTGAACGGTGGTGTATGTCTAACAAGTACCTCGATAACAAGCAATATCAATACGACGTAGCAGAGAAGTGGATTCAGGTTTACATCAGCTGCTGAGCAGATGAGGCACGCTCTGTTCTGGCTGCAATGCCTTTAGGTTTACAACCTTTTGAAATGTAACAGCTCTCAGATTTCACCCCCTCCCTCTGCCACCCACACCTCTTTTTTTTTTCTTTTCTTTTTTTTAAGAATGAATTTCACTTCCTTGTCCCAAAGTCGCTAAGTCATATGACCTCGAATTCAGAGTAACTTGTGTCTGTGGTGAGTGTTGCTCAGACTTCCCCTAAACGGATGTCATGCAAATTTTACATTAAGAGCTGAGTGCGGTGCGGCACGCTCTTTTAAATTCAGAGCCACTTTTTCAAATGTTCCTACCTTGTATATAGTAGTTATCGTTACGCAGCAGGCACGTTTGTCACTGGAAGCAACATATTTGTCAAATGCATTTTTCTTGTATGTTTGAATGACAGTATTTTTACCTGTCAGGTTTCTAGTCTGTAGCTTCCAAGTGGTCAGAACTGAAATGCCAAATGTGTCTGTAAAGAAAAGTTTTTTTTTTTTTTTTTTTAAGCTCTTAAATGTATTTTGTGTTCATATGACATTGTGTTGTGTAAGTGTATGTACAGGATTGGCCTTTTGAATGGCTTTTGTGTGTAAGCAGTCAGCATGTGCACAGTAAAGCTGCCTGCCTGCAGAGTCCGGCCTTCAATGGGAACTCACTTTGAAACATTTCTGCATAACTAATTGGATATGACTTACACTATGAACTCTTTACAGTGTCTGAAGAGTCTAGGTCCACAGCACTGCGGTATGTGTAGGGTGTGATAGGGCCACAGTGAAAGCGTATGTATAGGTAAGATTGATCTCTATTTGACCATTACTGATGAACTCTGAAGACACCTGTACAGCACCAGTCAAAAGTTTAGACCCGGCTCCTCAGAGCAGGTTCTCCTTCTGTTAATCTTAAAGCTTCACTGTAGAATAAAAGTGAAGACATCAAAGTATGAACTAGCCCGCATGGAATTATCCAGTCCACCTTAAAACCCTTCCAGAGTGGAGCTCTACAGGAGGACCAGCTTCCTTACCCTGCAGTGGAGCTGATAGAACAAGGTTTATTACTAAGCAGGTTTGGAGCGATTCTATTGGTCGGTCCCTCATGAATATTCACTAACCTGAAAGGAGAGCTAGAGCTTTTACACTGTGCAGAAAAAGAGATCAAAGTTTTTACACCACTAAATATATATTAGAGGTGGAGATATGGAGGAGTATCATACTGTGTACATCAGGAGTAGATGTATCAGGATATGGACTGGTTCAGACTCTCATCAGGTGGAGCTGTTCAGTGTGAGACTGTAGAGTCTTTAAGATCACCAGCTACATCTGTTTAGGTGGGTGTTTCTAAACTTTTGACTGGTACTGTAGGTTCATTGGTGGTGTTGCAGACATGGTGACCCCTGGTTCCTCTCACCACAGCTGTTCACATCCAAAGACTCGTAGTGTTTACATCCTCAACCACGGAATTATGCAGGAATTTAGAAAGTGGAATTTCCCTATAAGCCTATACCTGATCCAGCTCATTCTTGTCTGCGGAACCTGGAGCCGGGCCTGCAGCGCTTGGCAGATTTAGGTTCTTCTGTTACAGCTTATTTGTGCTGCTGTTGTTAGAGCAATTTGGGGAAAATCTGTATATACTGAAACAAACTGAGCACAATTCTCCATTTCCTGTTGGGCTGTTCACGATAATTAACCAGGAAGCAGGTCGCACATTTTCAAGTTGCCTAACAAGGGAATTCATGTAGTAACAATAGCTGATTACTGCCGTGATGTAAATGCCATTTTAATGCTCCAGCTCATCAAAGTTGTGAGATGTACAGTTGGAATTTCACAGATATCTATTCAGAAAGCATAAAAAAGTCAGAGCAGATTATTTTGTATTAAAGAATTTTCAAAGAAAAACTGAATTTCTTGGTTTTTATTTAAAAATATTTTATAGAATTTAATTTGGCGGGTTTTTAATAATAGCAGTTGTCATATGACCTTACACATGCGTGTGCGCGCACACACACATATATACGTATATACGTATGTGTGTGTGTGTGTGTGTGTGTATATATACAGAAGACTGTACAACATATTCTCCACTAAAGAACACTTAAAGAACCATCTGATCATAACCGTAGAATAACCCTTTTGATGTGATATATAGTTATGGTTTTTCATTAATCTTAAGAACCATTTTGTGCAATGCAAAGAACTACTTAAGCATGAAATGGTTCTACATAGAATTAATTATTTAAAAACATTTAATGAACTAAATTTTTTTTTTTTCTTCCTTTCTTGCCCAATAGGGAGGCGAGAATAGTCTTTCTAGGAAAGTGGCTTAAGAGGAACAAGTTCATTGACAGACAAGGATGGAAAATATTTAAATCTTTCGGTTTGAACTTGGATAAAAGTCCCCCTGAAGGGGCTCTGTATGCTCTGGGCATGAGTCATCGTGCCCTGACCAGCCCTTGTATGCGTCATTTAACAACTTCCCCTATTACGGCCTCCTTGAATTCAAATAAACTGGTCACTTTGGGCTCTTATCTGTAAATCAAAACTGCTCTTTATGTGTGAAGTCACGTTACCAATTTGTGTTTATTCAAATCGTCACTAGTCCACTCCCGCCCTTCCCATGAGTAAATATGCAAACCGGAGATCATTTGCCTACAAGTTGGGTCATTTCCATGAGCATGCTTCCAACTAAATCTGATTCTGTTGACGCGCTATGAGTCTCTTTATGCAAACAGAGCTCTTACTGGACCAGGGCACGGCTCTGTTCGGGTTTCAGGTGCATTAGGAAATAGGATTCAGGTGTGTATGCTAATTTAAGGGGCCTGGTGATGGTATAAGCGTCCTGTCCTAGTCTCAACCCAGCCCATAAACTATATATAGCACCTACTAGGACAGCCTGTTTTGAATTGATTGCTTTTGTGAGGTCATGAAAACCAGCATATTTACATGCATCCACCTATTCGGTCTATGGCCCCAATTCATATAGAGTGGCCATAAAACACCACAAAGGTCAAAGGTTAAGCTCATGGAAAAAGATACAAGAGGTGAAGAAGTGTGTGGGCCCTTTAAAGGCTGACCTGTTAGTGTTCTGTCTTCTTCTATAATAATAATAATAATAATAATAATAATAAATGTTTATTTATAGAGCATCTACCATAGTGTTGTCAGCTCAAAGTGCTTCACAGACAGTTGACATCAGTAATGGGGGGGGCGGATACTACTACTACCACTACAACACACACATATGTGTACAGCTCTGGAAAAATGTAAGAGCCCTAAGAGCCCACCTGTAACTGATCAACGTCTCTAGCTGTACAGGTTCTGGGTTTGTGTTGGTTCTGTTTGATTCTCTACACTACTGGAACCATGTCTCCCAAACTCCAGATCAGATATTGTATTAGATCTGTTGATTTAGAAAATCACTAATGACCTCCAGAAGCCTGTTTTTAGAACCATGCCCGCTGTGCGTCTCACCCCAGCCACCGCTCGCCAGTCTCTCTGTAGGTCACCTGAGGTCATCTTACGGTGGGTAAGGGACATTGGAATGAGGTGGCGCTCATCACGGTCAGTAGAGAGTGGGTTTGGCCCTCTGCCAGTCTGTAGCTGTGTTGTCCTGTGTGTTTGCCGCTGGACCTTGTTCTTATGAACCAGACGCTCACTGTATCTGCCAGTAAAGCTAGAACCCAACCTTCGGTTCCTCACTAATATGCACATACAAGTACACATAAATACCATGTTCTTTGGTCTTATCTGTTATGTGGGTGTGGGTGTGGGTGCGGGTCTACTTGGGTTACTAAAGGTCAAAACTGTAGGCCTGTTATGCTATAGATCAAACCACATACAGAGCTTGATTAGTTGTTATTCAACCTAATCTGGTGCTCAACAACATAAAATTGCTGTTGGTGATTCTTTTGTGGATGTCTAAAAAAGAAACAGCTGGTCTTGAAGAGGAACTCCAGTCATTTCTCAAGAATTCTACTTAATTAAATGGTTAAGATGTAATCTCTGAAAGTCATTCAGAAGTATTTGGCTAGAGATGCTCTGTTTTAGTGAACACTGTTTTATGGCAGATACAGTTTTGGCTTAAAACTTTGACTTTGAGTCTATTTACCATCATCAATATTCCATTTATAGACTCACAAGTATGTTCACTGATGGTTTTGATATATGTGTGTTATAGACATGGGATGTGTTCAAAATTGCACACTACTATACTGAACACTTTAGACTACAGTAGTTCAAGTTTCAGGTTTATTTGTCATTTGCACAACAGGTCAGGAAATTTATGAATTGAAATGCTTGTGGTGAGGCTCAGGTAGATACTCTACAGCAGGACATCACTATATACATACTAAACATATTAAAATAAAGAGATATAAAAGTTATATTAAATAAATACTAAATACAGAATATACAAAGACAGGACGGATCTGTAGAAATTCTTTGATATGTACATTTATTAGACAAGGATAGTCTAAGAGCAAGTGAAGCTATAATATAAATATGTATATTTATGGCTATTCCTGTTGTTTAATCAGTAGTATGTACCGCACACTGTATTCACCCGTGTGTGGTATACAGTACAGTAACAAGTTCTGACCTACAGTGTAGTATACTAATACAGTCACATGACCAGTTACCTCACATTTACCTCAGAGCTGTATATTTAACTTTCTGAGGCTCATTCTGATGAACACACACCCCACTACAATCACTACACCCACATTTACCTCAGAGCTGTTATTACTGTATCCACTGTTTAGAGCTAGCTGCTGCTAACGCTGCTCAGTTCCCCTGAGATACGGTTAGCCTAGCTGTTAGCTCCCCTCGGCTATTTCACTCTAAAACTGATCCTCTAAAGCGAGTTCATCTTTTATTAATCTTCAGACCTGTATATTTAACTTTCTGAGGCTCATTCTGATGAACACACACCCCACTACAATCACTACACCCACATTTATACTCGGAGTGAGCTGTTTTTCTATCTCTTATCAACTATTTCACACCAAGCCTCTCTAAATGAAACTTTCAATCTGAATTATACAGAACTTTAGAAAAGATGGTGGACTTCCCCTTTAAAGCCCCCATGTACTGAAAAGCTTCCCAGTACCTGCCTTCCCTTACAAAGCATTAAGCTTTTATCTCATGAAATAAAAAATAACTCGCTGAAAACATTTATAAACAAGCTCAATAAACTTATTTTATATATATATATTTAAACACTTAAATACATATGACCTCCTGTGTTTGTTTCCGAACACGCTCTTTTAAGCTCTAAGAGCCTGCACTCCGCATAGCCGTTCATTAAATTTCAAAATAAAAGTCCTCCACCTATTCGCTATTTCAAGGAAATTAATTTCACAGAATCCTAACAAGGCTTAACGCTTGCGTGAGCGTTTCCAGTCCTGTTGTAGCAATTGCTGCCTGCGTGGCCAAATCCATCTGTAAATATACGGACATTAAGTGTAGTTTACTCTCTTTTAGTCCTGTAGAACCGGAAAAGGCTTGTCGGCTGTTTAATGCTGTAAAGCTGCTAGCGCAGGATGATGGTCCTCATCTTTGTCAGGTCTCTGTGTGAAACACACAGCTGTCCGGCGAGTTTATGTTAATTATCCGATGAGCTGACAAAGCCCTGTTTTGTATTTGTGCATAAGAAAGATCCCTGGATCTTCTGTTTTTAATACCGGAGCCCGTTTTTTGTACTGCAGTGCGCCGTGGCGGTGAGATACCTAAGGCTAGCCCTCTGACTAGCATAGCTAGCAACACTAAACTTTCTTGTGGAAACAAAAATGTCATCTGTTCTATGGAGGTAAGGACGACGCCGTGTTTGCTTTTCTGCACTGTGCTAGAAAAAGTTGTCACTGCTTAAAAACTTGTCCAAACTTGGATACTTTCGCGGCGTTCGTGAAAAGAGATTTTATTCAGGATGGGTTTTCCGCGTCTCAGCTAGCTTAGCTGCTTGGCTAGCTGAGTTAGAGAGGCCGTTGTCCAATATGCTGCGTTCTAACTAGGGCGCTTAGCGTGAGTGCGCGTCATGCTTGTCGCTCGTGCGGAGCTCTGGGCACTAGCTAGGCGCCCTAGCAAGAGCACTAGCGCCATTATTAGAGAACAGCCTTGGGTTAGCATTTAGCAGAATGAGGCAGATAGGCAATTTTCACATAAAAATGAAAGCTTTTATCCACATAATGTAACTAGTTCTGTGTTTCAGTGTGTAATCTAAGATTTCCCCTAACCTAGGAAAAAGAATAAGGCCTCATTCTTTGGCCTCCTAGATATAAAGTGTATATAAACTTGGGTTTCAGTGCAAATGTAAATATAGTGGTCACTGACTCTGTCATTGAATCAGATGTGTAGCTAAATGAATGTTTGCACCAGCTACGTGTTCATAGCTGGGGTTTAATGTCAGGTAGGTCCAAGATACTTTTCAGACGTTTCTATTCCAGACAGCTCTAAGACTTTGAAGCTGCATGTCAGCCTTAAAACTGATCATTAAGCTGAATTTTTCAATGGCAGGTTATTCTTTTGAGACAGCTCCAATTCCAGAAGCAGCTCATGTGACTTTAAATTAGCTATCTAGCTCCTCTGCTTCATGGTTTGCATTAGCCACAAGGTTTAGGCTCATCTTTATAAGCTGCATGATTGACTATCTTTGAAATGGTTTATGTTTGCTGCAGGTCAAGACTGAAATATGGATGCTGCAGGACATCCTGGTCCGGATCTGGGCTTGTAAAGAGCACGTGTCTGTTGACAGGGTCCTTATTTGTAGACTTGACAAATATAGTCAGGGGTTAGCACAGACGTTGGTCTTCAAGCTCCGTGTGGTCCTTGTGGTTGGTGGTCTCCACATAAGTACATATAAGCCGGTTCTAGCTAACTACATTTCATGAGGGTTCTAGTGCATGTTCTCATTCATTTGAAGACGTCAAATAAGATGCTCAAGTTGTATTAATAAGCAGGGGTTAATGCCGTGAGAGTCAAAACGGCTTGTGTGCATATGAATACATCGGCTGTATGTACACAGAGGTTGCTGTGTAACCATAGACTTTATAATGAGGGGCATCGTTCCTCCTTTATAAACAATTTATAACATCATTCGTTATTCATTAACATCAGTTCTTCAAAATTAAAACTCTCTACTTCCCCCATTTTAATAGAGTTGGAATATTTTCCTAGCTTCGGCATGTAGGACGGCTTGGCTGCGAGTGCTGTCGTGGCCTGACGGAGTCTCGTGCACAAAGGGGCTCTGTTGAAAGCAGCTTGGGTTTGGAGGAGGCCCACTCCAAGAATGTTTAATGCCTGCTCATACACCGTTTGGCTCAGATACGTTGCTTGTACAGGCTGATGTGTCACTCGGTCTTGCTGACTCTGGGCCCACTTTTGTGCAATGCTAACCACGGACGTGACAGGGCTGCATGACACAGCCGATATAACTGATACAAGAAAGAACATACTACCGCACACTACAGTAGTATGCACTGCACACTTTATACGCCCCCTGTGTGTAGTATACTAATACAGTCACAAGACCGGTTACCTCACGTTTACCTCAGAGCTGTTATTACTGTATCCACTGTTTAGAGCTAGCTGCTGCTAACGCTGCTCAGTTCACCTGAGGTACGGTTAGCCTAGCTGTTAGCTCCCCTCAGCTACTTCACTCTAAAACTGATTCTCTAAAGCGAGTTCATCTTTTATTAATCTTCAGACCTGTATATTTAACTTTCTGAGGCTCATTCTGATGAACACACACCCCACTACAATCACTACACCCACATTTACCTCAGAGCTGTTATCACTGTATCCACTGTTTAGAGCTAGCTGCTGCTAACGCTGCTCAGTTCACCTGAGGTGCGGTTAGCCTAGCTGTTAGCTCCCCTCGGCTATTTCACTCTAAAACTGATCCTCTAAAGCGAGTCCATCTTTTATTAATCTTCAGACCTGTATATTTAACTTTCTGAGGCTCATTCTGATGAACACACACCCCACTACAATCACTACACCCACATTTACCTCAGAGCTGTTATTACTGTATCCACTGTTTAGAGCTAGCTGCTGCTAACGCTGCTCAGTTCACCTGAGGTACGGTTAGCCTAGCTGTTAGCTCCCCTCAGCTACTTCACTCTAAAACTGATCCTCTAAAGCGAGTTCATCTTTTATTAATCTTCAGACCTGTATATTTAACTTTCTGAGGCTCATTCTGATGAACACACACACTACCACTACACCCACACCTCACTATCACTGTATCCACAGTTATACTCTGCTACCTCCTGCTCATTTTCACCTGAGCTGCGGTAGGCTAGCTGTTTCCCTCGGCTATTTCACTCTAAAACCTCTAAAGCGAGTCCTCATCTTTTGTTGTCTTCAGATCCTGTTTCTGAGGTCATTCTGATGAACACACACCCACTACTGGACGGACAGTTACTCAGAGGTACAGCAGGGGGCTGCTAATATGCTCAGTTCACCAGGTGTGACCACTGATAAACCCCTCAGATACTTTCACTCTAAAACCCCTAAAAGCAGTCATCTTTTTATTAAATCTTCAGACCTGCCCTGAGGACTCATTTCTTAAATAGCTACTCGGTACAGTAGCTGCGTTTTCTCCCCCCCTGGTTTTGTCTGCACTGGAAGGTACACTGGGTCAGCAGTCCCCCAGACAGCCCCCCCTGCAGTCATCTCTGCCCCTTAAATAGCTGGAGCACCCCCTGCTGCACTCAGTCACAGTCCCCCAGACACTGAATCTATAGAACAGAGCAGATCGAAAGAGCACAGGACCAAAAACACAGTATACCACCAGACCACAACACATGAGGTCTATGTGTTGTACATACAGGACACTCTGTAGGTGTACAGGTCCAGACTGTAGTCCATCTGTTTCTCTGTATACTGTATTACTCTGTTCTTCAATGGTCAGGACCCCCACAGGACCACCACAGAGCAGGTATGATGTGGGTGATGGATCATTCACAGCACTGCAGTGACACTGACGTGGTGGTGGTGGTGTTAATGTGTGTTGTGCTGGTGCGAGTGCATCAGACACAGCAGTGCTGCTGGAGTGTTTAGACACTGTGTCCACTCACTGTCCACTCTATTAGACACTCCTACCTTGCATGGTCCACCTTGTAGATGGACGTCCGGGGGACGAACAGCTCATCTGCTGCTGCACAGTGCAGTGTTGGTCCATCCTTAGTCCTTCATCAGTTAGGGCACAGGACCTGCCCACAGGACGCTGCCCCACAGGACGCTGCCCCACAGGACACTGCCCCACAGGACGCTGCCAGCTGGATAGATTTGGTTGCTGGACGATTCTAAGTCCACCAGTGACACTGAGCTGTCTGATCCACTCGCACCACACACACTAACACATGTACACTAACACACTAACACTGCAGTGCTGAAAATGATCCACCACCCACCTCCTCTGTGGTGGTCCTGTGGGGGTCCTGACCATTGAAGAACAGGGTAATACAGTACACAGAGAAACAGATGGACTACAGTCTGGACCTGTAGAACTGTAGGACAATGAGGGTTGTAATATGAGAGTAGCGTTTGGTTCCTAATGTGGAAAAAATTAACATGCAGGAGAACTGTGGGGGATGCCCTTTTAAAAGAATGCTTTCAAACCCTTGTGTGCCAGAAATATATTTTCTCTGTGTGTCCTCTGTGAAGTCGGTTCCTGTATGACTTGGGCTTAGTTCTGATGTGTTAAATGGGTATGTGTTTATTTTAGGGATGTGACTGAATGCAGTGTGGGGGTTTTGGAGGGAAGGTGGTGTTGAAAGAGGCTTCTGTGTGGTTGAATATTGCCTATGTGTGACAGATTTATATGTGAACGCCTTAGAAAGTAAACATGCCATTCCGTCTCACTAATCTGAACCGTGTGTGTGTGTGTGTCCAGCGTGCGTCCAGCAGTGCTGCTGTGTCTGTGTGTATGTGTGTTAGCTGATACTGAAGACACTTCCCTCCTGGAGGGCTGGAAGGAGGTGTGGCTGTTCCGCTTTTTCCTCAACGTCCTCGGCTACGCCACCATCGTCATCCCAGGGTACTTTCTCATTGGCTACTTCAAACGGACCAACTACCTGGAGACAGGTGCGGTGCTGGACTTCTCTGTTTCTTTTATCAACAACCGTTTAAGAACATCTGTTTATAACTCGCCCCAAGACTAGTGACAGCTTATCCCACCAATTAGCGCTGTGCTAACTGCATGGTTGAAGTGGAGCTGGAGTCAGTAATCCCTAAAAGACTTGATTATATGGTTCCTAACACTGTATAACATGATGTTTCCTATAAACATGTGCCCGTGTGCTTTTCCTAGCTATAAATCCAGTATGATGACGGTTTCTCCTGTGTTTGCAGGACGAGGTCTTTGTTTCCCTGTAATAAAGGCATGCGTGTTTGGGAGTGAATCCAAGACCACACTGCTGGACGATCCGTCTGCGACGCCCAGAAATGAGTCCGAATCCACTTCATCAGCGCGGCAAGCCTTCAAACTCGTCTTCTGTGCTGCTGGACTTCAGGTCAGCTTTCACTGTTTACTCTCAAGCCTTATTCGTTTCATTGTTGGTCCCCTCGTCTGTCATCACACGCATATGAACTTGAGCGACCTCCCATTCTTAATCCGTAGGGTGTAATATGATGTCCCACCGTTTACAGCTGGAACAGCTTCAACTCTTCGGGAAAGGCTTTCCACAAAGCTTATGATTGTGTTCATGGGAATTTCTGACCGTTCCTCCAGAAGCGCATTTGTGAGGTCAGACACTGATGTTGGACGAGAAGGCCTGGCTCTCAGTCTCCGCTCTAATCCATCCCAAAGGTGGAGGTCAGGACTCTGTGCAGGCCAGTCCAGTTCCTCCACACCAGACTCGCTCATCCATGTCTTTATGGAGCTTGCTCTGTGCACTGGTGTGCAGCCATGTTGGAACAGGAAGGGGCCGTCCCCAAACTGTCCCCACAAAGTTGGGAGGATGAAACGGTCCAGAGTCTCTTGGTCTGCTGAAGCATTAAGAGTTCCTTTCACTGGAACTACGGGGCGGAGCCCAACTCCTGAACACCAACCCCACACCATAATCCCCCCTCCACCAAACTCTACACTCGGCACAGTGCAGTCAGACAAGTACCGTTCTCCTGGTAACCGCCAAACCCAGACTTGTCCATCAGATTACCAGAGAGAGAAGCGTGATTGGTCACTCCAGAGAACACGCCTCCACTGCTCTAGAGTCCAGGGGCGGAGCTTTACACCACTGCACTCCACGCTCTGCACTTCACTTGGTGATGTAAGGCCTGGATGCAACTGCTCGGCCATGCAAACCCATTCCATGAAGCTCTACACACTGTTCCTGAGCTGATCTGAAGGACACATGAAGTTTGGAGGTCTGCAGAAAGTTGTATCATGGAAATGTTTGGAACACCTGAATTCAGTGTTTTGAAAGGGTGGGTGAATACTTTTGGCAACATAGTGCCCAGTAACACGAATAACAGTTGACTACTGCTGCGGTAATGAGAAAAGCATCTCTGAATGGATGTCGAATCTTGAGGTGGATGGGATACAGCAGCAGCAGACTACATACAGGCAAAGAATAATAAGGTCTTGAGCATGAACTGTGCAGACTTTGGTGGGCATCTCGGTTGCTGAGGAAGGATAAGGCAACAATGGCGCCAACCAGTGAACTGCTGGAGAACCTCTTCTACATCTTATCTCCAGTAGTTGATCCGTGTTTGCTTTCTGGAACATCTGGAATAACAGCACAAACGCTTGCAGGTCATCTACACACTCCACCATCGCGGTACTACTGTTTACCACCACTGTGCAGTGCCCTCAGGGAATGATTGGCCTCACCTAACTTTTCCTTGAATAGCCTGTTCATGAACCAGAGTTCTTTTGTTGGAAAGGTGCTCATAAGGTTCCATTATTGCCAGCCAGAAACAGAAATTTGAGACTACTGTAGATCCACCTAACCAAAGACAGTTGACTGTTGTGAAAGCATCACCCGGTTGGAGGAATCTCGACTATCCTGCACCGCCTGCATTCTGGACCAGTTCTGTACCATGGAGCTTCCTGCTCTCCGGCGGTGATTGAAAAGCTTGTCTGTGTGGTGCTGGCTGTCCTTGAAGATCCTGCTTGTTCAATCACATACCTTTCTACTCCTGCGTCTCAAAACAGTCGGGCATTTCCTCCTTTGCCTCACAATAGAGTCAGCTCTTCTCACATTCTCAGTAAGATAGATCATCACCTGATTGTAAGAGGAGCAGTTACTGGCGTTCCTGGTTTTTCAGGGTGCTGTGTTGTGGATCAGAGGATGATGGGTTTCCCTTATGAGTCTTGGTTTCTCTCAAGGGTTCTACCTCTTGCTCGGAGCGAGTTTGTCCTTGCCACTGTCGCCCTTGTTCGGCTTGCTCGTTGTGGACCTGTAGACCAGGATTCTCATTGACTTGATTACTCCTGCGACATGCAGATGGTATAGAGTAAAAAAAAAAAAAAAAAATGTCTCTATTTATCCACACTATCTTGTTCTGCTCCAGTGGTACTGTACTAGACTTCGGTTAGCGTGGTAGCGTCATTGCCAACCTAAACAATTACACTACAGACCTCACGCTGTCTTGACCGGTTGATTAAAGTTGGAGAAAGTGGTAAACCTCTCTTTAATGTCCTGTGGCTTCAAACTAATTTGCCTGTTCTCTTCATCTTGGTCCTTCAGGCGTCGTATTTGACGTGGGGCGTCCTGCAGGAGCGAGTGATGACCCGTTCCTACGGCGGATCTGAGACCGAGGGCGGTGGAGAGCGCTTCAGGGACTCTCAGTTTCTGGTGTTCATGAACCGCATCCTGGCGCTGACGGTGGCCGGACTGTGCTGCGTTGTGTTCAAGCAGCCGAGGCATGCGGCCCCCATGTACAAATACTCCTTCGCCTCCCTCTCCAACATCCTCAGCAGCTGGTGTCAGTACGAGGCCCTCAAATACATCAGCTTCCCCACACAGGTAATACACAGTGAATGGAGATCCTGCGCCATCTAAGTGAAGGGTTGTAGGTTATCTTTTATGATCGTGTGTGTGTGTGTGTCTTTATACAGTGTATTTATGTATTATGGGATGCATTTATTGAGCACTATAAATTGTTCTTTGATGTTTCACATAGAAGGTAGGTGACGTTGTTCAGGATTTTGAAAAAAAATGTCCGGATACAGTTTTACACCTCTCTTTCACATCCGAATATAACAAGCTGTTCATCAATCAATCAAATCACTTTTATTGTCACAACATATTTACAGGTGTGAAGGTGAGTGGAAAAAAAAAGTCCCTTACAGACTTAAATACAAAAATACATTAGACAATAAATATATACAATACTAAGCACAAAATCAGTTTTTCCTAATATACAGTTTTATATAACAGTAATATAAAGTTATGAATAAAAACTATGATATATCCGGATGTACACATTTCCATATAGCACTATGGTAAGGCTGAGGTAGATGAGAAATGCAGGGTATATACGGGGCATAGAATATTAAGATTATATATTATGAGCTCTTCTCTAATTGGCTGGTTTATAGCAAGTCGCCACAATGACCACACAGACACAACATGTGGAAATAGACTAAATAAATTGAGCGTCTGTGTAAATAAGCTCCGCCCTCATACTTTTTAGTTAGCTGTGCTAGTTAGCTTGCTAGTAGCTAACGTTCCCTGTACTAGCTACTGGCTTTCCATCTGGACATCAACTCACAGTAGATTAAAGTTGATCCTCACTATGGAACTCTCAGATTAGGATGATCTGCTCCAACCGGAACACACGGATCCAGCCATCTGTTGGGCTTGTGATGCTAATAAAGGTGGAACCGCTCCTCTCCTCAGTCTCCTCAGGGCCCGTATTGTCTGAGAGTTTGGGAAACTATCCGGAGTGAAATTTGCAGGATCCTGTTAAATATGTGGGAGCTGAAGTTCCTGTTCTCCAGCTTGTTTTGGGAATTTTGTTACATTCTGGCACTAGCGTTTAAGGTGGAAGGGAACTCTGGACTAAGAACCTGGTGACTAGGAAGCAGCTTTAGCCTGCTAAGAGTTGGGTTCCTTGGAAATGGAATGAAAAGTGCCGACAGCCTGGAACGCTGGATTTCTCCACGTGGTCCACCGTTCTGGTTGCTGTAGTTTCGTTGTGGTTGTATGTAAATGTCGGGGCTGAAAAATTAACATATTAAATTAATAACATATTAATATTAAAGTCTTTTTCAGTAACAGTTTAGGATTTTGGAATCGGATCGTCTTCCTCTCCTCTTTCGGAAGTCCAGGATTTGTGTTTGAAGGAGGAACAACAGTGTTTGAGGTTCTATGTACTGAACTCTCCTTGTTACACTGTGTACAGGAGTGCTTTCTGCTTTACACAGTCGAGTCACATTATTATGACCACTTCCTGCCTTCGATGGCATTAGTGTGTAGCTCATGAAGGGGGTCCGATTTTTGTGGCATCCCCTGGGCCCACTCATCCATGTGTCTCGACCAATATGGGTATGAATCATTCCTTGCAGATTATGTACACCCATACATGCTGATAGTCCTCACTGGGGCAGATGGGGTCTTCCAGCAACATGCCACATGGCTAGAAACGTCCTGAGCATGAGCATGACTTCTAAGTACTACCCTGCCCCTCTAATTTCCTAGACTTGAACCCAAGTGAGCCTCTGTGCAACCATCTCAACCGTCGTGCCGCTCTCTATGGATCCTCCCCCACGTGCACTGCAGTCAGCATGGCTCCAGATACCCGTGACAAGCAACCAGGACCTCACTGAGTCACTCCCAGCCTGTGTAGGTGCTGTCCGTGCTGCACACGACGGTTATTCTGGGTATTAGCTGGTGGTCATAACAATGTGACTCAACTCTGTAGGACCGTTCTTCTGCCATGGGTCTGTTACGGTGTTATTTGCATCATGTGCAGTCTGTATTGGGAAACATCGCAGACCTTATTGAGCTTCTGAAACAGCAGATGAGTGCGCTCACTGTACACCATCTGGGGCAAATGTCACAACACTATAATGAAAGGTTACGAGAAAACGAGAATCGTGCCGTTAAAATGGAGTGATCTGATTAATCGGGCCTAATATGACTAGGAACGCAAAGTCACCATTCTCTCAATGAATCAGCAGTCTGTAGTGCTTTGCATGATGATGGTGAACATGGTTCTAAAGCTCGTACAGCTGCCTCTTACAGTAGGCCTGGTAGGTTTTGAAATCAAGTCTTTCATCATTTCTCAGGAACTTCTTTTGAAGTCTTTGGAGGCTCTGTGTTTGCCAGATAACTTTTTAAGGTCAATTTATATTATTTGGCTTTTCTAAAAACCCAGAACTCCTCCAGAACCAGTATCTACACTCTGTAGGTGTACAGTTTCAGACTGTAGTCCACCTGTTTCTCTGTATACTGTATTACCCTGTTCTTCAACCCCCACAGGACCACCACAGGGCAGGTAGTATGTGGGTGGTGGATCATTCTCAGCACTGCAGTGACACTGACGTGGTGGTGGTGTGTTAGTGTGGGTGGTGCTGGTGTGAGTGGATCAGACACAGCAGTGCTGCTGGAGTGTTTGGACACTGTGTCCACTCACTGTCCACTCTATTAGACACTCCTACCTTGCTGGTCCACCTTGTAGATGGACAGTCAGAGACGATAGCTCATCTGCTGCTGCACAGTGCAGTGTTGGTCATCCTCTAGTCCTTCATCAGTGGGCACAGGACGCTGCCCCACAGGACGCTGCCCCACAGGACGCTGCCCCACAGGACGCTGCCCCACAGGACGCTGTTGGGCTGTATAGTTCTGGTTGGTGGACGATTCTCAGTCCAGCAGTGACACTGAGGTGTCCAGCAGCACTGTTGTGTCTGATCCACTCATCAGCACCACCCACACTAACACACCACCACCACGTCAGTGTCACTGCAGTGCTGAGAATGATCCACCACCCACATCATACCTGCTCTGTGGTGGTCCTGTGGGGGTCCTGACCATCGAAGAACAGGGTAATACAGTATACAGAGAAACAGATGGACTACAGTCTGGACCTGTACACCTACAGAGTGTCCTGTATGGTCAGTGGAGCTGATATAGAATGAACACTAAGTGTAGATACAAAGAGGTGTGCTTCAGGTTTTGATATAAGAATTTGAGAAGAGAGGACGGGAGCTTTAAAGGAATGCACCGATTTCAAAGTGCCCATTCATAAAGCGTGGATGTGCAAACATTCACTCTATAAAAAGTGCAGAGGGGGTGGCTTTTACAGCTTAGTAGGCATCAGCATGGTCTAAATGTGGGAAATTCTTGACTGGCCGAGTCAGCCGCTTGGTTTAAATCTGGTATAGGGTTACAGGCGGAAGGCTGAAGTCCTAAAAACGAGTAGGAAGTAAATAGAAAAGTGCATTGCCTTGTGGTGTGGCAGAAATCACCAGGGGAAAATACCCATGGTCAGGTGATGTCTCTGTATAATACACTGTAGATAATCATTGCCTGCAAGGGATGTGCAACTGTGTGCGAAAGATTACTTCCTTACGGGGATTTTTTGTTTCTCGTCTATCCATACACTTGGAGTTTCCTAAAATGGGCTAAAAGTAGAGTGCACTGGTTTGGCTATTGGGTTGTATGTGGAACTACATTGAAATAACAGCTGGCAGTCGAGCTTTTAGCTCCCACACATTGTTGTGACGTTTGGACCCTTAGTTATTATTGTTGTATTGTGCATAATTACGCAGTGGGTTAAGCTGTGAATTGATTTCCGGCTATCCTTCCCTTATACCTTCTGTCAATGGGATCCAGCACTCATTCTGTACCTTTTAAGTTCAAAACCGTGGCATATCAGCCCATATTGGTTGGTGTAGCTCAGCGGATAACACCGCTACCCACCAGGGAGCCACCATCACGTGGAAGACTGGGGTTCGAATCCCAGTCTGGGTGACTGTGCTACACCCCTAAGAGTCCTTGGGCAAGACTCCTAACGCTACATTGGCTCACCTGTAATATGATTGACCTTGTAAGCCGCTCTGGATAAGAGCGTCAGCTAAATGCCATCAATGTAAATGTAAATATTATGACATCACCAGTCCCAGTTCCGGTGACTGAAACCCACTTAACACCTTCACCAGCACCAGTAACAGCTGGGACTGGATTGGGCATGTACTGGACGCGTCTCTGGATGTAGGCCACATCAGTGTTCAGGCGCTCAAACATCAGTGAACATTGCTTACATTGCTCAGTTGGGACAGGATGGGTACCCGATCCAGGTAGTCCCACAGATTTTCAGGTGGACTCAGAACTGGGGATTTTGCACTCCTGTCCAGATGTGCATCATCACCTGCTCGTCATTGGGGCAGGAGGTTGGGGAACCAGCCTTGTGACCGGAGGGTTGCCGGTTCGATTCCCTGAACTGACAGTAACGACTGAGGTGCCCTTGAGCAAGGCACCTAACCCCCAACTGCTCCCCGGGCACCGTGGATAGGGCTCCTCACTGCCCCCTACTGTGTGTGTTCACTAGTGAGTGTGTGTGGGTGTTTCACTTCACGGATGGGTTAAATGCGGAAGACCAATTCCTCTGTGAGAAAAATCATAATTGGCACAAAATGGCTCGGAAACTCTCTACTCAGAGAATGACTGGCTGAATGTTCATCATTCCAGTCAGTCACATTTGCAGCCCTGTGAACACGAGAACTGTCTTCTTGGAACACAAAGATAGGAATGTTGTGTTCCTCAGTAAGATGATGAGTAAATCTGGTTGTCTAGCAGCTCAGTGTAGACACGGTGGTTCACGTTTACTGTCAGCTCAACCGAAGAACCCATTTCCTCATAATTACAACACCCCAGAACATCACACACGGGCCTCTGGTTTTGTCCAGTGAGCTTATGTAATGTATGGAATCTTTCTACAGTAGGAAGTGCATCTCTGACCTTTCAGTTGCATTGTTCCATGTTTATTCCACATGCTTGAAAAGGAGATGTTGTACATTAATCTCATCTAGGAGTGTAAACGTAACATGCTAAGTCAGCATTAGCATCTTTTAATATCATGTTTTATTTCTTGCTTATAATATAAAACAGTATTTTCATGTTCGGTTTAATGTCTGTGTCTATACTAGTTGCCCCTTCTACCTATAAACATGTCATGCAACTACTGAAACCCTAATAAGCCTGTTACTAAGCCCTTGCTGATATTTACATTTACGCCATTTAGCTCTTATCCAGAGCGACTTACAAGGTCAATCATATTACAGAGAGGCCAGTGTAGTGTCAGGAGTCTTGCCCAAGGACTCTTAATGGTGTAGCACAGCACAGTCACTCAGACTGGGATTCAAACCCCAGTCTCTCATGTGGCAGTGGTTGGCGGGTAATGGTGTTATCTGCTGAGCTACACCAACCACTAGATCAGCTAGGTGTGGTGCTAGGGCAGTGTGACTACAGGACCGGGACTGAGAACCACTACAAAACCATAGAAAATCCCTGGAATATGATTACACCACCATCAGAAGAACCCAGAAGGAGGTGTGGGAGTGCGGTGGTGTTGGGAAGGAAGATAAAGGTGACCAGGATCAATAACTGGTGATGAATTTAGACTGATATGATCAATATTTATTGAGCTACACATACAGAAGTCTGTCTCTCAGTATGGCGTCGGGCCGCCGTGTTTGCTAACCCAACACGCCAGACGTCTCGGTATGGAGCTGTAGAGGTTCCTAATGGTGTCCTGTGATAATCCATCCCATGCAGCTTGAACATCCTCACACAGGTGTCACAATGTCTAGTCTATCCACCAAGTTTCGTGGGTGCTACTTTGCATGTATTAATAAAACATGAGAAGAGTTGAAGAAGAGGTTGCAGGCACTGGATTACATGAGATGTGTTTTTTACACCCCTGTTGTTTTGATACTGTCTGATGCATGCTGTCTCTCTGTCTCTATCAGGTGTTGGCCAAAGCCTCCAAAGTCATCCCTGTGATGCTGATGGGTAAGCTCGTGTCGCAAAAGAGCTACGAGTACTGGGAGTATTTCACAGCTGTGCTGATCTCCGTGGGTGTCAGCATGTTCCTGCTGTCCAGCTCCACCAACAAACATCCGTCCACTGTCACCACCTTCTCTGGTGTCATCATCCTGGCTGGATACATCATGTTCGACAGCTTCACCTCCAACTGGCAGGTACTAATGGGGTAGTATGGAAACTACAGACCATCAGGTGTGTGTGTGTGTGTGTGTGTGTGTGTGTGTGTGTGTGTGTGTGTGTGTGTGTGTCTTGCAGTGGGCTGGTGGCCTGTCCAGGGTTTTTCCTTCCCTTCTGCCCAGTGAGCGTTGGGAAAGACTCTAGCAACCTCCCATGACCCAGAATGATAAAGGGGTTGACTCACTGACTGACTTTCCATGATGAACACAGGTGTGTGTGTAGCCCAAAAGGAGACTGTCAGAGATTCGGATGTGTCCTCTGTCTGTTGTGAAGGTGTACCCAAGGCCGTTCCTTTGCACTTATTAAATCACAAATGTTTTGGGTGCTTCGCATTGTAGAAGACGGACGCCTCCGGCTGAATCCACAAGCACATCACCTGTGGGATACGGTTATTCCTGAGTTCAGCTCAGTGCAGTTCATCCAGAATGTCCGGATTTCGGTGGATTCCCTTGATTACACATGTGGTGACCTGAAGCCTGAACTGGAAAAGAAGAAACTAGTGAGTCAGCAGCTTTACCCAGTGATGGCAGCGCCATGCCCTGTTATGGCTTGCGTCACGCATTGCATGGTTCCAGACCGAAGAGTTAACGGTGCTGCAACGGTTGGCGACGGAAAGGCACAGAACGGAGATTTTGGCGGAAAAGAGCAATCGGATGTTATGTTGTGGTGGTCATAGCAACCAGGAGTCACCATGTCTACAATGTAAATCTATACGTTCTATGTACTATCAAAACCACTGGGTTTGTCATTTAATCAGATTGGATCTTGGGTAAATATTGGTACAACAATCAATGCCTTGGATACCCGGTGAGGGGAGCTTATAGAGGAAGACGTGTGGTTCCATTCACCACATATGGGAACAGTTCTGGTTCTTAAGTGTCTCTTGAACTGAGCATTTCACTTCACACAACGCCTGGCTTTGTTTACATGTTAACCATTTAGTTATGCAGAATTCCCCTTAAACGCAAACACACGTTTAGGCTGAACTGTCACGGGAGGAGGGACAGGGTTCAGTTCGTTTACAGGCAGTACATTATGGGATACTCCGGTCAGAAGGCCTGTCAGGTGGTGGCTTTATCAAGATAAGATAAGATCGTCTTTTATTAATCCCACAGTGGGGGAATTTGCAATGTTACAGCAGCACAGAGGAAAGATTTGGCACAGTGGAAATGACTTGTGTATACGCTTAGGAAGGAGTCCACATGTTCTATTGTCTCTTCACCGTGGCTTTTCTGCTGGAGCAGGGTACGTTCTTCGTCTCTCTGGCCTTCATGTCCCGCCATTCGGAGTTCACCTTGCACGCCATGCTGCTGTCCATCTGCTCCGCCTGCGGCCAGTTTGGTGCAGCCGTCTTTACAATCATGACCCAGCGGCAGGCCTTTGCCATCCTGCTGTCCTGCTTCTTCTGTGGCCACGCCATCACCTTTGTGGGTGCCCCTAGGGTGGTCGTGGTTTTCCTCGCCCTTTCCCTCTGTATTTACACCCGCAGTGCCCAGCCCAGTGCCCAGCCACCTGTTCATGGTGTACCGTCATGAGATATACAGTACTGTGTCAGGAGCTACTCTTCCAGTTATAAAGGGCATTAAGTGCAGGGTTCATCATTGCATCATTGCGTTATAAAGGTCAAGAGTGGACGCTGTGAAGACGACATTCATGTTAGCTCGAGAGGTTTTCTCTTTATTGAGCCCCCCCCCCCCCAAGGCTCAAGGCTCAAAACCTCTCGAGCTAACATGAATGTTGTCTTCACAGCGTCCACTCTTGACCTTTATAACGGCTTCCGTGCTTTCCAGGAGGTTCTCTTTTAGTTCCTCTTAGAGACATGCCTTCAGTTCAGTCTTAGAACCTGGTTTGGCATTTCCAGCTTCCACATTCTTTCAGACCCATAGCACAGAGGTGTCTTCTCAGACAGTTTGTTCAGCTGTGAAGTAAGGCTGGGCACTTATCGTCCAACACAGCTGCACAAATAGCTGCTCCCAGAAGGAATCATGTGGGTAGGTTTGGCATTGTGGGAAATGTGAATGATTCAGGTTTCACGCTCGGCCAGACATGTGACGTAAGCAAGGACGGGCCTTATCTCTGTACCTGACTGACCCAACAGCCCCCATTACAGACATCCAGCGAGCAGTGCTGTCCTCCATGAGTCATCCTGTTAGTGCAGCACCATTGGCAGACGGTTGCACCACGCAGGACTACATGCACACAGACCGTTACCACGACTGTCCTTAACACCACGTCACCGTCACCAAAGACTGCAGTGGTGTCGTACCAGACTGTCATGGAGTGACTCAGAATGGCAGCAGGTCATCTACAATGACCTACAACGACCAAAGTCTGCATCATTTAATTTTCCTGGTAGCCTTTTATCCTTCCGAATAGCATTGCAATCCAACACTTCCTTCTGGGTGCAACTACTCTGGTGATGAAGTGCATGAACTGAATGTTTAGCCAACTTTTGTAAAAAAAAAAAAAAAAAAAAAAAAAAAACATTTATTTACATGAATTAACTTTTTTTTTTTTTTTTTTGGCTAAATAAGTTTTAAGTGCCGTTTATCTAACGGGAACAGTGCTGGTGAGTGTACCAGGTTTTCCAGGTGATTGTTAGGAGTCACATTGTCTTTGTAACTGTTAATCAGTTTCCTTTGACTTCCTCCTTCCTTGTGCGAGAGGATTGTCTTTTATCCCTCGTCTTCAGAAATTCCTAAGGGACAGTCAATAACATGTTTTGGCTGGAAGTGAAGAGCGGTCTCTGGCTTTTCCACAATCCTTGAATAATCAGTAATGGTGCAGTCAATACCGTAATCAATACCTGAGTGTCCATTCAGCTGAACAAAACAGGGGGGGCCAGATTTTGTCTCGGGGTCTGTGGTTGAAGGTCGTTAACTGTTCCGTTCCTCTTTGCAGGATAACCTGTTCAAGTACAAGATGTCGTCGGTGCAGATGATGTTTGGAGTCAACCTGTTCTCCTGTCTCTTCACCGTGGGCTCACTGCTGGAGCAGGGTGCGTTCTTCGACTCTCTGGCCTTCATGTCCCGCCATTCGGAGTTCGCCTTTCACGCCGTGCTGCTGTCCATCTGCTCCGCCTGCGGCCAGCTCTTCATCTTCTACACCATCGGCCAGTTCGGCGCCGCCGTCTTCACCATCATCATGACCCTGCGGCAGGCCATCGCCATCCTGCTGTCCTGCTTCCTCTACGGCCACGCCGTCACCTTCGTGGGCGCCCTCGGAGTGGCCGTGGTCTTCCTCGCCCTTTTCCTCCGCATCTACGCCCGCAGCCGCATGAAGAAGGGCAGCAAGCGCCCAGCCCAGCCACCTGTTCAGAAGGTCTAGATGAAGGACACTGGAAGATGAGTCTGTACGGAAAGCCACGTTTTCAGTGGTTCGGCTTCTTTGGGGTTTTCGTTTGTCCTTTTTCGTCTGTGTGTCTCGCACAACTTTGTTTCTACTCTTTGTATATGTACCTATATATATGAACAGATACGGAAAGGGATGACTTTTTGTTGTTTTGTAAAGAAAAGGGATATGGACTGGACTCTGCTGTCACGTCGGGAGAAAGGGGAGGAGCAGCTTATTTACTGAGTACGAGTGCGTATGTGCGTGTGTTGCTGAATGTTTCCATGGGTGTGATTTTACTGAGCCAGTGAGTGGTCACAACTTGTTTGAGGTTTTATTTGTTGGATTGGATGAGAGTTGAACCACATTTGTCGTTTATGTTTAATGGTTGAAGCGTAAGCCTTTCCTTTTGGCTGTTTTATTTATAGACGCTTTTAGTTAAGACAACTAAGACCGATAAGAGTCACAGCAGTCGTTTCGGAGAAAGCGCGTTTGTCTGGAGGCGTGGCACCATTGTGAGATTTTAGCGGGCGCCTTGTTTAATTGCCTTTTAAGGAATGAACTCGCTTTTTGTTGCAGGTATTAAACCTGAAGTGGCAACTTTGTGGCCGTCGGTACTAAAGGCATTAGCTCTTGTTTCCCATTTTACACTCACTATCAAAAGAACAGCTGCACCCAGAAGGAGGTATCCTTCATATCTAGGTTACCGGGGTAACCCATAAAGGTGACCAGGATCAATAACTGGTGATAAATTTAGACTGATATGATCAATATTTATTGAGCTACACATACAGAAGTCTGTCTCTCAGTATGGAGTCGGGCCGCCGTGTTTGCTAACCCAACACGCCAGACGTCTCGGTATGGAGCTGTAGAGGTTCCTAATGGTGTCCTGTGATAATCCATGCCATGCAGTTTGAACATCCTCACACAGTTCCTGCAGATGGTGCGGTAGGGGTGGAGGTTGAGTGCTTTCTGGACATGTCATGTGACAACATACCTTCTTTTATCCACTGCCACCAACACCCTTCTAAAGCCGTATCTGCACGGCCGGTATAGCATGCAGCACGTCAATAACAGCATCCTGCTTCCCAGGTCCCGACGATCCCTCCCGCTCCAACTCTTCCGTCTGCCGGAATTGCTTTCGAACTCTTCTCTGCGGTATACTGTCCTAGCAAGAATGCTACCAACACGACAGTCCAAATGAAAAGCATGCTCATCAAGACGACCTGTCCATTACATGTGCGGCCAAACGCGACACTTAATTCACATGTCCCTCCGAGTTTCATTCCTATCGGTTGGTTCCTTCTGGGTGCAGCTATTTTTCCAATGACTGTTCGTTGTGAGATGAGATATTCGGGATGTGGTGACCGTAGTAGTAATTGCGGCAGGCCTGTAACGGAAACCAGGACCTTATCGGTTCACCCGGAGTGACCTTCTGTTGTCTGGATCGTGCTCTTCGTTGAGGGTCTCGTTTGTGTGTGTCCTGTTTTACACCTGGCTGTCTGGTGGAGTTTTAACATTGTTGCATTGACCGAATGGTGGCTGTAGACTCGATGCTACATCCTTTTCAGCCACAGACCACGAGTGCCTACTGAACTACAAAT
>JAMWET010006558.1:180000-250000 GCA_024036415.1 Prochilodus magdalenae
TATGGAGAGTACCAGTACTAAAGTATGTACCTTCAGATGTATTTAAGCATAGAGAGTAACAGTACTAAAGTATGTACCTTCAGATGTACTTAAGTATAGAGAGTACCAGTACTAAAGTATGTACCTTCAGATGTACTTAAGTATGGAGAGTACCAATACTAAAGTTATGTACCTTCAGATGTACTTAAGTATGGAGAGTAACAGTACTAAAGTATGTACCTTCAGATGTACTGAAGTATGGAGAGTAACAGGAGCATGGTTTATTAGGGCTCTAATGTCCTATTATCATTTCTGGAACAGGACTCTTCATCAGCTCAGTGTAGGTAAAGAGATTCTAGTGTCTCTCAGTCCACCAGTTTTTATAAGAAGCTCATTCATTAGTCTGACACTGACGTCTATTCACATCATCAGCACAGAACACTGAAGGAGAACAGGTTCCATTAGCTAGAACCATAAAATAACTTTGTCCAAACAGGTAAAATTTCAGTTTAGGATTTATTCAGCCACACTTTAATAAGAGCTTGGTTTAAAGAGGATCACTAATGAGTGTCTCCTTTACTGTACTGCCTCTGTAGGTCTAGGTTCATAAACATAAACCAGCCGTGGCCATGTACCATAAAGGACACAGTGTTTGTATAAAGACGCTCGCCAGTCACGTGTCCATGTATACATGTTTCTATACTGTGTCTATTTACCCGCATAGTCAGGAACAGTCTGTTTGACCCGTTTACTAACCCCACCCTGCTTTACCTGCCGTCCTCCAGGTGGTCCTGGATGTAGTCCGGGATTTCCATGGATGCTAAGGATCCTTAAATAAGCTTGTTTGGTTTTTACATGCTACTATCATATACACAGATCAGCCGACAGGAAGTACAGATTCCCTGTAAAGGTGTGGAGTTAAAGCACCAAATCGTCCAAAATGGAAAGCTTACTGCCTTACTGTCCTCCACTGCCCATGCCTAAGAACACCCTTCCCTGTGGTGCAGTCACAGTGACTCACGCCTCCGGTGGCTTGTTGCTGTAATGACTGCCTACGCTGCTGTAAGTCTTCTGTAGCTGTATGCCGCCCTTCAGTACAGTCTTAAGACACCTTTCTGAATGTGTACATGGTTCAGATACATCCTCTAAAAGGACTCTTAATTTGTAAATCCTTCATTTACTCGATCAGATCGGTTGACGCTTAAGACTGCTATGCAAATGAGAAGGAAGACGTGGTGTAAATGGGCTGAATGGTGTGGTGAGTTGACAGCACAGCATCCCATAGGATTCCACGCACGCCTGCGCTGAGCAGGTCCCTACACCTTTGACCCGTATGAGTCGAGTCGAGTCGTTTCTCTGCCTCCGTCTTTCCGTGTGTGTGCTTGGCGCTGCTCTCCCGGAGAGACCCCCTCCTGTCTCGCCCGCTGTGTGAATGTGTCCGGCGGTTTGAAAAGACGTCTCTGGGCTTTGTTTGGCACACATCGCAGAAAAGGTAGAGAAAGGATGTGCGAAACGAAGGCGTGCACGTGTGTGGAGGATGACTAATGACTAAGTCCCGTAGAGCTTCCTAGGATTCAGGACCACTAATGGTATACCCCGCGGGGGTTGGTTTATATGTGGCGTTATTGGGGGTACTGGGGGGGAAGAAAGAGCGCGGATCGTTGTAATGTGTTAAGTGTACGTGAAGTAGTAAGTGCTCGGTTTGACTCTTTTAAGTAACCAAGTAAGTGTCAAACTGTGTTAGTGTAGGGCAGTCCAAGCTAGCGTGCCGGTGGTACAAAGTAACGATCAAGTAAGTAGTACATGTGTTAGTGCCCACTGTAAGCTAGTGTGTTCGGTGTATAAGGGATCAAAGGTGGAACTGAAGGGTTCAGTAAGCTTTCAGGAAACCCCCTCACGGTAGGTGTTCCGTAGTGTACTGTAGTAATGTAAGGCGTGTACAGTAACTCAGTGAGGGATGTGTTAGTAAAGTACTGTAAGCTTCCAGTGATCACCTGGTTGTCCACTAACTCAGTAAGTACTCAAAGGGTTAGTGCTTGTAAGTAGCGTTATTGGTTGTACTGGGGTAAATCAGCTAGTCGTGTAAGTGTGTTAGTGAGCTGTAAGTAGCGTGTTAGGTCTGTACAGTAAATCGTGTAGAAGTGAGGGTAATGTTGTTAGT
This sequence comes from Prochilodus magdalenae, assembly GCA_024036415.1. NCBI lineage: Eukaryota > Metazoa > Chordata > Actinopteri > Characiformes > Prochilodontidae > Prochilodus > Prochilodus magdalenae. The sequence continues at coordinate 182,141 of JAMWET010006558.1, forward strand.
TGGTAGCTGTAAGGAGTGTCGTGCGGTGTACAGCAGTAACGCAGTAAGTGTAAAGTGTTAAGTGTACCGCTGTAAGTAGTGTGTCGGTGCTTTACAGTAACTCAGTAGAGTGTAAAGTGATGTTAGGTGTACTCCGTAAGTAGCGTGTTAGAGTGTACAGCTAACTCAGATAAGTGTAATGTGTTAGTGCTACTGTAATAGTGGTGTTTTGGTTCCCGTGCTACATAAATCAGATAAGTGGTAATGTGTTAGTCGTGCTGTAAGATGCGTGTGTTGAGTGTACAGTAACCTCAGTGTAAGTCTAATGTCGTCAGTGTGCCTGTAAGTGTCGTGTTGGTGTTACATTAACTCAGTGAGTGTAATGTGTTAGTGTGCTGTAAGTAGTGTGTTGGTGTACAGTAACTCAGTCTCAAGTGTAAAAAGTTTTTTGGTAAAAAGTGTAGCATGGCTGTAACGGCGTATTGGCTGTGTACAGTAACGCAAGCTAAGTGTAAAGGTGTTAGTGATGCCTGTAAGTAGCGTGTTGGTGTACAGTAACTCAGTAAGTGTAAGTGTGTATAGTGTGCTGCTAAGTAAGCACGTCGGTGTACAGTAACGCAGTAAGTGTAATGTGCTTAGTAGTGGCTGTAAGTAGCGTGGTTGGTGCTACAGCTAACTCAGCTAAGTGTAATGTGTATGTGGTACTGTAAGTAGTGTCAGTTGGTGCTGACAGTAACTCAGTAAGTGTAATGTGTTAGTGTGCTGTAAAGTGAGCACACGTGTGCGGTAGCAGTAATCAGTAAGTGTAATGTGTAAGTGTTGGCTGTAAGTGGCCGTATTGGTGTACAGTAACCCCCCGTAAGTGCTTAATGTCGTTATGCTACATGTCTGGCTTCTCAAGTAGCGTGTTGTGCTACATTATTAAGTAAAGTGTAATGTCGTTAGGTGCCTGTAAGCCGCGTCGAGGTGTACAGTAACTCAGTAAGTGTAAAGTGTTAGTGCTACTGTAAGTAGCGTAGTTGAGTGTAACAGTAACTTCAGTAAGCTGTAATGTGTTAGTGTAGCTGTGACCAGTAGCCGTCGCACCGTGTACAGTAACTCAGTAAGTGTAATGTGTTAGTGTGTGCTGTAAGTATGTGGTGTTGGTGTACAGTAACTCGGTCAGTGGTAATGTGTTTAGTGTCCGTAAGTGGGCGTGTGGTGTCAGTAGTACGGTAAGTGTAACAGTTGTAACGGTAGTAATGTGTTGGGTGTAGTGTTCAGTGAGTTAAGTAGTGTGCTGTAACTGGCGTATTGTGTACAGTAACTCAGTAAAGTGTAAAGTGTTAGTGTACTGTAAGTAGTGTGTTGTGTACAGAACTAACTCAGTAAGTGTAAAAGTGTTCAGTAAGTAGCTGTCCGGTGTGTAAAGTGTGTTGGCGTTAGTGTACTGTAAGTATTGGTGTTGGTACAGTAACTCGGTAAGTGTTTAATGTGTTAGTGTGCTGTAAGTAGCATGTTGGGTACAGTAAACTCAGTAAGTGTGGGGTTAGTTGTACTGTAAGTAGTGTGTCGGTGTAACAGTAACTCAGTAAGTGTAATGTGTTAGTGTGGGTGTACAGTAACTCTGTAAGTAGTGTGTCTGTAAGTGTGTGTACAGTAAACTCAGTAAGTGTAATGTGTTAGTGTGCTGTAATATCCTGTACAGTAGCGTGTCGTGTGTATACAGTACTAACTCAGTAGTGTGTGGTGTTAGTGTACTGTAAGTAAGTATGTGTTGGTGTACAGTAACTCAGTAAGTGTAATGTGTTAGTGTGCTGTAAGTAGCGTGTCTGTGTACAGTAACTCAGTAAAGTGTAATGGTGTTAGTGTACTGTAAGTAGTGTGTCAGGTGTACAGTAACTCAGTAAGTGTAATGTGTTAGTGTGCTGTAAGTAGCGTGTTGAGTGTACAGTAACGTAGTGTGGTCTAGTACTGTAAGGTAATGTGACACTTTACGTAATGTTGTTAGTGTGCTGTAAGTAGCGTGTTGGTGTACAGTACCGTACTAAGTAAATTGTAACTGTAATGCTGTTAGTGTTGCTGTAAGTAGAGGTACTCTGTCGGTGTGCTACAGTAAAACTCAGTAAGTGTAATGTGTTAGACTGTTACTGTAACCCAAGTAGCGGTTCGGTGCATACAGTAACTCAGTAAGTGTACAGTGTGTTAGTGTGCTGTAAGTAGGTGTTCGGTGGTACAGTAACTCAGTAAGTGGTAGTGTGTTAGTGTGCTGTACCCCCCCAGTAGCGTGTGTCGGTGTACAGTAACTCAGTAAGTGTAGTCGTGTTAGTGTAGGTGTACTGTAAGTAGCGTGCGGTTGTACAGTAACCTCAGTAAGTGTAATGTTAGTGTGTACTGTAAGTAACGGCTGGTGTCAGTGTACAGTAACTCAGTAAGTGTAATGTGTTAGTGTACTGTAAGTAGTGTGTCGGTGTACAGTAACTCAGTAAGTGTAATGTGTTAGTGTGCTGTAAGTAGCGTGTCGGTGTACAGTAACTCAGTAAGTGTAATGTGTTAGTGTGCTGTAAGTAGCGTGTTGGTGTACAGTAACTCAGTAAGTGTAACGTGTTAGTGTACTGTAAGTAGTGTGTTCCCATACATGTCTAGAACACACATATAGACACTTTATTTGCTAAACCACCAGTGAAGCTACACGTGAGAATGATGATGGGAAAATGATGGACTGTTTTGCTTTACAGCGCCCTGCAGCATGTTCCCCTCCACCATGAATGCATTAATGGCCAGACTGTTCTCAAAACCATCATAACAGCGTCTCAGACATCAGACCATCCCCTGTAGTAACTTTCTGTGAGGGAGGTTTTAGAGGTGGACGTCTGGTTACCTTCACCACCACTGTAAACACTTCAGGTAAGAAACATGGTACCTTCAGAAACACCCCTGTGCTGCCCAGTTTAGTTAAAGCTGCTGGTCTGTTTGGGCTCCTGTCCTCACTGCTGGCCATAGGAGCCAATCTCAGGCCTGTTCCTCAGTGTTTGCAGTACTAATGTGACAGTAGCTCCTTTTAATCTTAACGTACCTTCAGCACAGCTAACGAGCATCTCTCCTACACCCACTGTATGCATGTATGGGAAGCTCCCGGGACACCTGTACCCATTTTTGTCCTTTGAGCGGTGAAATTACCATAAATGTGACTGTTGATGATGACGAAACGTGTGTAACCGCCTGTTTGTTTGATGGTATCTGAGCATGATGTGATTCAGAGCGTGGTATTTACACTAGAGCTGTTTTTGTGAATTTGAAGTGAGTGGTAACCTGTAAAATCTCACCTTTAACCACCGTGTTCCTCTCTCTGGGTTCAGGCTAGAAAAAGAAAGTCACTCCACACGCCCGCTCACACAGACTCAGAGCTTTACTGGCTTCTCTGAACTCTCCTCCCACTCATGCCCACTCTGGGTTTACCAGCTAACCCCAAGGCCCGAGTCTTTTCAGTAATGCAAATGATTCGCTCGCAGGTCCCTTTCGTTCTTCACTTTCGAATGACTGACTGGCAGCCGAACTACCTGATTTCTGTTTACACAAAAACACAGATCAGCAATTTAGACTTACACTTAGATACCATACCGTATTATATTCTCAGATATGCGCCGCCGTTCAAAGACCAGAATCAGTGGTTCGAATAGTAAATCTTTTAAAGGAGCAGTCTGGAACATATTTACATTAAAACACTGCAAAGTTACCTAAAGTTATTGGCTCTTCATCACGGCGTTATTAATACATCCTGGTTAGTACAACCAACCGCCCAGCAGCCCTTCATCACAGCGTTATTAATACATACCGGTTAGTACAACCAACCACACAGCAGCCCTTCATCACAGCGTTATTAATACATACCGGTTAGTTCAACCAACCACACAGCAGCTCTTCATCACAGCGTTATTAATACATACCGGTTAGTTCAACCAACCACACAGCAGCTCTTCATCACAGCGTTATTAATACATACCGGTTAGTACAACCAACCACACAGCAGCCCTTCATCACAGCGTTATTAATACATACCGGTTAGTACAACCAACCACACAGCAGCCCTTCATCACAGCGTTATTAATACATACCGGTTAGTACAACCAACCACACAGCAGCCCTTCAGCACAGCGTTATTAGCACAACCAACCGTCCAGAAGCTCCTCACCACAGCATTAATACATACCACAGTCTTATTAATACATACTGGTTAGTACAACCAACCGTCCAGCAGCTCTTCATCACGGTGTTATTAATTCATACCGGTTAGTATAAACAACCGCCAAGCAGCTCCTTACCAAAGCGCTGTTAATACATACTGGTTAGTACAAGCAACTGCCCAGCAGTTCTCCACCAAAGCGCTATTAATACATACTGGTTAGTAGAACCAACCGTTCAGCAACTCTTCACAACAGCATTATTAATACATACTGGTTAGTACAACCAACCTTCCAGCTCTTCAAGCAATGAGACAGCATTTTAAATTCATACCGTTTAGTTCAACATTGCATTTAGTCACATGCACACACCAAGGACACCAAATATCATAAAGGAGCAATTTGTAAAAAAAAAAAAATTTGCATTAAAACATTGCAAAATTAACTAAAGTGATCAGCTCTTCAGCACAGTGTTAGTAATTCATACCGGTTAGTTTAACCAACCACCCAGCAGCTGTTCAGCACAGTGCTGTTATATCAGACCAGTCAGTTCAGTCAATTTCCAGTAGAGCTTCTTTGGGATGTGGTGGAATTGAAGTGCTACTGAACGGTAACCCCGTGTAGTGTTCCTGAGGGGGTCAGCTGGAGAAGAGTTATACGGAATGTCCGGTAAGACCAAAGTGCCAAAGATCAAATCAGTTTAAACCCTTCCCAGGCAGTGTGTCTCGTAGAAACCAGGAGGAGTCATCATAACCGGATATTTTGTTTTCCAGGCGGGTGGCCCTCGTGTGGGAATCCGCATGCTAATTTATACGAATGCTGTTCGGTTCTATCCGACACTCAGGTGCCGTTGGTGTAGGAGGACAGTCTTCTGGTCGGAGGTGGGAAATCGTGCGAGCTGTGATGATGCGGAGGCTCTATGGCATTTGGGCGAGTCAGATGCTTTATTTGATCTGTTTTCTGATAGAAGTGCTGCTTCCTTTTCTCTGTTATTTATGACCACATTTAACCATACTGGATGTGAGTGGTTCCACACAGGTGCCGACCCCGCGCTCCTCTGGAAACGGGGGCTGATTTCTGTGATGTCTCTGCTGTGGTGTCTTGTCTGACCTACAGGAATGAATGAAGAAATGAATCACTTGCATCTGCTCAGTCTTTTCCTGGACACCTTGGCCTTTACCCTGAAGAGAGTCAGCATTGGGCGCCCACTCAATTACAGTACGGGCTGCTTCAGCCAGGCCACCTCATTACACGTTAGGTTTGGTCGTGGGGGCGGGGGTGAAGTTTGACAGGGGAGTGCGGAGAAGTTGTGATTACAGGGGTTAAAAACAAGAGCTTGTTGTAGGAGGGGACACCTCGAATCTTTACCAGAAATGCTCTTTCCCCCCGTTTCCCACACAGCGCATGTATCCCCACAGCCCTCCGTATCAGTGAAGTCGGCTTCAGTTACGTCCCCTTATGCTGGAACAGCTCCCTGGGAAGCACGGACTCTCCTGAGCAGCTGAAGCTCACCATGCTCGATGTTCCCTGTAGTAATGGAGCTCCATCCAGAACTGATCATCCAACATCAGTACCTGGACCTCACTAACACTCAATCAAATCCTCACAGCTATCTTCAACATCAGTACCTGACCTCACTAACGCTCAATCAAATCCTCACAGCTATGTTCAACATCAGTCCCTGACCTCACTAACGCTCAATCAAATCCTCACAGCTATGTTCAACATCAGTACCTGACCTTACTAACGCTCAATCAAATCCTCACAGCTATGTTCAACATCAGGACCTTACCTTACTAATGCTCAATCAAATCCTCACAGCAATGTTCATCAGTACCTGACCTCACTAAGGCTCAGTCAAATCCTCACAGTAGTGTTCAACATCAGTACCTGACCTCACTAACGCTCAATCAAATCCTCACAGCAATGTTCAACATCAGTACCTGACCTTACTAATGCTCAATCAAATCCTCACAGCAATGTTCAACATCAGTACCTGACCTTACTAACACTCAGTCAAATCCTCACAGCTATGTTTAACATCAGTCCCTGACCTCACTAATGCTCAATCAAATCCTCACAGCTATGTTCAACATCAGTACCTGACCTTACTAACGCTCAATCAAATCCTCACAGCTATGTTCAACATCAGTACCTGACCTCACTAACACTCAATCAAATCCTCACAGCTATCTTCAACATCAGTACCTGACCTCACTAACGCTCAATCAAATCCTCACAGCTATCTTCAACATCAGTACCTGACCTTACTAATACTCAATCAAATCCTCAGTTATGTTCAACATCAGTACCTGACCTCACTAACGCTCAATCAAATCCTCACAGCTATGTTCAACATCAGTACCTGACCTCACTAACGCTCAATCAAATCCTCACAGCAATGTTCATCAGTACCTGACCTCACTAAGGCTCAGTCAAATCCTCACAGTAGTGTTCAACATCAGTACCTGACCTTACTAACGCTCAATCAAATCCTCACAGCTATGTTCAACGTCAGTACCTGACCTTACTAACGCTCAATCAAATCCTCACAGCTATGTTCAACATCTGTACCTGACCTCACTAACGCTCAATCAAATCCTCACAGCTATGTTCAACATCAGTACCTGACCTTACTAATGCTCAGTCAAATCCTCACAGCTATGCACATCAGTACCTGACCTTACTAACGCTCAATTAAATCCTCACAGCTATGTTAAGCATCAGTACCTGATCTCACTAAAGTGCAATCTTACAGCTATCAACTCAGTACAGCTAACGCTCAGTTCCTCAACATCAGTACCTGACCTCACTAATGCTCAATCAAATCCTCACAGCTATGTTAAGCATCAGTACCTGATCTCACTAATGCTCAATCATATCCTCACAGCAATGTTCCAACATCAGTACCTGAAATCATTAATTCTTAATCAAATCCTCACAGCAATGTTCCAACATCAGTACCTGACCTCACTAATATTCCATCAAATCTTCACAGCAATTTTAACAGTACTTGGACTGATAAACATTAAATCAAATCCTCACAGCAATGTTCCCACACAACAACCTGACCTCTTTAGTGCTCAGTCAAATCCTCACAGCGATGTTTACCATCAATACCTGACCTAATTAATGCTCAGTCAAATCCTCACAGCTATGTTCAACATCAGTACCTGGATTCATAAACTCTCAATCAAATCCTCACAGCAATGTTCCCACACAACAACCTGAACTCATTAATACTAAATCAAATCCTCACAGTCGTGTTCCAAAATCAGTACCTGACCTCATTAATCCTCAGTCAAATCCTCACAGCTATGTTCAAGATCAGCACCTGACCTCCCTAATGCTCAATCAAATCCTCACAGCTATGTTCAACATCTAGTGTATTTAATTTAGCCAGAACTTGATATCAGTGTTCTAGCTGTTTATTCTACTCACTGAGTGGTGCTATCTAGCATGCTTCATGTTCCTTTATCCGGATCCACCTTAAATGGTCCAGCACTTACATTCTGGGACAGGCATTCAGATTCCTATTCACCAGCTTCTTGTTAGAAATTTGCCATTCCGCCTTAAATTGTGCTGTGGTTACATTCTGAGACCTGTTGTCTTATAATATTTGCTGCACCATTTAAGGTGGACTTGGAAAATTCAAACAAGAAGCTGCAGGATGAGAAGCTGATTTTTTTGCACGCAGGATGTAAACACTGTACCATTTAAGGTGGAACAGGAAAATCCGAATAAAGAGTAGCTGAATGTCAGCGCCAAAATGTCAGCGCCAAGATGGGCCATTTAAGGTGGAACAGGAAAATAGGCATAAAAAACTGAACACCAGGTATGTAACCATGTAAACGCTGTATTATTTAAGGTGGAATGGAAAAATTTAAACAAGAAGCTGGCAAATAAGAAGCTGAATGTCACCAGAATGCAAATGCTGCACCATTTAAAGTGGAATGTGAAGAAACATGGTGGTGGCAGCCTCTGCTGGATTAGTTGCTCCTATGAAGATATGAAGGCCCATTCTAAATTGATTTGCACCTACAGGTAAATGTACCCCAATGAAATCATAATGTTGTGTGTTATAGACCCCCCCATAGACCCCCAATCTTACACACTGCTCCTTTAATTTCCAGTCACAATGTTCAAGTTCAGTGTTGAGTCTGTCCCGTCTATTCTTACAGCTTCTATTCTTTTCAGGAGACTCACTTTCACTTCCTCAAACAAATCAGCCAGCCTCCGAAGCTCAGCTGAGAGTCTGTCGGGGGCTGTTCTGGTGGTCTACAGGGTCGTGTTTCAGGTGGCCGCAAGGAGTTCCTTTTTCACGTAACCTTCAATAAGCAGCGAGTACGTTCGAGTCTTCTGAGATTCCAGCAGACGGAAGAGAAAACTCTGATGACGCAAATCGGATCCCCCTGCCCTCAATTATTGAAACCCGATTTTGATGATTCAGTGTTTCTAACAGGCCACCATGTTTAATGTTGTTTTGATATGAACACACACGCAGATCACGGCGAGTGGAGACCACAGCTGAGTTTCTCGTGGGAGAGGAGGGATTCCCAGACTGCGAAAGCCTCCTTCTGCAGCGCTGACTTCCTACCTAACTGACTGCACTGAGTAGGTGTTCAGACCTAGAAATGATAGACCACACGCTTCTGTTGAACAAAAGCTCTGAGTTTCCACAGGATGGAAGATGTTGAAACTCTGGGGTGGGCTTCCGTATTTCATTTATAGACGCACACAGGAGCGCCTGGCTTCTCTTTATGTGTCACGGCGACCTTTGCGTCTCTTTTTAAGTCGTCTTACCATAAATAAGCACCTTTCAGCGAAAAACCCTGAACGGAACGAGACCCGGCTGGGCCTCTGCAGGCTCAGACCTGTGGCCCGGAGCGAGGCAGGTTTGTTTATGGAGCCGGTGTCGACACAAAGGTGCTCCAGTCTGCTCTACGTGAGCAGAGGCAACATGTTCCAGGTAGATCCCACAAGAGGATTCGAATCTGGGAATTGTACAGGCTGGTCCAGATGTGTGAATGGTCCTGAATGATCATCCGTCCTCATTAATGCTCAATCAAATCCTCACAGCAATGTTCAACACCAGTATCTGACCTCATTAATACTTTTTATCAAATCCTCACATCTATATTTCAACATTAGTACCTGACCTCAGTGATGCTCAATCAAATCCTCACAGCTATGTTTCAACATCAGTACCTGACCTCATTATTACTCAATCAAATCCTCACAGCTATGTTCAACATCAGTATCTGACCTCACTAATGGTCAATCAAATCCTCACAGCTATGTTCCAACATCAGTACCTGACCTCACTAATGGTCAGTCAAATCCTCACAGCTATGTTTCAACATCAGTGACTGACCCCACTAATACTCAATCAAATACTTACAGCTATGTTCAACATCAGTACCTGACCTCACTAATGGTCAATCAAATCCTCACAGCTATGTTTCAACATCAGTACCTGACCTCACTAATGGTCAATCAAATCCTCACAGCTATGTTTCAACATCAGTACCTGATCTTAGTAATACTCAATCAAATCCTCACAGCTATGTTTCAACATCAGTACCTGATCTTAGTAATACTCAATCAAATCCTCATAGCTATGTTTCAGCATCAGTATCTGACCTCACTAATACTCAATCAAATCCTTACAGCAATGTTCAACATCAGTACCTGATCTTAGTAATACTCAATCAAATCCTTACAGCTATGTTCCAACATCAGTCCCTGACCTCACTAATGGCCAATCAGATCCTCACAGCAATTTTCCAACATCAGTACCTGACCTCACTAATCATCAATCAAATCCTCACAGCTATGTTTCAACATCAGTCCCTGACCTCACTAATCATCAGTCAAATCCTCACAGCTATGTTCAACATCAGTACCTGACCTCACTAATACTCAATCAAATCCTCACAGCAATTTTCCAACATCAGTACCTGACCTCACTAATCATCAATCAAATCCTCACAGCTGTTTCAACATCAGTGCCTGATCTCAGTAATGTTTAATCAAATCCTCACAGCTATGTTTCAACATCAGTACCTGACCTCACTAATGTTCAATCAAATCCTCACAGCTATGTTTCAACATCAGTGACTGACCCCACTAATACTCAATCAAATCCTTACAGCTATGTTCCAACATCAGTCCCTGACCTTACTAATGGTCAATCAAATCCTCACAGCTATCTTGTATTGTGGACTGAAGGAACCAACCCGGTAACAGAAGGGGCACTGGTTTGATTTCCCGAACCACCAGTAACGACTGAACTCCCCTTGAGCAAGGCACTCCACAAATCGCTTCCAGGGGGCCAAGGATAGGGCTGCCCCCGGTGCTTACTGCCCCCGAGAGTGTGTATGTGAGGGGTAAATGGGGAGGACAAATTTCTTTGTCTGGCAAAAAAAAATCAGAGCTTGATGATTGATTGGCCTCACCTAAATCTGCAGCCCAGTGAACGCCAGAATGGTCATCCCGGAATACAACAGAGGGGAACATCAGAGGGGACTCTGTTTCTGTCCTGGAAGATTATTAATCAGTCTTTGGGATATCGATCTGCTAACCCTAGGATATCAAATGCACTGTTGCTGTACAGTAAGTGAGGAAGTTCGTTTAGTTCTTCGAGGTGCGGTAAAACCTATAAGGTATTAATCCATTCTGGTAGCTGTAGGAGCTATTTGACTGCCCCCTGGTGGAGGATGTGTAGCCTGCTGAATGTGAATGAGTACCATGAGTCTACAAGTGCCCTGTGACTAAAACATCCCTCATGCCCTGTAACACCTTCACCAGCACCATTTCCAGCTGGGACCGGGTTGGGCCTGTTTCTGGATGTAGCCACATCAGTGTTCAAACACTTTAACATCAAAGAACTGGTCAGGTGGTCCAGATTTGGTGGAAGCCTTCCCTGGCACAGTTCCGAGGAGAATTCCCTGTAGACTGGGATTGTATCCACTGCTGGTAGACCCGTATGACGGTACGCTTCCATACACCTGCAGATTCAGCTACTTCCTTCACACTATGGTCTTTGGCCACGCCCACATGCAGTCCCTCCTTTTAGCCAATCATTAACATCTGTTCTGGAGCGTTTTCCACACATGGAACGAGACATTCCCTGCACTGTAGCACCTCTTCCCAATCTATGGATCCCGTCACGCATTGCCCATCATCCTCATGCAGCAGCGCCATCTGCAGGAGCCTCAAGGTACTACCACCTTAAAACAGGTAAGGTGACTCCTTTAGTGTCTTATTAATGTATGTGACGTATTAACTTCATAGGAAAACAGTATGTACTTCTCTATTAAAGGTGCTATCAGTAATATTAGCATAGCATTCTTATTTACTGCATGTGCTAATGATCTAGAATACATGTAGCAGTGGCTCTCTTACACAGCCATTCAGCTGCCGGTACTGCATTCGAGCCATCACCGAAAGCAAGGATCCACATGAAGCTGTGCGTTGAACCAAAGGGGCCTGGCCAAAATCGCATCCCCACGAGGGGGAACGCTGGAGGCTTAGAGGCCCACACTTTCCAAATGACTCCAGGCATCAGTGAGAGTTGAGGAGATGATGCGACATCCTCTTGAGCTACGCGTTCCTCTGCACCCGATCAGAAATGAGTGTTCAGCGGAGCCTTCCTCCTCCTCCCCCGCCACGGGCGCCTCTTTACCCTAAAACATGTGACTTAGAAGAAGCCAGAAGATCATGATGCAACATTCTCGAGCACACAAAAGGTTAAACATGGTTGAAGCAGGTGTGCATGCGAGGTGACACATCTCTTGGAACCCCGTGTCACTTCTAATAACTAGAAGTGGGTCATTTTGCCCCTAGACATGGGCGTCCAGACATGTGACCCCGGACTTCACATGCCGTTATTATTTACCAGAGCGGTCTGTACATATAAAGTCCACTCTGATTAGAGCGCAGTCAGATACAGTTATATACGCTCCGTATCTGTGAATGGAAAAAACCCTACTACTCTTTACATCACATCACCACATCCTGTAGCTGCAAGTGCTGCATGCAGCCTGTACCAGCGGTTCCGTTCGCCGTTTGCACCATGTCGTCTGGGTTCTGTATGCAGAGCTAACCAGAAACTCCCATGCGATGTGATCTTCATCTGATTGGAGCGCTAGAACTTGATGTTCTCGCTAACTCTGTGCCGAAAGACGAGACGGCATGAAGCTTCATCCCCACAGAAAGTCCTACTGAGTTGCATCACCAGAGCTTTCCACTCCACACCACATTCGTGTCAGTGAGCAGCGCCCCCCAGTGGCTTCATCGGGAAGTCACTCCTAGGCTTGGGCAGGCTTGGGCTCCACTGTGCACCCACACATTAAAGGGGGATTCCACCAACTTTTCCAAACATTGTGTGTAAGTCCGTCTTTGATGTGTCTATAGAGTTCGGGTTAGGGTCAGTGTGAAGCTCTGAGACTGAACTGTTCACAGTGGTTTTACAGTAAGTGTAGTGTGTTAGTGTACTGTAAGTAGTGTGTTGGTGTACAGTAACTCAGTAAGTGTAATGTGTTAGTGTGCTGTAAGTAGTGTGTTGGTGTACAGTAACTCAGTAAGTGTAGTGTGTTAGTGTGCTGTAAGTAGCGTGTTGGTGTACAGTAACTCAGTAAGTGTAGTGTGTTAGTGTGCTGTAAGTAGTGTGTTGGTGTACAGTAACTCAGTAAGTGTAATGTGTTAGTGTGCTGTAAGTAGCGTGTTGGTGTACAGTAACTCAGTAAGTGTAATGTGTTAGTGTGCTGTAAGTAGGGTGTCTGTGTACAGTAACTCGGTAGGTGTAATGTTAGTGTGCTGTAAGTAGTGTGTTGGTGTACAGTAACTCAGTAAGTGTAGTGTGTTAGTGTGCTGTAAGTAGTGTGTTGGTGTACAGTAACTCAGTGAGTGTAATGTGTTAGTTGTGCTGTAAGTAGCGTGTCGGTGTACGGTAACTCGGTAAGTATAATGCGTTAGTGTGCTGTAAGTAGCGTGTCGGTGTACGGTAACTCGGGAAGTGTAATGTGTTAGTTGTGCTGTAAGTAGCGTGTCGGTGTACGGTAACTCGGTAAGTGTAATGTGTTAGTGTACTGTAAGTAGTGTGTTGGTGTACAGTAACTCAGTGAGTGTAATGCGTTAGTGTGCTGTAAGTAGTGTGTCGGTGTACAGTAACTCAGTGAGTGTAATGTGTTAGTGTGCTGTAAGTAGTGTGTCGGTGTACAGTAACTCAGTAAGTGTAATGTGTTAGTGTGCTGTAAGTAGTGTGTCGGTGTACAGTAACTCAGTAAGTGTAATGTGTTAGTGTGCTGTAAGTAGTGTGTTGGTGTACAGTAACTCAGTAAGTGTAATGCGTTAGTGTGCTGTAAGTAGTGTGTAGGTGTACAGTAACTCAGTGAGTGTAATGCGTTAGTGTGCTGTAAGTAGTGTGTAGGTGTACAGTAACTCAGTGAGTGTAATGTGTTAGTGTGCTGTAAGTAGTGTGTCGGTGTACAGTAACTCAGTAAGTGTAATGTGTTAGTGTGCTGTAAGTAGTGTGTAGGTGTACAGTAACTCAGTAAGTGTAATGTGTTAGTGTGCTGTAAGTAGTGTGTCGGTGTACAGTAACTCAGTAAGTGTAATGTGTTAGTGTGCTGTAAGTAGTGTGTAGGTGTACAGTAACTCAGTAAGTGTAATGTGTTAGTGTGCTGTAAGTAGTGTGTTGGTGTACAGTAACTCAGTGAGTGTAATGTGTTAGTGTGCTGTAAGTAGGGTGTCTGTGTACAGTAACTCAGTAAGTGTAATGTGTTAGTGTACTGTAAGTAGGGTGTCTGTGTACAGTAACTCAGTAAGTGTAATGTGTTAGTGTGCTGTAAGTAGGGTGTCTGTGTACAGTAACTCAGTAAGTGTAATGTGTTAGTGTGCTGTAAGTAGGGTGTCTGTGTACAGTAACTCAGTAAGTGTAATGTGTTAGTGTGCTGTAAGTAGGGTGTCTGTGTACAGTAACTCAGTAAGTGTAATGTGTTAGTGTGCTGTAAGTAGGGTGTCGGTGTACAGTAACTCAGTGAGTGTAATGCGTTAGTGTGCTGTAAGTAGTGTGTTGGTGTACAGTAACTCAGTAAGTGTACTGTGTTAGTGTGCTGTAAGTAGGGTGTCTGTGTACAGTAACTCAGTAGGTGTAATGCGTTAGTGTGCTGCGACCTGTCCAAACAATAGAAGCACAAAGTGAATCCACCAATTAGGGGACAGCGATCACCGTTTTGAGATTGTGTATATTTATGTTTATATGTGTGTTGTAGACATGGAGACCTCTGGTTCCCACCACCACAGCCTCTGCAATCAACCATGTGATATCAAACCCTGCTGGCTGCTCACATCTCAGTGATAGGATTCCAGTGAAGTTCTGAGGAACGGGTGGAGTTCCCCTGTAAGTATATGCAGTAATAGATCCATGATGTAGACAGGGTCCCTGTTAGCTTTCCCAGTACAAGCTAATAAAGCCTGTGACCTCACCTAAGAACAGAACCTCGCGGTGGATTAGAAAATAACCAAAGGTCAGTAGTGAACGATGAGACTTCTGCCTCCTAAAAGCAGAGGTTGTGAGCCAAAGTTTGCCCCCCCAGGCCCAGTTTGGCCCACCTGAAATGTACATAGACTCTGTCCAATAAAGGAAAAAGAAAAATGTTGATTTTAACATGCATTATTCAATCATAACTGCCACCTAACCATGTTATCCACCAAGAACACAACTGCAGGCAGGTCTTGGTCCATTAGTTGTGGACAAGACCAGCATACTTAGACAGCCAAGAAAGAAACAGCCGTTTATTGACTCTTAATGAATTAATGACCCATGTAGATAAAAAACCCCAGGATTAAAATAGTGTTTCCTTTTGGGCTACATCGATGACCACATTTACTGGCCTGTGGCTTGAATGTCTGCCACACTCGTCAGTTGTGACATCACAGCCAGTGGCCCATTTACCACCACTACCAGGAACTCAAACAGCTTATTTAGCATGTGTAAACATTCAGACAAGTCACAGCACTTAAGCTACACACAGGGCTTTCTCTTAGTGCCCGTAAACTGTCAGTGTTGTACATGAGACGACGCTTTAACTGGCCTATTTTTAATTTTAAAAAATAATAATAATAAAAAAAAAAAAAAAAGCAAGCTTTAGTGTTATGGAAACCCCCTTTGGTCAAGGGGTCAAAGATTTAAAATCACGTCCAATTAGACAAAGGCACCGCCTTGATGGCTTACCGACACAGCAAGCCGACCTCCGAATATGAAGAACACATGCGTCAAAAAGACATCAGTGGTACATCTTTTAATTTCTGCAAAAACAAGGTCACTGAACACACACAAGCCTGGACTCAGGCAAAGGAAACAAAGTTACAGTCCACCCCTCGACGAGGTGCGCATGTTTTACATGAGCAGCAGAGTCAGACCCTCCCACCCCCCAAAAACATTTCAAACTGCCGGAATGTTCTATCCCCCTTCTTCACACCCCCAGTTACTCACTTCAGAAAGCTCAGTGCAACAGGGTACTTGAATCATAGTTGGGCAATGTCACCCTCATTTACATACAAGTTGTACAACAAAAGGAAAAACAAGCCATAAAGTCCTTGATTCTTGAAATTCTTCTTGACAGTTAACTTTGGTCCGTTAAGGACTTTAAACCATTATGACTCTGGACAGTTTGCCCTTAAGCAGGGCAAAAGAAAGTAGCATTACAAAAGTGAGGCTAAAGGTGCTGGAGACGGGGTTTAGTCCACTTCCTCCATGCGAGAGGCGTCGTCATCGCCCTCCAGTGGTGGGATCTCCTCTGGTGCAGGGGCTGAGCTGGGCTCCTCTGCTGGCATGTCGTCGTCATCGATACCTGAAGGCAGGAAGTTAGAGAGTCCAGTTAGGCACGAATAGTCATCCCATGTTTTAAGGATTTGGAGACCCCAGTAAACCTTGCCCACATTCTTCTAATCAGGGTGTTAATTTCTCAAGTAAACCTTTACCAATTCAGGAGATACAAAAACAAAAAGGGCTTAATCTAAATTACCCATTCTGGAGCCAAACTGCTCCCATTTGCATGACCTCCCACCACAGACAGCTTCAATCAGGCCTTTAAAGGCTTATCAATAATGTACTCCAGATTCTTTAACATATCCCATGATGCATAAAAGCTTTAGTATGCTCTCCCTTATAAATCCTAGCTAGCCTAAAACAAAGCCCTTACCAAGACCCAGCTTGATCATCCTGTAGATGCGGTTGGAGTGCGTCTGAGGATCATCCAGCGAGAACCCGGAGGAGAGCAGAGCTGTCTCGAACAGCAGGATCACCAGATCCTTCACTGCTTTGTCGTTCTTGTCAGCTTCAGCCTTCTGCCTCAGGGTCTCCATGATGGGGTGGTCGGGGTTGATCTCCAAGTGCTTCTTGGCCATCATGTAGCCCATGGTGGAGTTGTCCCTCAGGGCCTGCGCCTTCATGATCCTCTCCATGTTGGCCGTCCAGCCGTACGTGCTGGTCACGATGCAGCAAGGTGAGGACACCAGTCTGTTGGACACAGTAACCTAACACAGGAGGAGAAGGAGGTCACAACATGGCAAGTATACAGCACAAATAGCAGGAAACCGTTAAGTTAGATGATAGTCATCAAAATCAAGGCCCCAAACTTATCAAGCAAGGCTGTTAGGTGTTTCGGTCCACACAAACATGATGCAACACTGATGAACAAGCCAACCTCCACACAAAGTTCTTCATATCAGACATTTACATTCGACCACACAACAATTTCACTTTCCTGAACCACACCAACCCTCAGACTCACCAACACCTTGAAACACTTAATTAGGAAACCTGTATTTTGGCAAGAAAGTACAGCAGAGGGGGGAAAGGTCAAGCTACATGATCTTCAGTCTTTTTTACACCACTCAACTGCTCAGGCTGAAAATTCTAATCTCACCTTCTCAACCTTCTTGTCCAGAATCTCCTTCATCAGCTTGCAGAGGTTTTCAAACTTGGCTTTGTCCTCTTCCATCTTCTTTTTCTCCTCCTCATCTTCAGGCAGCTCCAGGCCCTCCTTGGTGACTGAGACGAGCGTCTTGCCATCAAATTCCTTCAGCTGCTGGACACAGTACTCATCGATGGGCTCCGTCATGTACAGCACCTCAAAGCCGCGCTTGCGCACACGCTCCACAAAGGCAGAGTTGGCCACCTGGTCTTTGCTCTCACCTGGTAGGAACAAGTTTAAAGTTAAATCGAGCAGCTTTAATTTAAAAAGCAGGTTTAATTAAGAAGCTTTCAAACTGAAAACAAAGGAACTTGTACAATGAAGTCTTACCAGTGATGTAGTAGATGGACTTCTGGTTCTCCTTCATGCGGCTGAGGTACTCTGAAAGGGAGGTCATCTCATCTCCAGACTGTGAGCTGTGGTAGCGCAACAGCTCTGATAGCTTCTTGCGGTTCTGAGAGTCCTCATGGATGCCGAGCTGAAACAGCAACACACTTGAATTAATACCCCTTTTTCCTCTTTAAAGCAGAATGCTGTGGTTAACACTGAATAGCAAAAAGGAACAGGATGTTCCCACAGCCATCCAGAAGGGGGCACCACTGGTTACTGGTTTCTTACATAAGTAAGTAGTCACCAACCCTGTTCCAGATCTACCTCTTAGCTCCAACCCAAAGCCATCAAATGATTGCTCTCTATAAGATGCTTGAGGTTAATCCTAAAGCATGGTAGAGCTTTAGGAGGAGGGTTAGTGAGCACTTCTGAAGCAGTATTACTCCTAATGCCATGTGAGGCACACATTTGGAGCCCACTATGATTCTCAGAGAAAGCATGCCTGAAAAGCCAATAAACGGCCCACAGGCATCAATCTATGCACCTAAAGGGCACAAGCTTACTTTGAGGTTCTTGGAGAAGGCCTCGTAGAACTTCTTGTAGTTTTCCTTGTCCTCCGCCAGCTCAGCAAACAGCTCCAGGCACTTCTTGACGATGTTCTTGCGGATCACCTTCAGGATCTTGCTCTGCTGCAGCATCTCTCTGGAGATGTTGAGGGGAAGATCCTCAGAGTCCACTACACCACGAATGAAGTCTGATGGAAGGGAAAAACAAACGGTCACTTGCCACTCTGAAATAATTTGACAACTGTCAAGTTCCCTTCTACTCATGTCAAAGCGGTAATGAGCTTTGAAACAAAAGTTGGGTCTTAAGCAAATTCTTACTCAGGTACTCTGGGATGAGCTCCTCGCAGCTGTCCATGATGAAGACCCTCCTCACATAGAGCTTGATGTTATTCTTCTTTTTCTTGTTCTCAAAAAGGTCAAACGGAGCACGGCGTGGGATGAAGAGGAGGGCACGGAACTCCAGCTGACCCTCAACGGAGAAGTGCTACAACAAAAGCCAAGTATG
The DNA here is from genome assembly GCA_024036415.1 of Prochilodus magdalenae. Lineage (NCBI taxonomy): Eukaryota > Metazoa > Chordata > Actinopteri > Characiformes > Prochilodontidae > Prochilodus > Prochilodus magdalenae. The sequence goes on from JAMWET010006558.1 coordinate 200,664, forward strand.
GTTATTTTGTATAGTAAATCAATAAGCTATTGAATCAATAAGCCTATTTAGCTGGGACAGGGTTCTCAGACGTCTCAAACTTGGCCATTTTCTGAATACCTTAACGGCAAGGTGGTCCTCCCAGTCATTGGTCAGGCTCTTGTAGAACTCTCCATACTCCTCGTTGGTGATGTCATCAGGATTCCTGGTCCAGATTGGCTTGGTCTTGTTCAGCTCCTCCTGGTCGATGTACTTCTCCTTGATTTTCTTCTTTTTCTTCTTGTCATCCTTGTCTTTGGAGTCTTCCTCGTCATCTGAACCCACATCTTCAATCTTGGGCTTGTCCTCTCCCTCCTCCTCTTTCTCTTCCTTCTCTGTCTTTTCCTCCTCAGCCTCGTCGTCACTGATCTCCTTGTCTCGCTCCTTTTCCACCTGTAGGAGGAACAGGAACAGTTAGCACAAGAACTGTTAGATACAGGTTTTACTGCATTCCTAGATACAGACACCCACACGGCAACAGTTAAAGCTTATGTAAACTGAACCGTTGATTGTTTTAAGGGAATCAATTAGTCACATTTCAGATAACTTCAATAGGCAACAAAGCAAATTCAGCATCTCAGCTACTCAGGACCACACTCAAAGACTGCCTGATTAACAAATCCTTAATGTATTTGAATCTTCATGCTTCATTATAAAAACACTCGTTTATCCTCCAACTTCAATAACCTTGTTTTGGCACTGAACAGTATTCAGGTAAAATACAAGCACCATTTCAACACTTACAAAGAGGGTGATTGGGTACCCAATGAACTGAGAGTGCTTCTTGACCACTTCCTTTACTCGTTTCTCCTCAACGTACTCAGTCTGATCTTCCTTGAGGTGGAGGATGACTTTGGTTCCACGGCCAATGGGCTCACCTGCAAGCACATTAAACACAGGAATGGGCAAGTTGGAACACCTATCCGAACTGAGCATTTAAGGCAAGGTACAGTAACTACATCAATTCATCTGAAACATAAAACCATGTCTGCATTATTAACTTGCTGACTGACTAGGCATGATAGTTTTGATGCTGCACACGTACCATGGTCAACTTTGACGGTGAAAGAGCCGCCGGCAGAGGACTCCCAGGCATACTGCTCATCGTCATTGTGTTTGGTGATCACCACCACTTTCTCAGCCACCAGGTAGGCAGAGTAGAAACCCACACCAAACTGCCCAATCATGGAGATGTCTGCACCAGCCTGAGGAGAGTTACAAACGTAAGTGGCAAGCAAACACAAATGTGCACTTTAACACTGAAACGCAGCAAGCCGGTCATTACATGGCACCAAAATGCAGGCCTGTATAACTACACAGCATTTGCAAGATGGCCATTAGAAGTAGCTGCAGTTGTAGGACTCTTATTTTGTAGGTGCCAATTGGATAAGTCTCCAGAAAACAAAATGTTGTAAATCACATTAGATACACATTAGAATAAACTTTAAAAAGGTTCCTTTTTCAATAATTAAATCAGAAAACACAATGGCCAACTTGAGTCGTGTCAGGCCAGTAAGCCAGTCAATTAGGGGCGTGCATAATCCTCAATAAGAGGGTAACTTAAGACAACCTGAATACAATGTTTAAACAATACTGTATTCAACCATATCACCTAGCTTACCTGAAGAGCCTCCATGAAGGCTTTGGTCCCTGACTTGGCAATGGTACCAAGGTTATTGATCAGATCAGCCTTGGTCATGCCAATGCCTGTGTCGACCAGGGTCAGGGTGCGCTCATGCTGGTTGGGGATGATGTCGATCTTCAGGTCCTTTCCACTGTCCAGTTTGGTTGGATCAGTCAGACTTTCGTATCTAATTTTGTCAAGGGCCTGCGTGTTGGAATCAAAGTGCCAAAATCAATAAGAGAAGCAAAATGGACAGTCAGGTGCAAGGGTGGGCAATGATGTAACCACAGGATCTATTAGGGCCTTTGAAAATTCCATAGGTATCAAAACCTCAACAATAATGAGCTGTCTGAAACATTTAGACCGATTCTAGAGAGCCGGTAAACCAAAACATGAACCAGAAAATCTTAAAATGCTTTGAGAGATAAGAGATTCATATCAGCCCCTTATGGCATTCTTATTCTTTGCTTCTGCCACTTTAAATTATCAGCTCCATCATAAATGGATGGCTGGAAACCATGTATGCTGCACTACAAGCATGTTGCCATGTTCCACATCTACTATATGGTGGCCCATCCCTAATGAGTCCACCCCACCCCCACCTTAAAACGGACACTTACATCAGAGGCGTTGGAAATGAGCTCCCTGAGGAAGATCTCTTTGTTGGAATAGAAGGTGTTGATGATGAGGGACATCAGCTGAGCGATCTCTGCCTGGAAGGCAAAGGTCTCAGCCTCCTCCTCTTGGCGCATTTCTTCAGGCATCTGGAGAAGGAGAGACAGAATGAATCACACCAGCTCTAACAGTTTTCACTTTTGCTTCTTCCGCCTCCCAAAGCAATTCTGAGCTGACTGCAGTTAGCCGATTTAAATACTGGTGGCACTAGATACTTAAACGTAGAACCTAACCACGCCTACTGGCCATTGGAGAGCTCAGTCAACATGGCGAAAGCTACCCGGCGCACAATGGAGGAAACACGTGTTTGGGACACACGGGGTCGACGTATCAGGAACACGAGTCCCTACAAAAAGATAAATAACGTCGAGATCGGAGTCGTAATACTAGGCTAATCAAGTAAACAGACATTCCGGTTAAATTTAAGATGAACCTGAAGTCTACGGTGTGAGAAACCGGTCACACGGAGCCGGAGCACATGGCTTAGCATAGATTGAACTCGACCTTAAAAGGCCCAAAACCACCTTAAAAATATTTAATTGTGGGGCGTCTGCATAATGAACACCAACATCTCTATTTACGTGATCGATTATTCTGATGAGATCAACTGAACGTCGTCTCTTTTTGGAACTTCCCGTTCCACCTTAAATGGCGCAGCAGTTCATTCAGGCGCCTCACAGGCGCCTGAATGAACTGCTGCGCCATTTAAGGTGGAACGGGGAGTTCCGAAAGCAACCAACTTTAGCTTGGTCGCAACTAACGAAGCTAGCAACCAGGCTAACACAAAAATGCTCTACTGCTTTCCATTAGTGTTCAAGAGTCACTAAAGAGCATTAAAAGTCCTTTTACACGACAGTCTATTCTCTTCAATGGTTAACGCTAACGTAGCCCCCTTAGCTAGCTAGCTTAGCATTAGCGCTTACCTACACCTGCTACGGGGTAAAGACGCCTCGCGTACAGCCAGCTAACACGCTGTTAGTAAATGAGCTCAGTTAAACAACCAGCTAAGATCTCGAGGTCATCATGAGAAGGTGCTTAAACCGGATTTAAAGACAGAATAAGGTTAGCTTTAGCCAACACAGCTAGCTAGCGAGCTAGCTAACGCTGCTGTCTTTGTTGCCGGTTCCTTTCTTTTAACGCGGCTCAATTAGCTCAAATACACACGCAGTGTAGCAGTTTAACGTCTAAACAGAGACAAATAAGACAAGCGCCTTTTCGTTAGGCCGTGTAAACCCACCTTGGTTCGTTTCGGTGATTTCTCTTGAATAATATGCAGCCAAAGCCTTCTCAGATGTTCTCCAACAAGTGATGTTGCGGAGCTGCAGCCGGTGTTTTATATTCAGCCTCTGAACATGCGGCGTATCAGTCCGCGGCCCGGGCTGGGACTACAGTATGGAGGGTGCCATCTGTTTTAATCAGACTGTGTAAATACTATGTAAATAAAATATATCAATACGATTTTATATATTAAACAATGCTAAAAAATACTATGAAATATATTTAAATAATATTTGATTCAGTATTTTTTATCGTGCGGCTAAATTCCAAATGTTAAAAATCTAAATTTATGGTTCTGTAAATATTAAAAATAGTAATTGAAACTAAATGTACTGCTTGCACATACATTCAGGCCTATCATAGCCTGTGACAGTTATTTAGTATCTAGGGCAAAGTCGCCTATAACCCAGCTTTGCACACCACTCATATTTGCCCACTAGCTTGCCAGACTTGGTGCAGGTGGCTCAGGCTTGTTGGATGGTGCTACTTGGCTTTCAGTGGACCTTTGACTGGGCCGCTGGCTCCTTTTGTTGAGTCATTATCTTGGTAGACTGATATGGGCAATATTTATTGAGCTACACATACAGAAGTCTGTCTCTCAGTATGGCGTCGGGCCACCGTGCTCGCTAACCCAACACGCCAGACGTCTCGGTATGGAGCTGTAGAGGTTCCTAATGGTGTCCTGTGATAATCCATCCCATGTTAATGTGTGTGTGTTCTCTGTGTTTTATTATGCTGGGCTGTGGAGCCTGGTGGGAGACAGTGTGGCTAGGCTTGGTGGTGAGGCCTGGTATAGAAGGCCTGCCATGCAGCCGCACCCCATGCTGTGATGGCCATAGTGCCTGGGAGCCATCCACTCGCCTTATTTGGATGGCGGCGTTCACCACCATTCCTTGTGCCCGGCCCTGGAGGTAAAGGTGCTCTAGGTGCTTATAGACCCATGGGGAGAGCAGCACAGTGACCTACTAGCATCTCCAGGGGTGGTTCGGGCAAGCGCCGGCGGTGCAGCCAGACAGTGAGCTCCCCTTGGATAGATGGAGACAAAAGGAGAGCAGATGAGCATGCTAGTGGTTTAACTGAGCACAATGGTCCATGAGGCCATGATAATGAGAGGCTGACGCAGGAGGAGTTCACACTGGGGCAGTTAATGTTCGGCTTGCCAATCCAACCAGCTTTCGAGAGGCCTGGAGGCACCATAGTGCGATGCTGCAGAGGAGCTTAGAGCGGCTGGTGTGCTAGCAATAACAAGGAGGGGGCACGGCGCCATGCATAGCGTGCATACATGCTCGTCTTAGACTTTCCAGCAGCATCTGGGTTAGTGCTTGACCTTTAAGACGAGACGAGTGAAGCTGGTCGCTCCAGCTAACGGCAGAGACAAGGCGGCACCCTCGCCAGTGTCAGTGCCACAGTGGATGGTGGAGAAAGCAAAAGAGAGCCGAGAGGAGTGGGCCTTTACTGTTGGCTATCCCCAGTAGCATCAGACCCGATGAAGTGAGCTGTGAGGAGTCCTCCTTTGCTTGAGGAGGAGGACCTTTGCCTCAGTGCACCGACGGAAAGGACACCCATGGATCTGGATTTTGGCTGCCCAGTAGGGACATAGGAGGACAGGATGTGGACTGGGTGGCAGAGTGACCACCAGGTAGCACGTTGTGCTGACTGGGACACATGTCCCTGGTTCTCTGCTCAGACTATGGACTCACCAGGCCACCTCGTGGACTCCGTACTCTGAAGCAGCTCCTCCCACAGCCTTTCTGGTCGCTTACACATGCACCCTGACTGGAGGGCCTCATGCCTTCCAGCCACTAGATATCGCTCTTCAGTCTGACTGTTATCCTGCCCGTGGCTTCCCTGAAGCGTCTAAGTGATGCTCAGACCTTTGAAGGACGGCCCTACTGCTCTACTGGGTTATATTTGGATCATCAAAGTCGTGTCCCTGTTTCCTTTCCCTGTTTAGTGTTGGTGCACTGCAGTCCGTGACCATTCGTGATGCCCATATTGGAGCGTTGGCATTCGTGCACTTTGGAGAAAGGGGTGGACTCCATAGAACTGTTAGAGGCCAGATGCACTAACTTGGGAACGCAGTCCTTTGGGGAAACTTCCATGCTCCATACAAACTCAGAAGACTTGTGTAGGTTTACTGGTGTTTCTAACAACAACTACAATGGCTATGTGTGTGTTCTGGACATGGACCACCACCACTGTAAAGAACATCTGGACCATCTCACACCGAACCCTCTCTCTGAATCACTCCTGTACACTGTTCTGGGCCTGGTTTGGGTTTAGGCCTCTGTAGTATAACACTGTGTTCAGTCCTAACTCAACCACATTACCCTCAGGGTCACATCCTGACCAGTGACCTTCAACAGAGTGACTCCACCAGCACCAATAACAGCTGGGACTGGATTGGGCATGGACTGGACAAGTTTCTGGGTGTAGGCCACGTCACTGTTCAGACATGGATGCCTTCCCTGGCGCATTTCCGAGGAGAATTCCCTGTAGACTGGGATTGTATCCACTGCTGGTAGACCCGTATGACCGTACGCTTCCATACATCTGCAGATTCAGCTACTTCCTTCACACTATGGTCTTTGGCCACGCCCCCATGCAGTCCCTCCTTTTAGCCAATCATTAACATCTACTCTGGAGCCATTTTCCACACATGGAACGAGACATTCCCTGCACTGTAGCACCTCTTCCCAGTCTATGGATCCCGTCACTCACACCCTGCAGGAATTTATTGCCCCGTCATCTATCAGAGTTACTTTGTATGAAGGTGCTTTACTGGAGTACTGATAAAGGATCCTCTATCCACCTCTGGAGGCAACTTTATTTATTTATTTAAAAAAATATATTATTATTATTGTTATTATTTTGCATTTGTGATGCATAGACAGGGGTTTGAGTAGTTATGTAAACTTTAAAAAATGTAGAATAACTGCAAACAAATAACTTAATTAGGCTTTAATATAATACAACTACTGATTAAAACCATGTGTAAGCATCTCTTGCTCTACAGAAAAATATCCCTAAATTATTTTACACATATTTACAGATGTATGTATATGTATAGGTTATGGTTATGATTATAAAGGGCGTTTTGTTGATTTAATTCTGATTGACTGTGCGGGCTGGTGCTGAATAGCCACTCAGACTGAGGTGCCGCTCTCAGGGAGGCTGTGGGTTGTGAATCGCTGAAATAGTGCTGGTTTATTTTCTGCCTTAATTAATAATAAAACTTTTTAGTTTTATCGTTTCGTTTCTGTTTTATGTAAAGGACACTAAAGAACAGCCCGCAGTGCGCGGAAGACACGGGTTATCCGCAGCGCTTACTTTCCTTGCGGAGGGATACCAGCGCTTTCAGACGGCGGTCCTGCGACCCTTCCAGCACTTTCCATGAAAAACCCGCCTAAACGTGACGTCACGCGCCTGTCAGACGCACGTGCCTTTCGAGCACTTCCTGATTTACGGTGTTAAAGGTTTTTACTAAATTAAAAATATAAATAAAAATACTTATTTCAGTTAAATACTGATTTTGACGTCGTATATAACATTAATTACTTATTTCCACAAAAATTATGACGTTTTCTTCTATTTCTTCTTTTCTTTCTTCTAATACTTCGACAAATGTCGTAATTCTAAATAGATAGATAGATAGATACTTTATTGATCCCAGAGGGAAATTCAAGAAATATTAAAAATTGCTTAATTTCTCATAATTTTACGTTTAAAAAAAAAAAAAGTAAAGCCCTTACTATTCAAAATTAAATATTTAATCCATTCGCGAGTCATAATTTCGTAAGTATCCTGGGACTGACTCATATTGAAACGTATTTATTTATTATTTGTTTGCTCGCTTGCTATATTTTTTCTTTTTCTGGTAATTTTTTTTTCTTCTTAAAATACCTTTTCTCTTGTCTGGTATAAACAGGTTTCTCTAAAATACAGTGAGTTTAAAAAAAAACAGACAGATTTTATTTTTTATATTAGGTATAGCTGATCACTGTGTTGTTGAATAACAAAGAAAGAAAGTTTACTAATTATTATATTAGTTTACTAATAAATAATACATGGTTTAATGTGTCTACCAAATATTGGTGCCATGTTCATATATCTAATTCACTCACCAGTGTCCTTTTACACCAACAAACTTAAATAACATGTGCACAGCTGGGGCTCTTTAATCTGACGTGTATGTGAGCGTATCATTTAGACCCTGATGATTAATCAACAATCCTGCTATGCTATGCTAACTGCCCATCCACTCAGTTGGACACTCTGATATTTCATTGGATCGTCTTTATTTTTTTTTTTTATCATGGTGCTTATTCACCATTCTAACAACCGTAAACAACATCACAGCATTCGTTTTCGTCAACGACTGGTTTAGGTTTTATCTGAGATTCATACTGACAATAGTGTAACTGCTCCGTCAAGTCTTCTCCTGCACATCCTAAAGACTTCCAGTTGCTGGCTCATGTGATTCCTAATGTGCCCCCTGAACTATTCTGTCACAATCTGAGCCCAATAAATCTCAGCATTGTAGCCTTGGAATATGGCCGTTCCATAAGGTAAACAAATCCACTGATGGGATAGCCTGGTCGTTCAGTACAGTCAGGTGGTCAGCTGTCTTCGTTGTATTACCATGTGACATTGCTGAGCCTCGAACAACAGCTGAAGACCCCTAGATCCTAAGGCTGCCTCCAGAGGCTTGTACAGCGGGCCCTATGTGTGAAGGGAGCATCACTTCATGTGCCACCCTTCTTACCTTGATGCTCCTATAGCTCTGGAATAAGGTCAGACGAGACTTATCAGACCACATGACCTTTCTCCATTACTCAGTCCAGTCTTTGTTCTCCTTAACACACTGAGGCTAATTAGCTTCACTAACAAGTATCTGCTTATGTCTACACAGCTGTTTAGTCCGAATCCCATGAGGTTGGTGGTTCTTCATTGTCCTTCCATGTATTATTAATGTCTGTGACTTTTTGACAGGCCTGTTTTATGAGTCATCCTGTTAGGGCAGAACCATTGGCAGACTGCTGCACTACACAGGACTACATGCACACAGACCGTTACCATGACTGTCCTTAACACCACGTCACCATCACCAAAGACTGCAGTGGTGTCGTACCAGACTGTCATGGAGTGACATGGCAGCGGGTCATCTTCAGTGACGAGTCCCGCTTTAGTCTTGGTGGAGACGACCAACGAATCCGTGTGTGGAGGCACCGTGGTCAGCACCAAGATGAACGGTTTGTTGTCACACATCCAGAAAGCCTGGTTTCACTCCACCTTGAGTTAGCAAACATGACGAACTGACGCCATACTGACAGACAGACTTTTGTATGTGTAGCTCAATAAATATTGATCATATCAGTCTAAATTTAATCAATTAGTCATCATTTATTGTTCCTGGTAACCTTTATCTTCCTTCCCAACAGCACTTCAGTCCCACATTTGTACCCTTTATTTGATGTAGTGTATATTACTATTATTATTAACAAAAACAACAACAAATAATAATAATTTATTCGCAAATAAACATAATGTATCTTCCAAATGTGCACAGTATCTCTTATAAAGGATCATATAGGTTACTTGGAAAAAACACAGTCAATAAAATAAAAGTAGATACTAGCGTCATTTAATAATAATAATAATAGTAATAATAATAACAACAACAACAACAACAACAATAATAATAATTTAAATATTATTTACTATATTTATTTGTCTTTAACTTTAAATACGTGTGTACGAATAAAAGGTCTTTTGCACCGGAATGTCAGGGACTTTTATTTTGCTCTTTCCTCTCAGCGCTGGTGTGCCGGTGAGCGCTGGTCGGTGTGTGCTAAGCTAACTCGCCGCAGAGACACAGACGGAAAAGAAAACTGAATTATAGTCGGTTTGGGTGAGTCGTTACCGCAGACTTTTATTTTCGGACTGAACTTTTTGTCTTTATGTTATCTAAGTACGCTGAAATGACTGAAGCCATCGAGCGATGAGGAGGTCGGTGCTGTATTTTCATCTCGGCTTTGGCGACGTCGTTAGCATGCGTGCTAACAAAGCTAAAGCGCCGTTATGCTAGCAGGCTAGCTTTTAGCGCGAGACACGTTTACGGACAAATTGCTGAGTATATAAACACTTATGTGTGTAAATGAGAAGTAAAATATATGTATTTAAGCTGTGAGGTGGTTAATTACCGGATTCAAACTGCACTATTGTAGCGGGTTCTTTTATAAATTGAGTGTATTTAGGCCGTGTAGCGCTAGCTGGACTGTAACGTACTGACTTAGCTGATAGATAAATATATGATATACATGGAGGTATGTGGAGTTTATCGATCCTGGGAGAATTTGGAGAGTTAAAGCAGCAGGGCAAACCGGGTAAAACGAGAAACACATTAACCAAGCTACGTACATGGCATGTAAATACGTGCTTGAGTAAAAAGTAGATCATCGGTCTTGATTCATCATTTTCACCTTCTGATGTTCAGTGGGCAGTGTTGACGTGTAGCCTTTACTGAGGTCTTCAGAGGAAGTGCCCTGAATCAGTTCTAATCTATGTGCAGCACTGAACCCGCTTATCTAAGAGTAGGTACTGTGATTAACTCGTCCTCCTGAAGTATGGGCAACCTCCACCTGGTTGTGACAGAGGGAGTTAAGAGGACTTGCACCCAGGATTGTCTTGCAGGATTCCTGGATAATTAAATCTTTGCGATGCAGACAGTCATTTATAGTGGTTTGGTGTGAGATGGTTGAATGTACAGACTCAGATGTTCTTTACAGAGATGCTGGTGGTGATGGGAACCAGGGGTCACTGTGTCTAGATCACAAATGTAGGCATCTTATTTACTCTCCAGAACTTGCAGTGATCCGACACATGTTTTCAAAGATTCTACTGTATATGTGATGATGATGATGATGATGATGATGATGATGGTGGACAGTTTGAGAAAATAAGCTTTGGGAAGTGTGTTGCCCTTAATCATGAATGGATTCAAATACTATAATAGGAACTCACCTAAGACATTAGGCCACACATTTACAGCCATTTCATGTAGTAACGGTGTGGGAGCTTTTAGAGGTGGACGTCTGGTTACCTTCATCACCACTGTGAACAGTTCTAACTCTAGGCCGGAGCTTTTCACACCAAACCCACTCTGAATTACCGATCTCAATCGTATAGTTATATAGGGGTGTGTAGTTGGGATGTATGCACGCCATGTGTGTGTCACCAACTACTTATACAAGCAGGCAAATAATCTGTCAAAGTAACTCCAGTACATAAGTAATCTACAGTGAACAGTAGGTTAAATGACAGTATCGCTCTTTTTCAGTCTTCTTAGAGTTAATGCTTACAGTCAGTCCTCACACAATCTTCTGCTGCTTCAGGTGGGTGATCTACCCAAGATGTCCTTCCCTCCTCATCTCAACCGGCCACAGATCGGCATCCCTACCATGCCTCCAGGGATCCCACCTCCACAGTTTGCTGGATTCCCCCCTTCGATGCCCCCAGGTAAAGTTGGTTAGAGAAAATCCATCTTTGGCCTGACACTGAGACACATTACGTCATCGGTTTGACGTTGAATCGCTTGAGTATTGTGACAGTAAAGGTGGAAGTTAATTGGTGTTCTAACAGGGAGGTAGAAAATGTTTGCCAGGTGCACAAACCTCCTGACAACCTGACGTTAGCCAGGTTTATCCCTACCTGTGAAATTCAAGTGAGGTACTGACATTTTAGGCAATGTGAGCTGTACATCAGCACTGTACAGAAGAATAAGACACTCCATGTCATGTAGGCAAAGCACTTTTAAAACATACGGTCTACAGCCAAGTCTTATTTAAAGTTTCTTGATTCTGTTGAACATTGTAAAAGGTCAAAGACAACATTGGAACTGTATGCATTTCTGAGACGCATAGGCCAACATCTAACCCTGTTTGTTAATCAGCTGCAGGTGTTTTGTGTCTGTTTACTGTCTGCTGTCATCATGATGTTTTTTATTAGATAAGATGTAAGCATATTTCAATTCTTAATCAGTTCACTGCTACCACTGCTAAACATGTCAGTGCAAAGCTGGCTTTAGTGTTATGGTGCTTTCTGCCAGGTTTCTTTGCTTTTTTGTTTAGTGATCTATAAAAAACATCACTTGTGTAGTAATAATAACACAATGTTCAAGAGGTTTGCAGCTTGCATATCCCTGAACAAAGCTCCTCGAGTGAATTATGTAAAAAAAAGAAATAGAAATGCACTAACTTTGTACTTCTCCCCCTTTACAGGAACGCCAATGATACCAGTTCACATGGGTATCATGACTCCAACCCCCACGGTAACAATTCCCTCTTATTAAATAATAATTAAATTCATTTGTCCGGTTTTCGTAATTCATATGTGTATTGTTTGGTCATAGTCTTTCTCTAGTAGCATCACAAACCAGAACAATGATGCTAACAAAGTCTGTTGATGGTGATATAGTTTTAGATGCTCCTCTATGTCTACAGTGTTCAAAGTTTCATTTGACATGGTGCTTTTTGTAATGACTACATTACTTCCTGTACGTTCTACCATGTTTGTTCCACCAGGTGCTTGTGCCCACCTCAGTGCCAGTGGTCAGTAAGGTAGCTGCCCCTAGGAAGGAGATTCCAGCTGCCCATGCCAAGGAAAATGATGAGAACAGTGGGCCAACGACTACAGTGTTTGTCGGGAACATCTCGGAAAAAGCCTCAGACATGCTGATCAGACAGTTGCTCTCGGTGAGTTGTGAGAACAGGGATGAGTGTGAAATTAGGGGAGTGTGCTGAGTACTGGACACATGTTTGGTGGGAACGCCTGGTGATTAAGATCATGAGCCCCTGTTAAAGCATATTGTATGGTGAATGTGAGCTTTTGGTACTGTGATGTTCTTAGGAGTTTATGTTGAGTTTTGTAAGTTAATCACAAGATGCTGGTGGATACCATTTTAGCCTTAGAACTTAGAATATTAGATAAATTATAATATTGGCTGATACAATTTCATATACACTATATTGCCAATAGTATTTGCTCAGTTGCCTTCACACGCATATGAACATGAGTGACATCCCATTCTTAATCCATATGGTTTAATATGATGTCGGCCCACCCTTTACAGTTATAACAGCTTCAGTCCTTCTGGGAAGGCTTTCCACAAGGGTTAGGAATGTGTTTATGGGAATTTCTCACCATTCCTCCAGAAGCACATTTGTGAGGTTGGACACTGATGTTGGACGAGAAGGCCTGGCTCTCAGTTTCGCTCTAATCCATCCCAAAGGTGTTCCATCGGGTTGAGGTCAGAGTTGACTCTGGAATATTTAGAAGTGAGGAAATTTCACAAGGACTTGCACAGGTGGCATACTATCACGCGACCACTCTAGAATTTACTGAGTTCCTGAGAGCGACCCATTCTTTCACTAATGTGTGTAGGAGCAGTCTGCATGACTAGGTGCTTGGTTTTATACACCTGTAGCCATCGAAATGATTGGAACACCTGCATTTAATCATTTGGATGGGTGAGTGAATACTTTGGGCTATATAGTGTATATACTGGGTCAGTAGGTAAGTCAAACTGTTAATCATATAGGGCACAATGTATATTGGAGATCTCATGTATCCATTAGTTCTGGTTTTGGATTTTTTAATTGCTGGTATTCGACTGGATTCAAACAGCCTCTAGTCTTGGGTCTGACCCTGTTGTTAGGAGACTGAGTATAAGTTGGCCAGCTGACATTGGTCATATTGGTTTTGTTCTGCTTGATGTAAATGATAAAGCAGTTCTGCACAGAGATGGCGAAACCTGGGCAGATGGTCCTTGGACTAATTAAACATCTAGACTGCCATAAATGAATCTGCGCAGCATTGTAAACTTCTAATGAAAGCCTGATATTACCCAAGACTACCCAAGTCTTGCATTGCTCTATTCTCTAGGCAGAGTCTGGTACCAACTGCTGCAAGAAAAGTAAATTCAACTTTTTGGTGTGACGCACAGTTTGGTGTGACGCAGTCGTGAAAACAGAGTCATGATATAAACAGTCCATAGGAAAACACAGAAGTATATAGTGGTTGGAACGTCTGTGGCTTAGACTCCTGTTTGCTATGCTGAATTTTGGAACAATCAAACTTTGATTCATGCTGGACCAGCGCAAAACATTGGATTGGATAGCCAATCAGAATGCAACTGGGAGAATCTTGACTGTGCAGCCAGGTTAACACGATTAAGATATCGGACACACTGGCTGTGTTCAGACTGCAGGCATATCGGATTTGTTTCTCAGGTCATCAGATGTTTTGAGACCACTGTTCACGGTTAGGGTTAGGGTTTGCCCAGCAAACTCAGTTGGATCACCTTCCAACGCAAAACCCCCTCCCACTAGTTCTGCCGTACCACTGACTAAGCATGTGAACGTTAAAACGCAATGTGACTGTTAAAACACAACCTCTGTAGAAACCAAAGGATTTCAGGTCTTTTGAAATTGAAGTTTATCCTTTAGCATATTCCCACTTCTCTCTAGATACCATTTATTTGTTAGCTCTACAAACTGCCGTCTCATTAAGGGTACTTCAGCTCCCCTTTGAGAATTTGTTTCTTTTAGCTCATTCATTATATATGCTGTTATTTATTTTTTCATCCCTATTTTGACATGGGTTTTTCTTCCACTATTTCAGAAATGTGGCTTAGTTTTGAGTTGGAAACGAGTGCAAGGAGCTTCAGGAAAACTACAAGGTGAAAATGAATTTTAAATCTAGAACCTTCTTTTGCCTTACTTTGACTTAGACCTGAGACTGACTTTACTTACCATGATGTTTGTCATCTTTTCTGCGTGCTAGCATTTGGTTTCTGTGAGTATAAGGAGCCAGAGTCGACTCTGAGGGCGCTGAGGCTGCTCCATGAGCTGCAGGTGGGAGAGAAGAAGCTGCTGGTGAAGGTGGACGCCAAAACCAAAGCCCAGTTGGATGAGTGGAAGGCCAAAAAGAGGAGCTCCAATGGGGTGAGCGATATAGGATAAAACACATTTGTGGGTCCCACTAAGATGACAAACTACAGAGTGTGTCCTGTATAATCAATGGAGCTGATAGAGTGGACAAGGAGCTGTCCATAATACTTGTGTGTGTGTGTGTAAATCGTTTCTGGTTGTAATGCAGGACAGTCTTCAACTATAAATGTATTTAACATATTCCAGATTGAGTTTGACTATTCCAGTGTGATGTTTTGCCCTAATCCTTTTTACATTCCCATTTCTACTAGAATAACAAAACTGAAGAGGGAGGCGAGGAAGAGGAAGAGGTTTTGGATGAAGAAACCCAAAAACGGGACCAAATAGTCAAAGGAGCAATCGATGGCCTTATTCGTGAGTATTCCAACGAGCTCAACGCCCCGTCACAGGACGATGATTCCAGCCGCCGCAAGAAGAAAAAGGAGAAAAAAGAAGAGGTATGTTGCACCTCAGATTCTTCCCAGACTAGGCCTTGACTTGTTTTTTATCTGAGCAATGTATTTGGCTTGGTTTGAACTGTTTTCAGTGAAGTGTTGTGACAGATTCACTTATCCTTGTTTAGGAGGACATCAATGCAATAGAAATGGAGGAGGACAAAAGAGATTTGATCTCCAGGGAGATCAACAAATTCCGCGACACTCACAAGGTAACACATTGATAAAATTCTTTTCTGTTCCAGGTAGTGCAACAAAAAAGAAACTGCACACTCCTAGTTCAGCTTGTGACTGTACAAGTATGATAGATCAACCAGCAGAATCTGACTAGAGTAGATATTCTGAACTCAATTGGCTTTAACTGACCAGGCCACAGATCACTTAATGAGTGGCTAAATATAATGAATGTTACAGCAATGAGAACATGACTCAGATTAAACCTAGCCAGGGTCTAAAACCAATGCCATTTAAAAATCCTATTATTTAATTTGAGTTTTATTCCAAGGCTAGGCCTAATCTTGGTCCTAGAGGCTGTCCCTGTCCTTCATGCATTAGTGCCTTAAGTGAAAGCCACAATAGACGGACAGGATCGTCATGTATTTTAATTTTTTAAGGGCCTGAAATTTAAGAGCTCATCTGACTTCAGTCACACATAAAATGCATGCACGTAATGTAAACTTCCCTCAAAGCTAATCTGTTCATTAAACCCCACCATTATGATAGAGATCATATGGTGACTAAAGCAAGATGAATCTCACAGCTTTGGAAAAAGTTGCAAGGATAGGATGTAAGTATGAGCTTTCCATTCCTTTCTACATAAACTGGGCGCCCCCTTCTGGAGGACTTGCACAGGGGCAACTGTGCCAGTTCCTCAGGGCAGTTCAGTTATGGGTTCTGTTTCTCATCTGTATCTTAAATGGCACTTGAATTTTGTGCTGATTGCTGAAGTTTGGGTAATTGCAGCTACATCAGCAGACAAACCAAGCTGATACTTGTTCTCAGATTAACCACTGCAGAAAGCTTCCTTCCTGCAAAACGGTCTATATGACCTCGATCCCCAAGTGGCCAGTGAACCTGTGTGGGTCCCCCGTTATTAAGTTGATGTTCATGATATATATAAATGATATTACTGCTGACTGAATAACCACTGCAGTGAATTGGCTGCGAGGCCAGTGTGACAGTAGGGGGTGCCCTTCCACAGCACGCGGATTGTCTGAAGACTTTGCAGGTATGAACCCTGTTTTGTGTTTGTGTGCCTGTGAGCACTAGCTTTTATTTATTTTTAATTTTTTTTATTTATTTATTTATTTTTGTTCCATTTTCTTTTTTTTCTTGCTTGCTTCTGCACACCTCTGTTACCTTTTTGTATCCCTTTTTCTGTCTTTATTTATTTATTTTTTTTGTATATAAAGACTCTGCCCCCACCTAATCTCCATATTTCTTTTGTTGTTAGAGCTTTTATTATTGTGGCCACTGCAGAACATCTTGGCATTAAGTAGAATATACTGCCATCATATTCAGTTACAAACACGGTTCAAAGTTTGCTCTCCGGATGATGATGATATTATTATTATTATTATTATTATTATTAATATATACATTCTTTTTATTTTTGTTAAATTATGATTAATTAATTAATTAATAATTAATCTTCAGTGGGGAAGTTTTAGTCCAGATCTAGGCTTAAAACCGAGTAAGTCAAACCGAATAGCGTTTTAAGCATTCTGTTGTGTTTTTAATTTCAGTTCATTTCTTCGATATCTTCATTTATATGATAAATAAGCGCCACGGCAGAACGTTTAAACAAGGATTTTTCTTTCTGCGTCTTTACTCTCTACAGCCAGCGTGGTTTGTCCATTCTGGACCACTGTAGAAGCATGGTGGCAGCCTCTATTGGAAAGAGAGCCTATGTAGATGTAAAGATCATTCTCAGCAACCGAAAACAAATTGATTTGTATTTACAGGTAATTCTACACTAATGAGAAGTTATGTGGATACATAACCTTTAAACTTGATTCTGCAGAGCTCCAATTAAATACTACACAAAAGCATCATATTTCCCTAAAGCATCATAACACAGTACACTGAACCCTCATGCTGTTGGGAAACCTGTCTCAGATTGACTTAATTAATGAAATAAAAGTTCTCTATTAGAACGGCGACTCGCCGGACAGGCTTTCTTTTAAATAACATAACCCCCCCCCTCAAAATTGCTTCCCCTTGTATAGCACAAACCCTGCACTTTAATTCAATAGGCTGCACTTGGGTGAGTAGTTTTGATAGTACATTGGGTCAATTTTAACACACTTAATTTCATTACAAGATAATGTGCAAATTATCAATCAGTATTTATTTGTATAGCGCTTTTTAACACCAATGTCTCAAAGCAGCTTCACAGATGAGTGATTCATATAAAGAAAAACAGTCCATGTACAGATGTAGGGAAGGGAAACCCAGGTCCATAGGTTCTCTGTATAAGTAAGAGATGGAAGGTCATGATCAGTGCCAGATGCTCTATTGGAGTCCTATCTTGGAGACGATGCTCTGGTGACTCTAGCAGCGCTGGGGGCTCCCATGTGATCACCCAAAAACACCTATTAAAAGAATTGCGTATATATGTTAGGAATCCTCCATTCTAACCCCTCTACACTGTCCCTCTTTCTTGCTCTCCATGTTTTATTTTCCATCTGTCTTCTGTCTTTGCCCCTGCATGCATCACACCCACAGTTTCACCTTGGATTCACTTTTATCAGAACTGTTTTTGGTCGAAGTCAAGACAAGGAGAAATTAAACTAGCAATGTTTTGGACCGAAGTGCTCAACGCTCTGTTGCAGCAAAGGGTTTATCATTCGGAGTGTTAATGTGTTAGCGCATAGATGTGTTCTTGAAGCTGTGGGTGTCGTGCTGGCTTAAGTTTTTTTTCGTAATTGCTAAGTCAACCCCCTTGGAGGACCAGGGAAGCCGGCAGCGGGGTAAGCCAGCCTCTAAAAAATTCATTTGTTGCCCTTTCTATCCAAACATGAAAGCAGAGATCAACAGATTACCGTTTTTGCAATGCACCTGTCCCCACGTTTTTCACAGAATGCTTGGAAAGTTGTTGTTGAGGTTTGCTTGTGATGAACGTCATGTAACCAGAAGCAAGATATTCTTTTCTCTGAAACGTTTGAATTTCTCCTGCAAATCCTTTGACCTGCTTTTCCTCCCAGGCCTAACAATAAAAGGCTTGTAGGGGCAGCGAAGCTCTGAATCCATAGCTCATCACCTGTAAGTCCAAAATAACTAGTTTCACAAGGATTGATGAAGCCTTTCTGTTGCTGATGTTATGAGGTGGAAACCTTTTTACAGCGTCCTTACCTGATTGTGATCCTTGTTGTTGGAAATTGTGGGAAGTAGGACTGAAAAAAAAAATATAAAGTGGTTTCCAGGTTTCTTTCTAGCTGTCAGGTTAAAGGGGGGAGGGGTCATTTGCATGAGTTTGTGTGTTAAGTACAATATTTGCTGTTAAAACACAAATCTGGCAACCTGCTGCCAGAAACCATGACAGACGTTTTAGAGCAGTTGCCTTCTTCTTGCCCGTAATATACATGCTAATGCTCCACATAGTGATCGGAAGGTAATAGCTGCCACTTAGCATACTGTCATTTCCATACTGCTGCTGGTAGCTATTCTTTCCTCTGCAGGGTTAAAGGTGGTCAGCTTTTTGAGCTCACTAAAGATTAACCACCATGCTGGGCAAGCTAAAAGGTTGCAGGAACTGTAAACCACTTCTCTGCAGTCTAGAGTTCAGTCATATTGTGTTGTTCACTCGTCTGCTGTTGATATTAGCCACTAAGGCCCTGTCTCTATTGCTTTCTGCAGAAACTGGAGGAGGAGAAAGGCAAGAGAGAGAAGGAGCGGCAAGAGCTGGAGCGAGAGCGAAGGGAGAGGGATAAAGAGCGCGAGAGGGAGAGAGAGAGGAGAGACCGTGAGCGGGAAAAGGACCGAGAGAGGGAGAGGGAGAGAGAACGCGAGAGAGAAAGAGAGAGGGACCGGGAGCGCGACCGGGAGCGCGAGCGAACAAAGGAGCGAGAGAGGGAACGAGACTGGGACAGAAGCAGAGACCACAGTGAGGACCGCAGCCGGTCTAGGTAAGCAAAACTCCTCTCTGTTCAGTTCGCACTCTGAAGCTGGACTCATGCTAGCAAGTTTGTCTTATTGTTATAAGGGAGCATACATCAGATGACAAAAGAGGGTAGGAGTAGGTGAATGAAGTTATCTCTGTGTGTATATTTTGGTTTTTATGTTTAAGAAGAAATAGTATGCCCCAGCAGTGCTATGTTGAAGTAGTAGCTATGATCAAACACATTTTTATTCAGTATTTCATATACTGTCTTGTATCCAACTGAGCAAAACCCATTAGCATACAGTGACATGTTAATTTATCATGATATCTATTTAATCACGAACATATCTTTTTTTTGTCACTGCTTTGTCAGTGTCATGACAATGTTTATTTCCAAAATATCAAATTTATAGGCAAAAAACAAGCATTGATTTTAATTGATAGTTAATGTCACAATTGTCTTTTCTCCAAGTAATTGTAGAGCATTTCTGTTGGTCCATTCGTCATATTAACGCATTCTACGCACGAAATGTGGGCTGAATGGTTTTTTAATTAATTAAAAATACTGTAAACTGCATGTTTATAGGTGTTTTCTATAAAATCAAATCTGGGACATAAGCTGATGAGCCATATTCATTACGTGTTATATTGAATTATGAACTCTGGTATTATTGTGAATTACTGCCAATGGTGACCTGATGACTTGATAATTCAATCATGTGTGGCTTGTTTGACTGTGTGGTAGTTTTATGTGGGCAAGTTGGTTTTTCTGTTCTGTGATTTGTAAATTAATTTATCTGAATGATTTTAACTGTGTTTCAGAGAACAAAGCCGTGATCGAGACAGAGACAAGGAGAAGAAGCGGGATCGTGAGGAAGATGAGGAGGAAGCTTACGAGCGCCGTAAACTGGAGAGGAAGCTCAGGGAGAAGGAGGCTGCCTATCAGGAGGTACACAGAGATTCTGCTACTATGTTACTATTTATTACCATCAGACTGTAAACACTACACACGCTGCAGATTCATACCGGATTATAATCACTCCACAGTTATTACCGTCAGACTGTAAACACTACACACGCTGCAGATTCATACCGGATTATAATCCCTCAACAGTTATTACTGTCAGACTGTAAACACTACACACGCTGCAGATTCATACTGGATTATAATCCCTCGACAGTTATTACTGTCAGACTGTAAACCCTACACTCGCTGCAGATTCATACTGGATTATAATCCCTCCACAGTTATTACCAACAGACTGTAAACACTACACACGCTGCCGGCTCTGTTGTTGTTGTTGTGTGTTTTTTTTTTATTTATTTATTTTTGTTATTAGCTGATTGTTACTGATTAATAATTCCTACTTTTTTGTGCTCTAAAGCGGTTGAAGAACTGGGAGCTGAGGGAGCGAAAGAAAGCAAGAGACTATGCTAAAGAAGCGGAGAGAGAAGATGAGCGCCGGCGGGAGACGGTAAGAGAGATCTCCTACCGATTCTGTCATAGCTTTTTATAGAAGTATTCGGTTAAGTTCAGGTTTGTCGTTATAGTAACGCAGGCTTGTACAGAAACAGTCAGGCTGCTTCTGTAATTATGTGTGTGTGTATGAACAGTATGTGCATTAACAGTAAGACACGTGCGAAATGTGCAGGAGCAGTAACTGTACGTCAGTATGTTGGCATACGAGAACTGAGGTGCAAACAGCAGTTAGCATATTCAGTAGAGTAAGATACAGCTTAGTGTAAGTGTACTTGTAGCAAAGTTCAGTGTGTTGAGTAAGCCGGGTATGCAACAAGTATGTGGTTGTTTGTATAATGTACAGTACAGGTAGGAGAATAACGGCTCTATGTTCAGCTGAACACCTAAAGCAGCTTACAGTACAGATGTACAGTATATAGATGCATAAGTACACAGCTCAGACGTTCAGGTACAGAGGTCTAGTTTGTTGCAGTTTTCGTAATAAGTATTATTTATTCCTCTCTGTTTGGAAATGTAGATGGTAAAGAAGCTAATGTCATATACAAAAATAAATATTACATTTTATTTAAATTATTTTAATCAGTGTTGTGGATTTTGTCTTTGAAGCACTATTTGCTCTCTAGATGTGTTTCTGATGTGTCAAAGTTGTCAACATAAATAATTTTGTGCACAGTAATGTTTTTTTTTTTTTTTTTTGCTAACAGAAAATAAGATGTTCTTTGTCTACTGTTACTCCAACAGGCTAAAGAAGGCAAACGACTGAAAGAGTTCCTGGAGGACTATGATGATGACCGAGATGACCCGAAATATTACAAGTACGTTCCAGAGTTTGTTATTATTGTCCTAGTCTAGTTTTAGTAATGACAGTACTATAATGATTCTAATGTGATTAAGCTTAGAGTCCGAGTGGTGGTAATTTTATTTCTGAGTAAACTGAAACTAGTAAATGTATAGGCCGATTTCTCTTTCCACTGTTCGGTTATATGTGTTTATAAGACAAGGAGGAAAAACACGTCCTCAAAGTAAAAGTGTCAGGAGTGAGTCAAGGAGCTCTAATATGGCTGTGTGCTGAGGTTCAGACAACCTAGGTTGATTTTCTAAGTGATAAGTTCTCTTGTGTCTTCTACAGAGACATGCTACTTAAATATGTCTCACACAATTCACAGCAAATAATAAATTCAAAGCTGATAATAGCTTATCATGCTAGCCTGGCTGCTAGCATGAACAGGATTATCCAATATTGTTTAAGGGGCCAAAAGAAAAAATGAACACTGGTTGCATTTTGGCATTGTGGTGTTGCAGTGATCACTGCTGCTGTAGAGAGATACTTTATTGATCATGAATGGTAAGCAAAGCTTGCTGCAGTGAATAGACTTACAGGGCATGTCCTACATTATACCCTCATTAAATATTTAAGGTGGCACTTTATTCCAGTAATCCATTTGCAGGGTTTGCTTGTATCTGTAAAAAGGTCTTAAATTAGGTTTCAGAATTTTAAAATCAAACATTTTAAAGGCTTCTGGAGGTCATTAGTGATTTTCTAATTAAACAGATCTAATACAATATCTGATTTGGGAGACATGTTTACGGTAGTGTATAGAATAAAACAGAACTGAGGGGTTTTGGTCACAAACCCAGAACCTGTACACCTAGAGACACTGATCACTTTCAGGTGCTCTCTTAAAATTTAAGTTATACATACTAACTACTCATACTAAATAAACGACAAAAAAAACCATACGTGTGTGTGTATGTATGTGTATGTATGTATGTATGTGTGTGTGTATATATATATATATATGCGTGTGTGTGTGTGTGTATATATAGATGCACAACGTAAGACAGGAGAGTTCTGTGTGAAGGAACATTTAGCCATGTCCAGTAATTTGGTTCTGACCTAGTAGAGGTGTCAGAAACGGGCATACCACAAGCTGCAACTGTGAGGCACGTTTTCAGAAGGTGCATCAAAGCATTCCTAATTAAAATAAAGTTTTAATGTTTTTAGTTATTTTATTTTATTTTTTTTACTTCTACTTCTTGCATGTTAAACTAATTCGGACCTGTCTGTTAGCCAAAACTAACCAAAGCAGAGGCCCTAACCACTGATATAGGACTGGAGGACGCCACAACTAAAGTTGTCAAATGCACCCGAAGCCATTAGATTGGATTAACCAGACATGGAGAAAATATAGATTTTGTTAGTGGCATATTATAGTATATGTGTGGTGGATTTGTAGCAAATCAATTAATTTATTGTATTAACAAATTGACCTGTATAAATCTATTATTTTTCCTAGCACTTTTATCCACCGAAGAATTATAGTCTCAGATATTAAATTAATTTTGCTATATGGAGGTCCAAAATGGGGCTAAAGAGCATTACATTTATTAAACTGTGCTGTGGCCCTGTTCTAATGACACCACAGAGAAGGTTACTTTAAAAAATAAATATGCTTTTATTTGTGGTTGGTGTGGCTCAATGGATAACACAACTCTGCAGGGAGCTGCCACCACATGTGGAAGACAGGGGTTTGATTCTCGTCTGGGTAACAAATGCTGAGCTACACCAATAAAAGTCTTTGGGCAGGACTCCTAACACTACACTACCTGTAATACGAAAAACCTTGTAAGTTGAAACGAATGAGAGTCAGCTAAATGGCGTAAATGTAAAATAATTATTTAAGTTAAATTGAGTTCGTTGTGCTGACTGTTCTCGGTGTGGTTTTGGCCTGGGTTTAATTAATTGTGTTTATAGTCTAGTCTACAGATTATGGGATGCATGTTGTTTGTGCTTTTTAAAGCAGTGGACATAATGGTTTCTGACATGACCACAACCTTACACTGACCAGGGTCTGGCCATGCTTATTCAGTCTAACAGTCTGGCCAGACTGGATTTAATCAGACTGGATCTATTAGATGTTCCTCTATGTTAACTCTATCTGTCTCTCTTGTCTCATCCGGGTTGACATGAGGAGGTTGGGTTCCGTCCTTGAGCCTGGTCCCTCTCGAGGTTTCTTCCTTACCCAAGGGAGTTTTTCCTCGCCACTGTTGCCTCTGGCTTGCTCAAGGGGGGCTCGGACCCGGTTTTTCCACCCTCACATGTCTGTACATTAACCTTGTGGTTCTTTTCTTTGTATGACAAATTGATTTTTTGTAAAGCTGCTTTGAGACAACGTTGGTTGTAAAAAGCGCTATACAAATAAATATTGATTGATTGATTGAGTTGTTCAGCTAGATGGCCAGTTGAAGATTATGATAACTGTTCTCCGGCTTATTCCTTGGCAACTGGACTGACGTAGAGGTACATGATTTGGTAACAGCAACTTGGGAACACATTAGTAAGCACATACAGCATTCCATCTTCAGTACTATTGTTCATGCTGGTATACTGACTGGTAACCACAATTCATGGCAATAAACATTGGATCTAATACAGAGCAGTGAGCTGAACGGTGAACTATAATGGAGCTGATGCTAACGTGTCTTTGCTCAGCTCGGATGAGCTCAGTGCTGTCTTCATTTGGCGCTGAATTTAGCTCGTTATAGTCAGTGAGTCATAGCCCACCCACTTGGGCTCCTGCTTTATTTCCATAGTCACACACAGAGTGTCGTTGGGTAAATGGGAGGTCTCTGAATCCGTCTGTGCTGTTTCTGTGTTTGACCTGCAGGGGCAGCGCACTGCAGAAGCGCCTGCGGGACAGAGAGAAGGAGATGGAGCTGGACGAGAGAGACAGGAAGCGAGAGAAGGAAGAACTGGAGGAGATCAGGCAGAGGCTGCTGGCTGAGGGACATCCTGATCCAGACGCAGAGCTGCGCAGGGTATGCCTCAACAGTGCTCATGTTCTCTTTCTGTCTACGTCACATGCATGCAGAGGAATCATTCAGCTGTCTTATTTCCCAACATTATGCAGCGTCGTATCATGCTGATTGTTTTCTGTTTTAGCCTAAAGGCAGTGTCAGTCTTTTTGCCTTCATTCTGCCCCTCAGTCAGAGTGCACTGCTTGTTGACCTGTAGTAGAGTGTTACTGAAATCTCTAAGTAAAATTTGACCTTGCTGAATAGTTTGTTCGTAATCAGTGAACGATTCTAATTATTCTAAGCCAGGGTCAAATAAAGGACAGTGTATTAGACTGTAAAGCTGTGCAGACAGTGGAAGTAAACACGAGTTAGGCTATGTATTTAAAATGTCATACTTGTATCGGTACTGATCAAATTGCTTCACTTTCAACAAGGGGTAAAGGATATCGATGGGCAATGCTGTCGGATATCATGATTATGATACAAGGTGCCACAAATTTATTCAAATGGATTGGATGTGATGCAAATACAGGCACTTATTTATTTATTTATTTATTTATTTATTTATTTATTTATTTAATTATTTTTTTAGTCTTTACTTTTAAGAAAATGCTAAGTTATAAAAGCAGCATTTGCAATTGTCCAAAACACAAATAAATGAAAACACTTTTTTTGTGTACTGAAAGGTTGAGCACCTCTTCATCTCCATGCTCAGACATCTGACATGTTGGGCTAGCAAACACGGCGGCCCGACGCCATACTGAGACACTACTTCTGTATGTGTAGCTCAATAAATATTGATCATATCAGTCTAAATTTATCATCAGTTATTGATCCTGGTAACCTTTATCTTCCTTCCCAACACCACCGCACTCCCACACCTCCTTCTAGGTGCAGCTATTTTATTTATTTGTTTGTTTGTTTGTATGTTTATTCCTTCATGAGTGTTTGAATTTTGCAGAAACAAATTTATATATGTGTTTCTGTATAGCAAAAATGATCTAATTCCGAAAAGAGAATGCTAGTTTTAGGTTTATTAGAGAACCCCGTTATGTCTTATTTATGCTCCCTTTATGTTTACACACAAAAACCAAAGCGGGTTTCTGACAGTGTAACCACCGCTGCCCACATGCCTCCATGCACAGTGTATGTTGGTGTTAATGTGGAGCAGTACGTCCACTGGAGGGCAGTTTAGAGTCAGAGCTTTCTGACAGCAACTTGATGGAGGGGGTTGTAATGTACATTCTGTGAAAGAGGTGGCGTTCTCGATAGTGCTGGTTCATGAGGCCAGTGAGTACTTTACAACATGTAGGAGCATATTCAGTATTGTGTATTTATCAATTAGAGGGAGTGACTTGTCCTGTTTAAACTGTATTGGGTCTGCACTGACACCACTTTCCTGCTGAAATTCGCCTGCTTAGTCAGACTGGGTGACGCTGCAACATTGGAAATAGGAAAACTTAATCAGCCTTTTGTGATCTGTTTGCTTTTCTGTATAAAGATTGTACAGAATTATTTCTAAATCTGTTTGTACAGTCAATCGCACAAACTTTCATGTTTTAGAAGTTTGTTTTTGCTGCATATACACTGAACCTTTAATATAGACACAGTTAGTCTTTCTGCCACCCAGTGGGTGAAGTCGCAGAGACCACCTGTGACATACACATATGCCCCCTATAGGCTATGCTAACCCTATGATTTCCTGTGGGGCTGCTTCATTGTCGCCACTTTCAGGGAACCTGTCTGTAACCATATATACACATTTAGCAATGAGTATATACAAGTCTTCTGTGTTTCTTTTCTGGCAAGGACATTGTAGCTTCCAGGGAGTGGCTGTAAACAATGTGAAGCTATATTATTTTTCTAGCTATGCTGAAGGTTCTAGCTTGACTGTATTCTGAATAGAGCTTTTTGAACAATGCCCAGGTTCCAGTAAATGGGATATGGTGCTGTCATGTGCCATTAAGGATTGAGAATTTTTACCTGTGGTCATTTTAAAGTTAAACATTAGTGTCCCTTCGATTAGTGAGCTTCATAAACATTTTGGATTGGTGTATGACGGTGATAGTGCACTGTAGGAGGTCTTTCTATACATTTCTGGTCATTATGTAGTATGGGCTTTTAAAAATATATATTATTTTTTAAATTATTATTATTTTTATATGAATGTTTATTGGTTTAAACATTTGGATAAGCATAAGGACATTACAAGACTCTAAAAGGAGGAATGAAGAAATCCAGAGAGTTGCACTTGAATGCAAAGTATAAATCTAACCATGAGAAATAAAACCATCTGACAAACATAAATTTCCCCACTGTGGGACTAATAAAGGATTATCTTATCTTGTTTTTCCCCCCACAGATGGAGGAGGAAGCCGAGCGTTTACGGCAGCCACCCGTGAAGCCGGAGCCTGAAGAAGAACGAGAGCACAAGCCTTCTCGGGAAGAGAGAGAACGCGGCCGGGAAAGAGAGCGGGAAAGAGAACGGGAACGGGAGCGGGAACGAGAAAGGGAACGTGAACGGGAACGGCGCCGAGCGGTAGAAACGCATGTTCAGTCCCGGTCAGACGATGACGTAGAGGACGGAGAGGAAGTGGAGGATGAAGAAGACACTAAACCGTGCCTCAAGCCCACAATGAGGCCCATTATGGCTGCCCCCTCAGTGTCCTCGGCCAGCGGTAACGCCACGCCCAACACGCCTAGAGAAGAATCGCCTTGTGGCATCATCATTCCCCATGAAAACTCTCCGCCAGAGAGCCAGCCCCAGGAAGAGCACCGGCCCAAGATCGGCCTCAGCCTCAAACTAGGTAAGGCAGCACGAGAGCGTGAGAAGGTTTGTTCCTTCGGTGCGTTCTCTCTGAGCCACTTGGGGCATGAGTTTACAGTGTAGTGTGTTTCAGTACATTTCCACTGACGCTCAGTAGGAGTTGGGTGTTGTGTGTGGGTATTGGAATGGAATGATGGTGAGATGTTAATGATTTCGGTTGCTAGAATTCATATAAAGACTAGTGGTGTCAGTCAATTAAAAAAATTATTGGAGTTAATCATAACAATAGGCTGTGATTATGATTAAACGCAGGTTTAAAATACTAGAATTTTTTGCGTTTGTGGCAGGAGGATATAAAACAGTGGTGCTGGAATAAACAAATGAAAACTGGTTGGGCCAAATGCATGTTGTAAATATGTGGCTCACAGATGATTGCCAATGCTTACAGTGGGCCTTATCTTTGGCCCACATCTGCTCGCTATGCAGGATTTAGACTATTTAATTAATAAAACAACGTGATTGAATATGAAACACGTTTTTACCAGTCTCCGAATAGTTAATTTTGTTTGGTTTTGACCACAAAAAACCCGTTATCCACTGTTTTTGTTTGTTTGTTTGTTTGTTTTTACATTAAAGTTTTTCTTTTTCTTTTGGCTAACCAGATATCTATAATTAATCAGAATACACATTACAAGTATGTAGACTTGCTACTCAACTTCAGGAATTCATTACATTCAGGCCATCATGTTATTATAAAACAATTTAATGTGAATGGTGAATGTAATGTGTCTTTTTTTTTTTTTTTTTTTTTTTTTTAAACGCTGTACATTATCAACTTACAACTAGTGTTAAGTTTGACGGTAGTTTAAACGGTGTACCATCGTTAATAAATTCAAATATGATAAAAGGAGAAAAATCTGCCTGGAAGTGCCTAGATACATTACTGTACAGTTGGTATCACTCCATTTGTGTCTAAGATTTACAGAAGAAATTAAATGACTTAAATGGTGCCTGTTTTACCCGTAACAGGGTTGTTCTGTAATGTTAGCCCCCAGGTTGGTACAGGTACAAATGAATCTAGTTTGAGGATTTAATCTAAATGAGTTCACTGAACGTCCCATCTAGTCTATTCACCAGTATGCTGTAACATCCCTCTGTTCTCCGTCCCAAGGTGCCACAGGCAGCCCTGGCCAGCCAAATGTGGGCAAACGCAAGAAGCTGGCAGTGGAGAGCGTCTTCAACCGCTTTGACGATGATGAAGTGGATGAGGCGCCTCGAAAGAGGAAGTTAGTGCCTTTGGATTATGAGGATGAGGAGAAGAGCAGCCTTGGAGTAGACAGTGCTGGAGCAGGAGGGGGCAAAGGAGCCAACACAGAGGAGAAACGCAAACACATTAAGAGTCTGATCGAGAAAATCCCCACCGCCAAACCTGAGCTCTTCAACTACCCGCTCGACTGGTCTGTTGTGGACACGGTAAGCATGTTCGGTGGTTTAGTGTGTGAGAGCTTTAGGGATTTGGATCAGTAGTTTGTTTTAAACTTCTATTTTAATACAATCTAATGCAAACTAGAGGAATTGTTACAGACTAAGCCTGGGTGATTAATATAGATATCATTCAGTGTGGATCATTATCAGTAATTATATACATTTCCTAATTCTCAGTTTGAAGTCAGAGTACGATTTTGTACTGAGTCGTCCATAGTAGTGCAGGCTACTTGTACGCTTCCATCCAGTGATGGGAATCACTGTTGCAGCTTTAAAACGACTTGTAAAGCAAACCAGGCTACGCTGAGCAGTGCTCGCTGGAGAACTGTAGATAAATAAAGGAGCTGCAGCCTAACAAAAGCACCAGCAAAGTGTAAAGCCCCAGTTTTCCTCAAGGGCCTCCACTGTAACAAGAATCCATGAGCTCTATGAACAAGACATTTGGTTGGAGACCGAATATCAAACTGAGAGGCTACATTCAGGGAAATGCAACTATTTGGATGAAAACAGGTTGATACTATTACAACTGAATAGCTAGAATGCTAAGAAGGATTAGCCTCTTATATAGAAATTGAACAGAACGATGTTGTTTAATCGGAACTCCCAAAGATATGCATTGCATCCCAGGAAGAGGTATAACTGGTTACCTGTTTCATGGTAAACTATAGTAAAATTGCTTCACCGCTCCATAATCCTCATTGAAACCGTGGTTGATTTACTGAGCTGTGAAAAACTTGGGTTAAATACTGTATCAAGCAAAATCTGCAACAGTCTCCTAGACACAGGAATACAGATAAAGCTTTCAGTGTGGCTTTGCTTTGGGATACCTGTTGGAAGCCTGGAATGGAGCTCCTGAGAGAGTTTTAGCTGTGTACGTCTCTATTCAGCCCAGATTAGTTTTGCATGAGAAGGTGGGGTAATGTAATATAACTGGCATTTCTCAGTGATTTTAGTCCCGTCAGAATGTCAGGGCCAGTCATTATCAACTGTGTGCTCCGGGCTAAGGAAAGATTCCAGCTCCTTTTTATTTTCCATTAAACGAGCCATAACCATAACCTCAGGTTATGTTCAGCCTGTGATTCAGCATGTCAGTAAAAATGCTGGATCGTCTGGTGGAAACGGTTTTAAGTGTGGAGGCACAAGTGTGTGTGGAGGTGTGTCAGCTTCTTATTCCGCAGCTTCTTGTTTAAATGCTCCTGTTCCTTCTTAAATGATGCAGCAGTTGTTCGTGCCATGGGTACAACAACGTACCTGTGGCGCCATTTAAGGTGTAACAATGAAACTACAGATAGGTTAGTCTGATGGTCTTTACTCACAGCCTCAGACTACAGAGACCTTCCTAGGACCTAGGGTTCTGGCAGCCATGTTTAATTGTATTTCAGTTCGATCTGAACCAGTACAGATGGTCACAGCCAATTACAGTCCACTATGATGTGCAATCAATAAATGGTCATCTCTGTGGTCCTCACTTCCTCTTCTACAGACTCTTATGGAGAAGCGCATCCGGCCATGGATAAATAAGAAGATTGTTGAGTACATCGGCGAGGAGGAAGCCACGCTAGTTGACTTTGTTTGCTCGAAGGTAAATATCTGCTGCCTTCTGTCCGTGCGGGCTTTGGTCTTTTCTTGGTTGTATGTGTATATTGCAAATCCAGTTTCTGTTGAGTGTCTACGCTCTCTGATAAATTTGATTTGTTTCTTAACAGGTGATGGCTCATAGTACGCCGCAAGGCATCTTAGATGATGTTGCTATGGTGAGTATTGACTTGCACAGCATGTGATCGGGTGGCTAGCGTGCCAGTATATGTCTATCCTGGTTCTGGAGTAGTCATATCACAACACACCTGATCTACCTGGTCAGCTCTATAACAGAATCCATCATTGACTAGAATTGTGTGCAGGGCAATGGGCCTCCAGGATCAGGTTTTGGGGAAACACTGTATTAGAACTTCCTTATTTAGAGATTCCATATCATGGAATAAAAAAATTCCCAAAACATTTTTTGGGGGAAAAAAAGTATGTTATATATGTAAATAATATATGTAAATATTGTTAAAGTTCCAGGGTGTACCGCTCACTTCCCAGACTATATGGCCTGTATAAAGCAACATGCATATACATATTGTACATCGCACATCACATTCTGCCTACAGCGGTTAAGCCCTACTCCTTTCACACGGAAGTTATATAATATGGAGTGTTTCAGCCCAGACTACTTTCTGAAAGGGACCAATACAGGCCAGCCAATCAGAACAGACATCATTTACATATCACTCATTTACCCAAACAGCTTGTTTAATTCTTAGGAATGAAGGGAGTGGCATATAGAGCTACATCAACATAAAAAGTGGGATCCATAAAATGCAGAATATGTAGGAAATTGAGTTTTTAAGTAAAAGCAATGTTACGCAAGTGAAATAAAGACAGTCGGACTTTAGAAGAAGCGTAATGAATAACTTTCTCGAGTCAAACAAAAAGCTGCACAAGTATATTCAGCGTAGGGAACGATGGTAGGCTTCCTTCTCAGGACCAGTCCCATTTCACCCCCTGCCCCTAACATTTCGCCCTACCCCTCCGTTTTTTGCTCGTTCATGTCTAGTGGTGGTAGAGTTGTCCGGATTGGTGTTGAGATGGAGGGGTAGGGTGAAGTGTTAGGGCTACATGGCTCTTCAAATAGAGATTTTTTCAGAGACAGACATTTTAAATGGAGTGTTATGACAAAATTCCCAGAATGCCCTGAAGTTCAGCTTCATACCACTGATGGTGATAATAAATACTGGTCATCCGCCTCTTTGAGGTCATATGACACCCTGAATGTGTTTAAGCAGTGAGGAGCCGAACTCCACCCTCCTCTGTTGTCACTACAGACCGGCAGGGTCGACTACAGAGCACCGCTAGCAGCCTGTTCATGTAGTTTTCTGTTGGTGCTCTTGTTTATTGGGTGACTCGTTTGATACACTGATGTGTAAAACTGAAGTCCAGGCTTTTCATCAGTTTACACAAAATCCACTGACACCGGATGACGTATCCGGTTTTTGAAGGGTCGTCCCATTTCATAGGGAGGAGATTTCAACCACTACCCCAGTTTCTCAGTTTAAAGAGGGAGGGTTATGCTTGAAAACAAGGGGTAGAGGTAAAAATAAAAAATGGGAGTGGGCCTCGGTGTACAATAAAACGTTAGAGAGTGAGAGGTGTGAACAGCAGTGTGGTAGTTCTGGAGCCAAGCCAACACAACAGAATTAAGAAGTAAATGTTAAATAAAGAAGTCAGGAACCTTTAGGAACCTTTTCTCACAGCTGAGTCCAAGTACAGCCTTTCGGAAATAAATAACGGTGGACATGGAAATGAGCTTACTGTGAATACCTTCCTCTACAGGTGTTGGACGAAGAAGCAGAGGTTTTCATCGTGAAGATGTGGAGGTTATTGATTTACGAGACAGAGGCCAAGAAGATCGGACTCGGCAAATGAACAAGCACTGAATGAGGATCAAATCTGCTCTTGACTTCCCTGTTTCATCAGCTCAATTCACGAAGAGAAAAACAGACAATTTGGGGAAACTCAACGATTACACAACGATTGACCCAGCAAAACTCGTTCAGCAGTTTCATGTTTGTTTTTATTTTTTTGGTTTCGTTCTCTCTCCATCCTCCTGTGACTGCAGTGACTGTGTTAGTGAGCACTGGATCTAAAAAGTTGTCCCAGCTACTCGGTTTGTTCACCACTGAAGAAGACGTTGGTGAGGTCATTTTTCCTCAGGGCTCATCTGTTAAGTGGATTTCTTTCAGCACAGCCTCATCATGCCTGCTTTAGAGTAGAATGGATGTCTCTACGAAAACAGCATCTCATTGTAGACTGTCACACTGTAATATTTGCCAATCAAGTCTGGGTTACAATTTTAATTTTATTGTTTCGGTTGCCGAGTTGAGTTGTACCAAAGAGTTTATCCCCACAGCGGAAACGGAGAAACGCAGAACGGATTCCCGACACTGTTTCCGGAAGTCTCTGGCTAAATTGACCTTAATTTGTGCGAACACGAAAACAGTGGTCTCTGTTTTTGTATTTACTAGTGGATGTGTTTTCAATAAAGGTGATCTTTTTTTTTTAAATAAAGTTAGTATTTCAACGTTTCTTTGAAGTGAGCTTGGGGGGGGGTTTGTTCTCTTATTTGGATAGAGGGATAGACGGATGATGCCTGCCTCTCCCAGAAGGAATCAACGGCCAGGAATGAAATTTGGTGGGTAGGTTTGACATTGCAAGACATACCAATGACTTAAGTTAAAGGCCATCCGCACATGTGATGTAAGCAAGAAAGGTCTTATCTCTGTACCTAACCCACCAGTCACCATGCAGACAATCAACAAGCAGTGGTGTCCTCAATGAGTCATGCTGTTAGTGCAGCAGCATTGGCAGACGGCTGCACCATGGAGGACTACATGCACACAGACCGTTACCACGACTGTCCTTAACACCACGTCACCGTCACCAAAGACTGCAGTGGTGTCGTACCAGACTGTCATGGAGTGACTCAGAATGGCAGCGGGTCATCTTCAGTGACGAGTCCCGCTTTAGTCTTGGTGGAGACGCCCAACGAATCTGTGTGTGGAGGCACCGTGGTCAGCACCAAGATGAGCGGTTTGTTCTCACACGTCCAGAAGGCCTGGTGTCCCTCCACCTCCACCGCACCATCTGCAGGAACTGTGTGAGGATGTTCAAGCTGCATGGGATGGAGTATCACAGGGCACCATTAGGAACCTCTACAGCTCCATACCGAGACGTCTGGCGTGTTGGGTGAGCAAACATGGCGGCCTGACGCCATACTGAGAGACAGACTTCTGTAGGTGTAGCTCAATAAATATTGATCATATCAGTCTAAATTTATCATCAGTTATTGATCCTGGTCACCTTTATCTTCCTTCCCAACAGCACCGCAACCCCACACCTCCTACTGGGTGTAGTAATGATGATAGTGTGTGAGATATCTTATAGATACAGAGCTGACTGACCCAGGAACAGCTGTGTTTGTTTGATCTGGGAACTAGAAACTCCAATGCTAAACAGACACATGAAAGGCTGCTGTAAATGCCGGTCAGTATTACGTACACTTCGCCGCTTTGTGTAGAAATTTTAATTAGTTTTTTTTTTTTTTCCTTTAACAGATTCCACTTTTATTAGGATACAAAAACAGTTCATAATCTGAATAGCTCTGTATCCCCTCCTGGAAGGTGTAACTGCTGATGCTGCTGAACTTTCCTCCACAATGGCTTCACTAGTCTTCGGCCTTGGCCTCCATCTCCTCAGCGTCGTCATCTCCATCCACCTCGGCGTTCTCTCTCTCCAGACGCTCCAGCTGCCTCTGTAGCTCAGTCTCGTCTGTGTCTGTCACCACTTTGGGCTGCAAGGGATCCGTAAGTGGTTAATGTGATGTGACTTGAAAGAAGTAAAGCAGTGAGAGTGACATGTTCCTTATTCTGAGAGAGGAAACCTGAGACTGACCTCCATCTGGATGTTGAAGACGCCTCGTTTCTCCTCGATTCTCTCTTTGATGACGGCCATGGCCTGGTTGAGCATGGATAGGCCTTCGGTTCGCTCCAGAGTGGTTGTGGTCATCACATACCGCGGAGGAGCTATCAGGTTTATCTATTTAAATAAATAAAATAAATTAAAAAAATTTTTTAACTCAACATTTAACTCTGTCCTAACATGCTGCGCGGGTTAGCTTAAAGCCAGGCTGCTGTATAGAACAGTATAAGACACATCATATGAACCTCCAGGTTTTGGCCAACTGGCCCCTCAGAGTATACAGAAACTGGATTACAGATAAAACCACTGTGGTCACTTATTACAATTAAATAATAATAATGAGAATAATGATAAGTTACACTTCTGCAGTGCCTTTTACATACAATGACATGTTAAAATTATAATTATTTAGTATTATGTAGTTTTGTTTTAGTTGCTTACTTATGAAGGACACCACAAAATACAAGAAATGCAAGAAAAAAAAAATTCTAATAATAGCAAACTCTGGAACATTGTCAATTTCATTTTCTAATTCATTCACTGTATTATGTACCTTGATTGGCATGGCATCTGTGGAGCACTTAAGTCCTGCCCTCAGGGCATCTTTGACAGCGTCGATTCCCTCATATCCGTAACACGCCACTTCAATATCTATTGGAGGCAAAATGTAGCATCAGGATTACATAAGACACGTCACATGAGTTATTATACTGTTAATGCTACAGTGAATATGCAATCATCATCTTTATCTGTCAAGGACATAGCCTCATTTCCATCCCTGTCTTTCCAGGAGTTCAGTACCTGCTCTGATTTTGACAGCCTGTGGTGTGAGCCGCCGGTTGATGTTGTCGATGAGCACGGCCCTCTCCTCTTCTGTCAGATCCAGTCCATCTAGAATGGAGGGATCACTGAGAGGACAAAATAAGAATGTAAGTTTCTCATTATTAAAGCCGAGACGGTGGCTCAAAGACAATCTGTCCTAAAACAGTTAATTAACGCACTAAAATTAAACCAGGAAGCTCTACCACATTTAAACAATCCTCATGGTCAGACTGTAATACACTACAGGAAGTGTAGGGGGCGATATGACCCACATGGTCATTCTGACAGACCGTATAACACTACAGGAAGTGTAGGGGCGATATGACCCACACGGTCATTCTGACAGACTGTAATACACTACAGGAAGTGTAGGGGGCGACATGGCAATGGTTATATTAGCTGATTAGATCGATTTCAGGATTGTCATTATTCGGAGTCGTATGTGGAGCTGAAGATGATCGTGGGTCTGAATGTTTTGGTTTATGTGAATGCCTGGATGTATATAACTTGAGGAAAGTCTCGGACTTACGATACGGCTTGTTTAAAGACGTCGTAGGCGCCGTATCCCGGCCTCTTGTATTTCTCATCGAAGACCCATGCAGTGCGCTGGTAGAGACTTTCCAGCTGCTCGTCCTTGGTGTACTCCAGCACCTCGGCCACGTGCCTCAGAATACTGTAGACCTGCCACACATCAGAACCTTTTAGTCTCTAACCAGAAGTAAAACCAGGACTGAAAACTGAATAGCTCCACAGTGGAGCCTGGAATATCTTTCAGCAACATTCCGATTTATCCAGGAGGAGCTGGAACTGTAACACTAGGACCATCCCAAAGGTTCTCTGTTACAGTGAGAGATAGAGTTCATGATCAGTGCCAGATGGCCCCAGAGCAGATGTTAATGACAGGCTAAAAGGAGGGACTGCATGTGGGCGTGGCCAAAGACCATAGTGTGAAGGAAGTAGCTGAATCTGCAGGTGTATGGAAGCGTACGGTCATACGGGTCTACCAGCAGTGGATACAATCCCAGTCTACAGGGAATTCTCCTCGGAACTGTGCCAGGGAAGGCATCCACCAACTCTGGACCACCTGACCAGTTCTTTGATGTAGGAGTGTCTGAACACTGATGTGGCTACATCCAGAGAGTCTTCCAGTACATGCCCAATCCAGTTGGAGCTCATGGAGGTGTTACAAACTGGTAGGTACATTTCAGTCCTGGGGGGCTTTTGGTCTGGTGGGCTCATTTATCAGTACTTTTCTGTCAGTCTCTCTCTCTCTCTCTCTCTCTCTCTCTCTCTCTGTGTGTTCATGTAAGTGAGCTACTTACGGTTTTAGATTTGGTAAACTTGTCTTCACACTTGATCGCCTCCTCTGGAGACACTCTTCTCTTTGATAAGTCGATATACCCTAGAGGAAAAGAGCAAGAATCCAATCAAAGTCAGAACACAGAGAAGACCCCACACTAAAAACCCTGAGCCTAGTGTTTTACACGCAAGCCCACCCTTCTCTTTGTCCACTCGGATCACCACCACGCATTCGTTGCGTCCGATGCGGATCAGTTTGTTGATGGAGCGAATACGTCGACGCGAGAGTTCGCTCAGCAGGATCATGCCCTCGATGTTGTTGTACTCCAGCAAGCTGACGTAGGCGCCCATCTCCGCAATGGAGCGCACGTTCACCATCACCACATCCTCCACCTCCGGGAACCGGTGCTGGTAGAACCTACAGCTGAGTCCCGGCATCTCTGCGAAGAGGAAGACACAGCGGATGTTAATAAGAACCTGACCCGGATTCTGCCAACGGGTTCCACAGGCTCATAACCGTAAACCAGACATCTGCTACAAGGAACATTGATTTGGAATGCAAAGAGGAAGTCTACAAAACAAGCAGAGCATAGGGAAAACCAGGCCAAGCATTCCAAAGCA
Organism: Prochilodus magdalenae; assembly: GCA_024036415.1. NCBI lineage: Eukaryota > Metazoa > Chordata > Actinopteri > Characiformes > Prochilodontidae > Prochilodus > Prochilodus magdalenae. The sequence goes on from JAMWET010006558.1 coordinate 237,596, forward strand.
ACGGATTTGGAATACTCTTTATGGTATTCTACAGTCGAGTCAAGCTAACATTCAGCGTAGCCCCCGTGTGCAGCCCGGACAGCAGTCGGACGTGAGTCTGGGAGTGACTAAACAGGGTCCTGGTTGGTTGTCACAGATATCTGGAGCCATGGTGATTGCAGTGCATCCCACAGCTACTGGAAGGAGCGTGAGGGAGGATCCATAGAGTGAACCAGACGATGAAGGTGGTCCCACAGATGCTCAATTGGGTTTAACTGTGGGGTATTAGAGGGCACAGGGTAGTACTTGGAAGTCTTGGTCATGCTCTTTCAACCAGATCAGAACGTTTCCAGCCACGTGTCACGATGGAGGATATGTCCCCAGGAAGGACGATCAGCGCGTAGGATGGATTCATACGGAGTGGCCAAATGGAAGTGGTCATAATATTGCGACTCGACTGTAATATAAATTATTAATTTAAAGGAAAAGCATGAAGAAACTGGTTTCGCTCTCCTGGCGGGGCAACCAGGAGTCTGCATGGGGTATCCTCTCATAGTCAGGTCTTGCCAGGTGAACTGGAGATGCTAAACTACCCCCCTACCAGTGAATGGATGAGTGCGTCTGCCCTGTGATAGACTGACAGCTTGTCCAGGGTGTTCCCTGCCCTCCGTCCACTGAGCGCCAGGATAGGCTCCAGTGCAACCTCTTGACCTGGGGGGGATTAGCGGCTTACACGATGAATGAATGAATGAATGGTTTGTTCTACATAAGCCAGCTGTTGGGAACGTTTTCAAATGCTCAGACCCCCGACCCTAAAATCCACCTCACAGAAATTGTAGCTCCTCCCACCTTCGAGATACATCATCAGAAGGGTGGTCCTCCTAATTCTACACAAGACAATCACACTACAGAGAATATTATGCCACCAAATATTATAAATATAAAATGGAGCCATATTATTAAATAGATGGAGCTACGAGGCTGATGTTGGCATCTCGTTCCCATTCCCTGTTCCACCTTAAATGGGGCAGCAGTTACATTGTGCCGCCTGAGGCGCCAGAATGTAACTGCTGCACCATTTAAGGTGGAACGGGAAATTCGAATTAGAAGCTTCTTCGGCTTGATCAAACACACTGAAACAGTATGTAATCTACTAAAACAGAGCTGGTTGGGTAAGATTAATACATCTAGGCTACATTCTAAAGTTTTCGGTATAAGCTAATGTAGCTACATGACATAATTAGCTAGTTTTCACACCAGGTTGCCTCAGTGAGCCCATGCGGTTTGCCAGCTAGCTCATGCAGATTTCATCTCGTTTAAAACAGTTATCACACAAAACCCGTCAAGTGTATGGAGCAAAATGGGACGTTACCTGAAAATAAATGTCACTAAAAGTGTAAAATTAAATTAGGGATCCTTTTGTAGGCGGTAATTGTGAGTTTTGATGGAAAGAAGCAGCTCCGTGAATCAGGAGTTCGCCATGGACTCACAGCAGAGAGAAAATTACATCATGGCGCCGCACGGATCAAAAATCAAAATAAAAGTCCATAGTAAAATAATACATTTTTTCTTGCATTTGGTAAGGATTTAAATAATAAGGAATGATGATGATAATAATAATAATTATAAAAATAATAACAAAAATAATAATAATAATTAAAAACACACAAATACGTTAAATTGCCTTATTCCCTTTTTCAACGGAAACCGCGCTAAACTCACGACGAACTGAGTGCTGCAATGCGTTTGTCAGAATAAAAGTCTCCACCCCACGTCTGAAAAATGCTACTCCAATACTATTTTTAAAGCGCTTGAAATTCATAAACAAAATCACTATTAAAAGTCCTACGTTTATACAAAAACGTTTGCCAAAATGATGTATTTCTTGATTAGAAACGCCATCTTACTTATCGTGACGCTCAGTCACCGGCTTTCGCACTACAAAATAAAAGCTTTAAACAAACGTTAAACAATTAATACCATAAACTCGGTACTGATTAATCAGTATTACGGCGCGAGCCAACACCATATTTAATTCAGTTAATAAGCAATAAAAAAAGGCGTCAGATTCAGTTGTAGCATCTTTTACAGAGTAAGGCCACCGTGAGTCACGTGACCCGATGTGAGCTGTCATGTGATGTTCACTATGAGGGTCAGAAAACAGTAAAGCCTGCCGCAGCGTTTCTGCGATTAAACCTGCATGCGAATCAACAAAAACCGCGGCATTTTGAGCTTTATAGAACTACCGCTAACCTTAAAGTTGCTACGAGTTTAATCTGTGAGAGGACACGATGTCGGGCAAAGATCGGATCGACATTTTCCCTTCGAGGATGTAAGTAGCTGAAGCCACATATAGCTAGCTACATGCTAAGCTAAGCTGTTTGGACGTTGACACGACCTAATACAGCACGTTTCTGAGTGTTAGACGCGTTTTAGACTCCTGACAGCCGTAAATCACAGTGTGTTTATCTGTTTCAGTGGGTAATACAAAGCTGAAATGACTTTTGTTCGTATTCCCCGTTCCACCTTAACTGCTGCATCATTTAAGGTGGAACGGGATAGCTCTATATGGACATTTGGGGTTGTCAGTGCTTCCTTCTTTTTCACTTACTATCTTCTTTGTGATTCTCACACGATCTGATTGAAAAACAGTAAATCTGATTTTTGTTTTAGGTGCACAGACACCCACTGAGCCATTAACAAGGTCACCAGTCAGTGTGGGATGAGTTTAAAGGTGTTAGGAATGAAAGGCTGTATAAGGGAGTCTGTGTTCATATGTAATGTGTAGATAGTATTAAGATATGTGGTTAACATTCGAGACGGTTTGCCATGAAATCACGCATGCCAGAAAACAGAAGTCTCTCTTAGTCACAGTCATGTGATGTGAGGATCCGGCCAGAGAGGAAACTCCAGGGAGAAATGCGTGAGGATATTAAAGATGACTATTATAACCGAGTCGACGGAAAATCACACATTTAAGAGGAATTCTGCCATTAAGAGTGATTGAGAGTGTGTTTGGTGTGAGACGGGTTAGATGTTCTTTACAGTGGTGGTGATGGGAACCAGTGGTCTCCATGTGGATGTCTCAGACATCAGGCAACGTATTCATAACCATCTCCTGTAGTAAGGGCCTGTGAGGGAGCGTTTAGAGGTGGACGTCTGGTTCCATTCACCACCACTGTGAACGCTCCTGACTCCTGACAGAGCGTTTCCGACCAAACCCATGCTGAGTGACTCTGTGGAGCTCTTTTGGTCAATGTGCAGTTATTACCGCTTATGAGATTTTTGCTCTGAGTTCCTTCTGCATCTGTGAAACAATGCTCTTGATGGTTTCAGGGCTCAGACCATCATGAAGGCTCGCCTGAAAGGAGCTCAGACTGGGCGTAACCTGCTGAAGAAGAAGGCTGACGCTCTGTCCATGCGCTTCCGGCAGATTCTTAGGAAGATCATTGAGGTGGGTGGAAACGCACTACCAGGTCATGCGGTCAAAAACATCTAACGGAGTTATAAACGGATCAGTTTTCAACAGGGTAGTGTGCTTACCCGCTTGTTTAGACGTGACATGTCGACTTTGGGTCCGGGTCTAAGGCCCAATCCCATTTCACCCCTTGCCCCTAACACTTAGCCCACTTAGTGTTCATGTCTAGGGGTAGGGTGGTCCCGATTGTTGAGATGGAGGGCTAGGGTTAAGTGTTAGGGCTATCTGACCCTTCAAACTGAGATTTTTCAGAGGCGCACTCCAAATGGAGTGTTATGAGAAAATTCCCAGAATGCCCTACGAGTTATTCGGCAAAATAAATATGAGTATGTCTTTGTTAAAGCCGCTGTACTGTAAGATCGCCACTGTAAAACCGTTTATGGGCATTTTCTACATAACATGTGAAATCACAAGTACTACACTGATGTCTCGGCGCCACCTAGTGTAATTTCCCGCTCCACCTTAAATGGTGCAGCAGTCACGTTTCCTTACCTGAGGTTGCTGCACCGTTTAACAGGGAATTGGAACGGGGAATTTAATCATGAAGCTGGCGATTAAAAAGCTCAGTTCAGCTTCATATCACTGTATCTGGTTCTTGGAGGGTTGTGCCATTTCATAGGGTGGTGGATTTCAACCACTCCCCCTTCTAACTCTGTATCTAGAGGGAGGGTTACAGGGGGTAGGGGTAAAAATAAGAAATGAGATTTGGCTAATGCTCTCGATTTTTTTTTTTTTTTTTTTTTTAGTCTGTTAGCTAACGTTAGCACCAGATTAGCACACACAGCACCTTTGTGGAGACCCTTGATACAGTCTCGGTGTTTCATAGAGTGTTTCTCACTATGAATGTGCATCTTAATGCTGTCTTAGCTAATTATTCTTCATCAGCCTCTGTCTGATCATCAGACCTGACAACTGCGACACGAAGATGGGGTTAGCTAGCTAATGTTAGAGCCTGCTGGTGCCAGACGTGTAAGGCAGTAAAATAATAACCGAGTAGTTTTATGGACTTTGAATTTTCTGCATGCTGAAGAGACAAGAACCTCAGCCACCGCAGTAGAGACTCGGAGCCGCACTCCTGGAGTTGAAAGAATTTGGAATCTATCAAACCTTCAAAGGTCCTCACTAAAGAAGGAGCCTTTGGACCTTACATCACATCCCTCGTCTGTCTTCACCCCGCAGAGTGACCTCCCATTCCTAATCCATAATTTAAGGGTTTAACCCTTTACAGCTATACCAGCTCCAACTCTTCCGGGAAGTCTCTCCACAAGGGTTAGGAATGTGTTTATAGGAATTTCTGACCATTCTTCCAGAAGCACATGTGTGAGGTCAGACACGGGTGTTGGACGAGAAGGCCTGGTTCTCAGTCTCCGCTCTAATCCATCCCAAAGGTGTTCTATCGGGTGGAGGTCAGGACTCTGTGCAGGCCAGTCCAGTTCCTCCACACCAGACTCGCTCATCCATGTCTTTATGGAGCTTGCTCTGTGCACTGGTGTGCAGCCATGTTGGAACAGGAAGGGGCCGACCCCAAACTGTCCCACAAAGTTGGGAGCATGAAATGGTCCAGAGTCTCTTGGTCTGCTGAAGCATTAAGAGTTCCTCTCACTGGAACTAAGGGGCGGAGCCCAACTCCTGAACACCACCCCCACACCATAATCCCCCCTCCACCAAACTTTACACTCGACACAGTGCAAATAGACAATTACCGTTCTCCTGGTAACCGCCAAACCCAGACTCGTCCTTTGAATTGCCGGATGGAGAAGCGTGATTGGTCACTCCAGACCATGTACTTATATACTGTACATGCTGCACTAACGTTCAGCGGTTATGTCTGTGTGTGATGATTGATTCACCCAGTTTAACATGCATAGCCCCTTTTCTCTGCTCCTCAGACCAAGACGCTGATGGGGGAAGTGATGAGGGAAGCTGCCTTCTCTTTAGCCGAAGCCAAATTTGCTGCTGGTGACTTCAGGTAGGAACCTGGCCTGAGCTCAGATGAACGCTTGATGCTAATGTGTGTTTGATGGTGAACTCTAAAGCTCTGAGTGTGTGTTGTTTTTTCAGCACTACGGTTATCCAGAACGTGAACAAGGCCCAGGTGAAGGTCAGAGCGAAGAAGGACAACGTCGCAGGTCTGCCTGATAGTTGACAATGTGCACTTTTAAACAGTTTGTTTATTTATTTATTTATTTATTTATTTTAATCATAAAGCTGTGCTGTATAGTGGTTTTGTTAAACCTGAAAGCATCATCAGTATAATTACTGATTACAAAATGTCATATGTCTTTTCATATGAACGTCATGTGTTTAGGTCTCAAGTGATCTCAACATTATGCTGATCAAGATAAGCTCACCTCACAAAACCATAGTCCCCTTGTGTGTTTAAGAGGATAGTGACTTCAGGCTCCTGCAGATGGCGCTGCACGAAGGGTGATGGGTCTATAAATACCTGCGGGGTGTGAGTGACAGGATCCATAGATTGGGAAGAGGTGCTACAGTGCACGGAATGACTCGTTCCATGTGTGGTAAACGCTCCAGAGCAGATATTAATGATTGGCTAAAAGGAGGGACTGCATGTGGGCGTGGCCAAAGACCATAGTGTGAAGGAAGTAGCTGAATCTGCAGGTGTATGGAAGCGTACGGTCATACGGGTCTACCAGCAGTGGATAAAATCCCAGTCTACAGGGAATTCTCCTCGGAATTGTGCCAGGGAAGGCATCCACCAAATCTGGACCTACTGCACAATTCGTTGATGTAAGAGTGTCTGAACACTGATGTGCCTCAATGCCAAATCCAGTCACAGCTGTTATTGGTGCTGGTGGAGGTGTTACACAGTGTTAGGTATGTTACAGTCACAGGGGACTGGTGAGCTTGACAATACTAGAGAATTCACTCACATCCTCACAAATACCCATGTTACAAAATGTTCTTCTTGCAGCACTAAGTGCAGTTACACCTTTCCACCAGAGAGGACTCCAAATCCCCATTTCCAGAGTAGCAGCTTAGCTGAGGCATGCTTATAAAGTCTATGAACTCTATTTGTGGTTTGCATTGTGTCGCTACATCTTGGCTTTATCTGTTTATTGATTGATTGCTTCCTTCTGCCCCAGGTGTGACTCTGCCTGTGTTTGAGCACTACCAGGAAGGAGGAGACAGTAAGTTTGTGTTTGCAAAAATAACTGAATCAATTAAACTCCACCTAAATATCGATCATAGACCCCCCTGTAGATGTGCCCCCAGCGAACAGAAGTGGTACCACAACAGTAATACAGGATGGACACATTTTAATGAAGTCTCTTCTTTATCTACAGGTTATGAACTGACCGGTCTGGCCCGCGGTGGAGAGCAGCTGTCCAGACTGAAGAGGAACTACGCCAAAGCTGTGGAGCTGCTGGTGGAGCTGGCCTCCCTGCAGGTGGGGGCCCTCAAATACAATACACTCTATATAGCTGCTTATATATAAGAGGAGCTTCCTGGTCTTATAGTTCAAATTAGAATTAGGAGAAGACATACAGTGGTGGACAAACTACACTAACCATGTACCTGAGTTAGGGTAGAGATCCCCAAGGTAAATTCCTCCTCCAGTGTCAGTAGACGTTCCTCCCTTTATTGCAGTACCAGTACTAAAGTATGTACCTTCAGATGCACTTAAGTATGGAGAGTAACAGTACTTAAGTATGTACCTTCAGATGTACTTAAGTATGGAGAGTAACAGTACTTAAGTATGTACCTTCAGATGTACTTAAGTATGGAGAGTAACAGTACTAAAGTGTGTACCTTCAGATGTACTTAAGTATGGAGAGTAACAGTACTAAAGTATGTACCTTCAGATGTACTTAAGTATGGAGAGTAACAGTACTAAAGTATATACCTTCAGATGTACTTAAGTATGGAGAGTAACAGTACTAAAGTATGTACCTTCAGATGTACTTAAGTATGGAGAGTAACAGTACTAAAGTATGTACCTTCAGATGTACTTAAGTATGGAGAGTAACAGTACTAAAGTATGTACCTTCAGATGTACTTAAGTATGGAGAGTAACAGAACTAAAGTATATACCTTCAGATGTACTTAAGTATGGAGAGTACCAGTACTAAAGTATGTACCTTCAGATGTACTTAAGATTCATCTAAGGCTGCTGTGAGCAATATTCCTAAGAGGTTGCTGCTCCTTTGTGCGCAGTGTTGCTTCATCTACATCGCTTTTACTTTCACAGACGTCTTTCGTCACTCTGGACGAGGCCATCAAGATCACTAACCGTCGTGTGAATGCCATCGAGCATGGTGAGTAGATTATGTGTGTATCACTAACGCGAGTCTGAGGTGTCAGTTGGGTAAGTACTCAGTTGTGTTCAGAGTATCAGGAAGGGCGAGTAGTAGTCAGCACGTACCCCGATCAGGCATAACGTTACAACCACCTCCCTGTATCTACACTCAGCTCCGCTATCAGCTCCACTGACCATACAGGACACTCTGTAGGTGTACAGGTCCAGACTGTAGTCCATCTGTTTCTCTGTGTACTGTATTACCCTGTTCTTCAATGGACCCCCACAGAGCAGGTACTATGTAGGGGCAGATACAGTGAGGTGGTCATAATGTTATGCCATCCTACAGTAATCAGTCAGCACCAAACAATATGTAAAAGTATATTTTGATAAGGTTTTGGGTCATTTCCATTGACGTCTCTCTCTTTCGTTTAGTGATTATCCCCAGGATTGAGCGCACCCTCACCTACATCATCACTGAGCTGGACGAGAGAGAAAGAGAGGAGTTCTACAGGTGGGTCACCGTGGTCCTGGGCTCAAAGGCAATACAAATACAACCCCCTAAAAATAAATAAATTAATCAGAACAGTGAAATATGCCCCCTCAGTCGGATTCAGTGGGTTAATTTATTGGGGAAAATGACAGAACCGGGAGCATGTGATCATGCTCCTGTATTAGGCAGCTGGACTCCACAGTCACATATCAACTCTTATGGTCATCGTGGTCCTCTGTTCCCCTGTAGTAGAACTTCCAGGTCTATAGACTTCCCTAGCCGCCTAAACCTGCAGTGTGGAGTCCCTTATTAGGAGACCTCTCTGTCTGTCCATCACACACATCCTGGCCGTGCTGGTAGAACACAAGAAGGCCATCATGGATGTGTTTAATAATCGCTGTCCAGGGTATGAAGAGACATGGAGATGATAACTATGTTATGATCAGGACAGGGTGAAACCTTCCTGAGAACTGCAGCAACGATTATGGCACATCATGGAACTGCTACACCACTGAAGGTGGAATGGCTGCCTGACTATAACTGCTGCACTGTTAAAGGTGGAATGGGTGCCTGATGTTTGGAATGTAAGTACTGCACCATTTTAAGGTGGAGTGGGTGCCTGAGGTTTGGGATGTAACTGCTGCACCATTTAAGGTGGAACTGGATCATTTAAACTAGAAGCTGGTGAACAGAAAGCCGACTTCATCCTCGTGTGACCCGTTTGTTTCTTTACTCTCGGCACTCTGTATGAAGACTGATCAGGATTCCAGCTGAATCTGCGTGTGCAGTCCATTTCCCGAACGGCTCTTTCCCATTTTAGACGTGTCTGCCGTTTTCCCTGCGTTCACAAGGTGGAAAGAGCACAGTTTAAGGTGGAATGGGTGCCTGATGTTCCTGAATATAACTGCTGCACTGTTAAAGGTGGAGTGGGTGCCTGAGGTTTGGGATGTAACTGCTGCACCATTTAAGGTGGAACTGGATCATTTGAACTAGAAGCTGGTGAACAGAAAGCCGACGTGTGACCCGTTTGTTTCATTACTCGTGGCACTCTGTATGAAGACTGATCAGGATCCCAGCTGAATCTGCGTGTCTGCGTTTTCTCTGCGTTAACTCTGAAAAGACTAGGTAAACTAGAGAAGAAGCTCCGCCTCCTGCTCGACCAGAGCCGCAGTTAATCCTACTACTGCTACTACTACTGGACATTTCAGGGAACTGTCCCCTTTACCCCACATACCCACCACAGCTAAGACATGTTTGGGGTCTCTAGAGTTTGCTTCTTTAGTTCTGAGGGATTAACAGACCCCAACCTTCAGCATTCGCTTACATGGTCTCTGAGCCCACACGATACCACCAACACGGCCCTTTAGCCATTACCTTGAACGTACATTGAATGTAGGAGTCGGAACTGTTCCCAGTGGTGGTGAAAGGAACCAGACGTCCACCTCTACTGGTTCTGAATAGGTAAACTAGGAATGTCCGCTGTGGACCCATATTCTCTCTCTGTTCTACCCGACCAGGCTGAAGAAGATCCAGGAGAAGAAGAAGCAGCTCCGGGAGAGGACGGAGAAGGAGATCGCTCAGCGTCTGGCGAAGCTGGGGCCCATGGCGGAGCCGGCCAACATGCTGACCGAGGAGGCCGATGAGGACCTGCTGTTTGAGTAAAGCCGCGAGCCTCCGACCCGAAACCCCTATTTATTGTGCGTGTGCCTCCGAGGCCGTACTCGACAGGTTTTTGTGAAACTGGAAGAAGATTTCTGTGGTTGTTTTGTGTACATGTCGGTGCTTATGTGTTGTGTCTCATTCCACTTCGGGGGGGAAGAATAATTTTCACGTTACAACAAAAGCATGTTGACCAGAGCTCAAATAAACAAAGAGAGGAAGGAGGTGATTGGTTTACGCTGCCAGCGGTATTCTCTGTATAGTAAGCACACTGTGTCTGTGTAAACGGGTGACTGAACATCACGTGTAGAGTAGTAACCGTATTTCCTGATATCATTATATCATAATATCATTCCAGCTGACTGTACTTACATTGCTCTCTCATACTCACCTGCTCACCTGAAAGACGACCACTGTGGGTCCTACCCGCATGCGGTAATACGACTGGCATGCTTATGTTGAGTGTGGCTGGATCAGGACGAGGCTTCATCAGTACGTGTCGGTGAACCCTTCTCCACTCAGATGTGCATTCTAACTATCTTGTCTGTAAAATTAATTGCAATAAACGGTAGAGATGGTGCTTCCTGGCTGAGCTCTTTATTGGCACACTGATCATAATGGTCTACAGTGGTGTACATTACTTTTAGGGCAGGAATGGGAACGTGATGGTGTGTTGAGGTGATAGTAAGCTCTTCAGGCTCCTGCAGATGGCGCTGCTACATGAGGATGGCGGGCTATAAACCCCTGTGGGGTGTGAGTGACGGGATCCATAGATTGGGAAGAGGTGGTACAGTGCAGGGAATGTCTCGTTCCATGTGTGGGAAACGCTCCAGAGCAGATGTTAATGATTGGCTAAAAGGAGGGACTGCATGTGGGCGTGGCCAAAGACCATAGTGTGAAGGAAGGAGCTGAATCTGCAGGTGTATGGAAGCAAGGAATGGAACTTGGTGTGTAGGTTTCACATCAGAAGACACGTGAAAGTTTCCCACTTGGCCATACATGTATTGTAAGGACGAGCCTTATCGCTGTAGCTGACTGACCCAACAGTCCTGACTGCGGAGAGACCTCCAGCGAGCAGTGGTGCCTCCATGGGTCATCCTGTTAGTGCTGCACCATCGGCAGACGGCTGCACCACGCAGGACTACATGCACACAGACCGTTACCACGACTGTCCTTAACACCACGTCACCGTCACCAAAGACTGCAGTGGTGTCGTACCAGACTGTCATGGAGTGACTCAGAATGGCAGCGGGTCATCTTCAGTGACGAGTCCCGCTTTAGTCTTGGTGGAGACGCCCAACGAATCCGTGTGTGGAGGCACCGTGGTCAGCACAAAGATGAACGGTTTGTCCTCACACGTCCAGAAGACCTGGTATCCCTCCACCTCCACCCCTACCGCACCATCTGCAGGAACTGTGTGAGGATGTTCAAGCTGCATGGGATGGATTATCACAGGACACCATCAGGAACCTCTACAGCTCCATACCGAGACGTCTGGCGTGTTGGATTAGCAAACACGGCGGCCCGACGCCATACTGAGAGACAGACTTCTGTATGTGTAGCGCAATAAATATTGATCATATCAGTCTAAATTTATCGTCAGTTATTGATCCTGGTCACCTTCATCTTCCTTCCCAACACCACCACAATCCCACACCTCCTTCGGGGGCAACTGTTCTTTTGAGTTGTAGGAGATGACCAACACAGCCATTTCTGATCTTTTCATGTCACGTCTTTGTGTTTTGCACCAAATTATGGAGAGCAGTATCGATAAACATCTAAACGGATGAGCAGTAATAATTATTAATAAAATTATTAGGAATAAAAACAAACATTCCGGAGACGTCATATAACCAGCAGCTCATTTCATTTAAAACAGACACACAACAAACACACACACTCAATAATGTATTCATATATCTCAGGAATTTTATCTTTATGCTGGTATTAATTACAAAGCCACGTTTGACCACAGCGCTAGGGCGCAGCTATGAAGTATCTCTGTCCCACAGTTGAAAAATAAAGATCCTATTTCAAGTTTCCGACAGAACCGGCTATAAATAAACACAACTGCACACGCACTAGACATTCCTGAGACGTTAGCGGCTATAAGAGCGTCCACAGATCAACACAGCTACGTACAGCTCTGTCCCCTGAACGTACAGGACCCCAAACTCATAAACAGATACCAAACACAGAGCGTGTGAATCCACAAATCCAATAAACCCAATAAATCCCAGATCACAGCTAATCCCACCCTCCTCGAACCGAACCTCCCTCTTCACCGCCCAGCCTAACAAGCCCAGGCAGGCGTCCACCCTGTTTCAGGAGACCGAGACTCACCCAGCCTGAAACGACATTAACAAGTACGATATTAACGCAGACAGGAACATATAAACGTACGGTATCAGAGAAGAAGCTCCGCCTCCTGCTCGGCCAGAGCCGCAGTTAATCCTACTACTGCTACTACTACTGGACATTTCAGGGAACTGTCCCCTTTACCCCACATACCCACCACAGCTAAGACATGTTTGG
>JAMWET010006558.1:255000-262500 GCA_024036415.1 Prochilodus magdalenae
GTCCTAATCACAGTCAAGGGGAGGTCTCATAACAAACTACGCAGTGATCAGGACCAATCACAGTCAAGGGGAGGTCTCAAAACAAACTACACAGTGATTAGGACCAATCACAGTCAAGGGGAGGTCTCATAACAAACTACGCAGTGGTCAGGACCAATCACAGTCGGGGGAGGTCTCAAAACAAACTACGCAGTGATCAGGACCAATCACAGTCAGGGGGAGGTCTCATAACAAACTACACAGTGATTAGGACCAATCACAGTCAGGGGGAGGTCTCATAACGAACTACGCAGTTGTCAGGACCAATCACAGTCAGGGGGAAGTCTCAAAACAAACTACACAGTGATCAGGACCAACCACAGTCAAGGGGGAGGTCTCAAAACAAACTATGCAGTGATCAGGACCAATCACAGTCAAGGGGGAGGTCTCAAAACAAACTACGCAGTGATTGGTCCTAATCACATTCAAGGGGAGGTCTCAAAACAAACTATGCAGTGATCAGGACCAATCACAGTCAAGGGGGAGGTCTCAAAACAAACTTCACAGTGATCAGGACCAATCACAGTCAAGGGGGAGGTCTCAAAACAAACAAACTTCACAGTGATCAGGACCAATCACAGTCAAAGGGAGGTCTTAAAACAAACTACGCAGTGATTGGTCCTAATCACATTCAAGGGGGAGGTCTCAAAACAAACTACGCAGTGATTGGTCCTAATCACATTCAAGGGGAGGTCTCAAAACAAACTATGCAGTGATCAGGACCAATCACAGTCAGGGGGAGGTCTCAAAACAAACTTCACAGTGATCAGGACCAATCACAGTCCAGTGATCAGGACCAATCACAGTCAAGGGGAGGTCTCAAAACAAACTACGCAGTGATTGGTCCTAATCACATTCAAGGGGAGGTCTCAAAACAAACTATGCAGTGATTAGGACCAATCACAGTCAAGGGGAGGTCTCATAACAAACTACGCAGTGGTCAGGACCAATCACAGTCGGGGGAGGTCTCAAAACAAACTACGCAGTGATCAGGACCAATCACAGTCAGGGGGAGGTCTCATAACAAACTACACAGTGATTAGGACCAATCACAGTCAGGGGGAGGTCTCATAACGAACTACGCAGTTGTCAGGACCAATCACAGTCAGGGGGAGGTCTCAAAACAAACTACACAGTGATCAGGACCAATCACAGTCAAGGGGGAGGTCTCAAAACAAACTATGCAGTGATCAGGACCAATCACAGTCAAGGGGGAGGTCTCAAAACAAACTACGCAGTGATTGGTCCTAATCACAGTCAAGGGGAGGTCTCAAAACAAACTATGCAGTGATCAGGACCAATCACAGTCAAGGGGGAGGTCTCAAAACAAACTTCACAGTGATCAGGACCAATCACAGTCAAGGGGAGGTCTCAAAACAAACTATGCAGTGATCAGGACCAATCACAGTCAAGGGGGAGGTCTCAAAACAAACTTCACAGTGATCAGGACCAATCACAGTCAAGGGGGAGGTCTCAAAACAAACTTCACAGTGATCAGGACCAATCACAGTCAAGGGGAGGTCTCAAAACAAACTATGCAGTGATTAGGACCAATCACAGTCAAGGGGCAGGTCTCAAAACAAACTACGCAGTGATTAGGACCAATCACAGTCAAGGGGGAGGTCTCAAAACAAACTATGCAGTGATCAGGACCAATCACAGTCAAGGGGAGGTCTCAAAACGAACTACGCAGTGATTAGGACCAATCACAGTCAAGGGGGAGGTCTCAAAACAAACTATGCAGTGATTAGGACCAATCACAATCAAGGGGGAGGTCTCAAAACAAACTATGCAGTGATTAGGACCAATCACAGTCAGGGGGAGGTCTCAAAACGAACTACGCAGTTGTCAGGACCAATCACAGTCAGGGGGAGGTCTCAAAACAAACTACACAGTGATCAGGACCAATCACAGTCAAGGGGGAGGTCTCAAAACAAATTATGCAGTGATTAGGACCAATCACAGTCAAGGGGAGGTCTCAAAACAAACTACACAGAGATCGGGACCAATCACAGTCAAGGGGGAGGTCTCAAAACAAACTACACAGTGATTAGGACCAATCACACTCAGGGGGAGGTCTCAAAACAAACTACACAGTGATCGGGACCAATCACAGTCAGGGGGAGGTCTCAAAACAAACTACACAGTGATCGGGACCAATCACAGTCAGGGGGAGGTCTCAAAAAGAACTACACAGTGATTAGGACCAATCACAGTCAGGAGGAGGTCTCAAAAAGAACTACACAGTGATTAGGACCAATCACAGTCAGGGGGAGGTCTCAAAACAACCTACGCAGTGGTTAGGACCAATCACAGTCAGGGGGATGTCTCAAAACAAACTACACAGTGATTAGGACCAATCACAGTCAGGGGGAGGTCTCAAAACAAACTACGCAGTGATTAGGACCAATCACAGTCAAGGGGAGGTCTCAAAACAAACTACGCAGTGATTAGGACCAATCACAGTCAGGGGGAGGTCTTAGAAGAAACAGCACATGGATTAGGACCAATCACAGTCAAGGGGGAGGTCTCAAAACGAACTACGCAGTGATCAGCACTTACGTGGCACAGCCCCAGCGAAGCGCTCCGGCTCTACAGACAGCAGTCTTTGTCTCAGATCATCGTGTCCGCTGTTTGCTGGCCCAACCAGGGCCACCGGTCGCTTACAGCTGCCTGGCTGATGGTATAGTGCCATCTCTTCATAGGTCAGAACATCTTCTGTGGAGCATTCTGAGGGAGCAAAACGTTTACAGTCTTAACATACGGCACACATGCCAAAACTCACAGCACCGCAGCCATGAACCCATAACCCGGCTGAAGGTGATGGTAACTCCAGGCTCCTGCAGGTGGCGCTGCACATGGATGATGGGACTATAAACACCTGTGGGGTGCGAGTGACGGGATCCATAGATTGGGAAGAGGTGCTACAGTGCAGGGAATGTCTCGTTCCATGTGTGGAAAATGTCTCCAGAGCAGATGTTAATGATTGGCTAAAAGGAGGGACTGCATGTGGGCGTGGCCAAAGACCATAGTGTGAAGGAAGTAGCTGAATCTGCAGGTGTATGGAAGCGTACGGTCATACGGGTCTACCAGCAGTGGATACAATCCCAGCCTACAGGGAATTCTCCTCGGAATTGTGCCAGGGAAGGCCTCCACCACATCTGGACCACCTGACCAATTCTCTGGTGTAAGAGTGTCTGAGCATTGATACAGCCTACATCCAGAACCACGTCCAGTCCATGCCCAGTCCCGTCTCAGTTGGTACTGGTGCTGGTGGAGGTGTTACAGGCCGTTAGGTACGTTACAGTCACAGGGGTTACCTCTTTTGTCCTGTGAGTTTATATAAACATGTTTACTGTCTCTGTGAGGATCTGGCAGCACCCAGAAGGCTTTGCTCTGGATGTGTTTATGCACCTGTCTGCTTACTCCAGCACTGTCCTGAACTGTTGAGACACATCCCGAGGACTCCTGCTGTGAGGCTGGAGGTGTTTTGTCTAGGTGCCGTAAGAGCCCTCAGAGGGAGCACACGGTCTAATCTCCGAGTCCAGCATGTCAGACCACAGGCCAGGAGAGAGAGTGGCGGAAGGGCAGTGAACTGATCAGGGCACCACAAAGTTCCTCCTGGTCAACCTGGTCAACCCTAACGTCTCGCCAGCAGTCCACTCAGAGCCTTAGTCTGAGTCTCTGTCCTCTTTCCCTGACTACAGTCTGCCCCCAGAGCAGACACGTGGGTCAGTAAAACGGTCAGCATGTGGAAACAGAAGCTCCAGGCTGGGCGAGTGCACACACACACATTCAGAACAAGCTCACGTATTCATCTGCTTCATCAGAGTAACTATAATAGGCCACTGAAGTCTGAGGTATATTCATATTCACGTGTTCGCTTAAACTAACGGAGTTACTGACCAGTTAGTCACTAACTCACAGTAGATCCGGAATAATTAATAACAGATACTGAATAATTCATAGTAGATCCGGAATAATTCATAGTAGATCTGGAATAAGTCATAGTAGATCTGGAATAATTCATAGTAGATTCGGAATAATTCATAGTAGATCCGGAATAATTCATAGTAGATCCAGAATAATTCATAGTAGATCCGGAATAATTCATAGTAGATCCGGAATAATTCATAGTAGATCCGGAATAATTCATAGTAGATCTGGAATAATTCATAGTAGATCCGGAATAATTCATAGTAAATCTGGAATAATTCATAGTAGATCTGGAAAAATTCATAGTAGATCCGGAATAATTCATAGTAGATCCGGAATAATTCATAGTAGATCCGGAATAATTTATAGTAGATCTGGAATAATTCATAGTAAATATGGAATAATTCATAGTAGATCCAGAATAATTCATAGTAAATCTGGAATAATTCATAGTAGATCCGTAAAAATCCATAGTAGATCCGGAATAATTTATAGTAGATCTGGAATAATTCATAGTAAATCTGGAATAATTCATAGTAGATCCGGAAAAATTCATAGTAGATCCGGGATAATTTATAGTAGATCTGGAATAATTCATAGTAAATCTGGAATAATTCATAGTAGATCCGGAAAAATTCATAGTAGATCCGGGATAATTTATAGTAGATCTGGAATAATTCATAGTAAATCTGGAATAATTCATAGTAGATCCGGAAAAATTCATAGTAGATCCGGAATAATTTATAGTAGATCTGGAATAATTCATAACAGATGCTAAATAATTCATAGTTGATACAGAAACATTTATAGTAGATCCGGAATAATTCACAGTGGATATGAAATAATTCATAGTAGATAGGGAATAATTCACAGTAGATAATTCATGGTAGGTGATATTTTAGGTGATTCTTAGTAGATACAGAAAAATCCATATTACATATGGAAAAATGTATAATAGGTATAGAAAAATTAATAGTAGACGCTGAATAATACATAGCGGATCCTAATAAAATTTAAAAGACTCTAATAAACAAACCCAGATGTAGTTACATCCTTCACTACACTGGGGTTCAGTCTTCCCTCCAGGAAACGCAGCTCAGCTGCCAGGGCACCTCATAAACACCGCTGAGTGAATGATGTGCAGGTCAGGGCGCCGTACTCACCCACGTTCCTGCCGGGGTTGTACAGGGTCTTCTTCTTGGCCTTCTTGATCTTCTTTGTGTACCAAAGTTTCGCTGAAGGTGTAAAGACAAGGTCATGGTGTTAGGTAGAGGTGAGGCTGTGTGACGCAGTGCCTGGACCCTCTGTACCCATCAAGCCTCCCGTCAGTGTCTGAACCAAACCATCCATTCACCACAGCGTTTAAACACCGGTTACACGGCCACTGGTGTCGCCAAAGTCCGGCAACCGAACTGAGCGAAGGTAAGTGGACTCTGGGTTACCAAGGGTTCATCTAGAACCTAGTGTAATGTTCGAGGGGTCACATGATCTGTGTACGCGTGTATGTGAGTCCCCGTCTGCGTCTGCCGTCCTCTCACCTGGGTTATCCGGATTTCGGTCTGCGGTGGGTTTCTTCAGAGCTTCCCTCTGCAGCTGGAAACTCTTCCCTTAGGAGAGACACAGCCGTCAGCACAGCAGTATCTAAACAAAGGGCTTAAATATCATACCTACATATTTAAACCTTCCTACAGGACACTTCCTGTACTGTGAGGACAGCTGTGTAGCAACTGGGGTCATTACGGACAGCCAGCTGTTTCCAGAACATGTCATTATGTAAATGTATGTACGTATGTATGTATGCTATGCTCGCCAGTCTCTCTGTAGGTCACTTGAGGTCATCTTACAGTGGGTAAGGGACATTGGAATGAGGTGGCGCTCATCACGGTCAGTAGAGAGTGGGTTTGGCCCTCTGCCAGTCTGTAGCTGTGTTGTCCTGTGTGTTGGCTGCTGGACCTTGTTCTTATGAACCAGACGCTCACTGTATCTTCCAGTAAAGCTAGAACCCAACCTTCGGTTCCTCACTGAGAACCTGTCAAATCTCCTGGGGTAAAATGATGGCGTGCCAACTGACAAGAAAATGAACCTAGATTGCAATATCATACAAGCCATTTACACCCACAGTGGACAGTGCAGTGGCCACCCATGGGTGCTTAAGACGGTGACCGGCGGCGCCTGGCTTGGACGGCCTGTGCTCAGCGCTTGGCATTGCATGCTGCTTTAGCTCAGTTTCAGGTTAGTGCAGGTTTCAAGCGACTGGAGTCTCACGGTGTTAAGCCAGCCTTAGGTGTTCTACCGCTAGCTGTGGTGATGCTAGTTGTCCTTGATCCTACCGTGCCACCTCCTCACCAGGTATGAGCCCAGCCAGCCGCTGGTTGTCGTCATCTCCGTCCTTGTAGGCCTGCCACCAGTTGGGGTCGTCCTGGCTGAGCACGTGCAGGATGTCTCCTTTCTGAAAGGACAGGCCGAGCTCGCGGCAGGGCAGGTACGGGTCATCCGCAGGCTCGTAGCTGAAGTTGGCCCTCACGTGCATCTGGGGAGATATTTAGGGTGTTCAGGATGACTACACTGAACATTATCTTTATTTATATCCAGCCGTTCACACGTTTGGACACTCCTGGTCAACTGAAACCTTTCGATATCTTCCTTTCATATTCACAGAGAACCGCACTGTTTTATACCGCACCATTTAATACCGCACGTAGTGTTCATGTAGTTAATTTAACATATTGGGGAAAACTAAAATAGTGGCCTGTGTAAAGTTCTGCTCTACCTTTTGCCTATGCCAGGCCTGCCGGAGTCACTGCTGCACACTGTTAACACCACAAACGGTCTGGGTGGTGTTCTTTCCCTGAGCTGAGCTACTGTCCAAACTCTGTGGTCTGATGCGGAGCTACTGCCCGTCCTGTGCTTCATCTGCTATGGCTGGGTGCCACTGCTTCGTCTGCATCCAGCACGCCCCCCCTCCCACAACCCTGCTGTTCAATCACAGACTAATCAGACGTTCCCTCCCCTGCCTAACAAACACTCAACACTCCTCCTAACACACTCAACACTCCTAATCCACTCAACACTACTCCTAAAACACTCAACACTCCTCCTAAAACACTCAACACTTCTCTACTCCTAATCCACTCAACACTATTCCTAAAACACTCAACACTACTCCTAAAACACTCACCACTACTCCTAAAACACTCAACACTTCTCTCCTTCTAAAACACTCAACACTTCTCTCCTTCTAAAACACTCAACACTTCTTCTAAAACACTCAACACTCCTCCTTAAACACTCTTCCTAAAACACTCAACACTTCTCTACTCCTAAAACACTCAACACTTCTTCTAAAACACTCAACACTACTCCTAAAACACTCAACACTACTCCTAAAACACTCAACTCTACTCCTAAAACACTCAACACTACTCCTAAAACACTCAACTCTACTCCTAAAACACTCAACACTTCTCTACTCCTAACACACTCAACACTCCTCTTAAAACACTCAACACTTCTCTACTCCTAAAA
>JAMWET010006558.1:267500-357500 GCA_024036415.1 Prochilodus magdalenae
ACAGCCGTGCGTCAGATTAACACAGACACGCATCAGATCAACACAGACACGCATCAGATCAACACAGACACGCATCAGATCAACACAGACATGCATCAGATCAACACAGACATGCATCAGATCAGCACGGACACGCATCAGATCAACACAGACACGCGTCAGATCAACACAGACACGCGTCAGATCAACACAGACACGCATCAGATCAACACAGACACGCATCAGATCAACACAGACACGCATCAGATCAACACAGACATGCATCAGATCAACACAGACATGCATCAGATCAGCACGGACACGCATCAGATCAACACGGACACGCATCAGATCAACACAGACACGCGTCAGATCAACACAAACGCGCGTCAGATCAACACAGACGCGCATCAGATCAACACAGACACGCATCAGATCAACACAGACACGCATCAGATCAACACAGCCGTGCGTCAGATTAACACAGACATGCATCAGATCAACACAGACATGCATCAGATCAACACATACATGCATCAGATCAGCACGGACACGCATCAGATCAACACGGACACGCATCAGATCAACACAGCTGTGCATCAGATCAACACGGACACACGTCAGATCAACACGGACACGCGTCAGCTCAACACAAACGCGCATCAGATCAACACGGACACGCGTCAGATCAACACAGACACGCGTCAGATCAACACGGACACGCATCAGATCAACACGGACACGCATCAGATCAACACAGACACGCGTCAGATCAACACAGACACGCATCAGATCAACACAGCCGTGCGTCAGATTAACACAGACATGCATCAGATCAGCACGGACACGCATCAGATCAACACAGACACGCATCAGATCAACACAGCCGTGCGTCAGATTAACACAGACATGCATCAGATCAACACAGACATGCATCAGATCAACACATACATGCATCAGATCAGCACGGACACGCATCAGATCAACACGGACACGCATCAGATCAACACAGCTGTGCATCAGATCAACACGGACACGCGTCAGATCAACACGGACACGCGTCAGCTCAACACAAACGCGCATCAGATCAACACGGACACGCGTCAGATCAACACAGACACGCATCAGATCAACACGGACACGCATCAGATCAACACAGACACGCATCAGATCAACACGGACACGCATCAGATCAACACGGACACGCATCAGATCAACACGGACACGCATCAGATCAACACGGACACGCATCAGATCAACACGGACACGCATCAGATCAACACGGACACGCATCAGATCAACACAGACACGCATCAGATCAACACAGACACGCATCAGATCAACACGGACACGCATCAGATCAACACAGCCATGCGTCAGATCAACACAGACATGCATCAGATCATCACGGACACGCATCAGATCAACACGGACACGTGTCAGATCAACACAGACACGCATCAGATCAACACAGACACGCGTCAGATCAACACAGACACGCATGAGATCAACACAGCCGTGCGTCAGATCAACACAGACACGCATCAGATCAACACAGACACGCATCAGATCAACACAGCTGTGCATCCGATCAACACAGACACGCATCAGATCAACACAGACGCGCGTCAGATCAACACAGACGCGCGTCAGATCAACACAGCTGTGCATCAGATCAACACAGACACGCGTCAGATCAACACAGACACGCATCAGATCAACACAGACACGCATCAGATCAACACAGTGAAGGATCAAAGAAGAATTTAACAATTAACGGTGATAAGTTAATGGGGATCTGGACCCCCACAGGACCTCCACAAAGCAGGTATCTTGTAGATCATTCTCAGAGGACGTCTACTTTCACTGGCTACCAGTACCTCCGCTCAACTACATGGTTTGTGTACTCTGTCCACCAGCGAGGATTCCCAGCGATGTCCTGCCCCTACATGATGGAATCTGGTGGATATAGTGTACATGGTGCTTGAATTTAGGTGTCTTATCAGTTCCTGTCCTGCCAGTACGACAACACGAGGTACACAAGACACTGGTGGTGACAACCCGCAGGTCTAGAACTGCTGCTGGGACTTTACTGTACAGTCAATAACAGTCAGCCTTTCTCTCACCTGCAGCACCAAACCTGAGGCAGGCTAATCCTCACCCTACACAATCCTCCATAATCCTGCTTTACATTAAGCAGCCAGCCAGCGCCATCAATCACCCAACCCGCCCACACCAACAGGGTCTCACCTCAACACTACCCTGTCGTTCAGTTCGGTGTGCCGAATTCAAACAGAGGAGGTTTTTATTCCAGTGGATGAAGCTGCTCAATAATCTGCCGACAATGAGCATGTAAATCAGCAAACTTAGAATTTCAAACTTTTCAAATGTACAGCTGACTCTGACACTATGCTGGAAATCCGGGATATTTTTCCATTCAAAGCTGGAAATAAAAAAAAATCTAAAAGCTTTACAATAAAACATCTAAATAAATATCATAACAAATAATAAATATAATAAATAAATATTAATATTTTATAAAAAAAAAAAAAAAAATTGAAACTCTGTTATACAAGCAGAAATCCAAACATCCCGTCCACACAGGAACACCCCCGAGTTCTCAGAGTCTCGAACTGATGCACCCATCATGCACAGTGTCCACGGTACTAGCGTCTGAGGGCAGGGGTTCCTTCCCTGATAACATATCCATTATCCAGGGGAACGGATCCCAGACTCATCGGACTCAGACTGTGGAAAAGTGGCTCAGGGAACATGAACATGAGGAATCACATGAAGTGGTCACCCCAGAGTCCTGACCCACTGAAGATCTCACTACAAACTAAAAAAGAAAAAAAAACATTCAAGATGTTGCACTATTTATTAATATAATGTGATGTAAACAAATCTACAATTATTTAGTATTTGCTTCTTCTATCTCACATCGTGCAGCATCTCTTGCATGCATGCTGCCATTACAGGTAATCATTAAACGCATAACATTAAATCAATCAATCAATCAATCAATCATATGGCCAAACAATCAAACAACCAATTTCTCAAATAACCAATCAACCAATCAAACTACCAATCAATCAAATGACCAATAAATCAATGCATCAATCAATGAAACAACCAATCAATCAACCAATCAATCAAATCACCAATCAACCAATCAATCACAGTACCAATCAACCAGTCAATCAAACTACCAATCAATCAAATGACCAATGAATCAATGCATCAATCAATGAAACAACCAATCAATCAGTCAACCAATCAAATCACCAATCAACCAATCAATCACATTACCAATCAATCAAATTACCAATTAACCAGTCAATCAAATTGCCAATTAATCAAATGACCAATGAATCAATGCATCAAACAATGAAACAACCAATCAAACAACCAATCAATCAAATCACCAATCAACCAATCACATTACCAATCAATCAAATTCCTCCTCACCTAAACTGTCATGCTGATAACGTGATTAGTAATAAGATTAATTTATAAAATTATTAAATTCTGCAAAAAGAAGCACGAGTTCATGACCGTGTTCAGTAATACTGCACATCAAGTGTTGAGTGACTAACACGAAGTAACACGTTAACAACAGCTAACTAGCGTTACACCAACATGTGATACCGGTTCCTGTTTACTTGGTGTACCCATGTTAGACTGTTACAGGTTTACTTAACATTAGTCAAGCACAGTTAACGTTTCCTCCATGTTAGTGACTCAACACCTAATGTAAAGTGTTACCCCGACTTCAGGCCTTTAAATCCCGCCGTAGTGTGGAATGACTCTAAACTCTGACCTCATATCCCCCCAGATATCCCCCTCGCCCACCCCCCACCGTCCCTCACAGGGCACTGTACGACTTTCATTACCGGTAACAGTGCAGGCAGCGAGCTGCGGAAGCAGAGAGGGTTTCTGATGGAGTCACAGTTGGGGGTGGCGGGGGATGGGGGCAGAGCCAAAGCTTCCTTCCGTGCTCCACTCCAGCACCTCCTAATAGGATGTGACACTGCTGGGGGGTCAGGGGTGGCGCCCAGCGGCCGCTGTGCAGTCACGAGGCTGAATCTTCGCGGTCAGGCGAAAAAACTCTGACGGCCAAGCGGCTTCAACAGCAGGAGTCCAAAACACAAACTCTGCCGAGACATCCCGCCTGTCCCGAGTCTAATCCAGCCTCCAGATAACTCGAAACTCTATTACACAGGGAGGAATCCAAACATCCCGTCTACATCGCAACACCGCGGGGTCCTCAGAGCCGTGGACTGATGCACCCGTCATGCACAGTGTCCAACGTACAAGCCTCTGGTGGGAGTGTTATGATTTGGGGGGCTTCAGTTGGTCAGGTCGAGGCAGCAAGTCAGCTGACCACCTGAATGACCAGGTTATGACGTCATAGTGAACATTTTTGTTCCCTGAGTGCATGGACATATTCCGGGGCAACCATTCCCAGACTCATCAGGCTCAGATTCTGGAAGAATGGTTCAGGGAACATGAGGACTCACATGAACTGGCCACCACAGAGTCCTGACCTTATCCTCTTTGAAAGGGATTTGGGATGTGCTGGAGAAGACGGTTCCTCCCGTCATCAGTAGAAGGAATTCCTGCGTCCAGCATAACCAAAGGTAAAGGTAGTCCGACTGGACAGCCGGCTAATTAGCAAGCGGCATCTTTAATATCGTGGATGAACTTGTTTGACTTTGGTGAACTCCCCATCCACACCTTCCCACTGCCTCTCTTCAGCCAGTCTGGACGCCATCGTGCTGGGCTTTGGTCCCTTAATACCATCATTCCTGTTGGAGGTGCTTAAGGCACATTAGCCCAATTCGCCAACGCAGTCCAGGCATTTACCGGTAATCCAGTAGGTAAGCGTCGAGCTAGACAGCTGGACACTGAGTGACCCCTGGATTAGCCTGTTCACAGGTCACTGGTGACAGAAGCTCTCAGCGCTTCAGTGAAGATCACGGCGAGATAATGAAACCGGAGTCAAAGAGCACCAAAAGGGAGGCAGTGCAGAGGTTTGGAGGCCAGTCCTCATCATCATCAATACTGTCACATGTTTATCAGTATTCCATATGGTGGCCCGAGAAAGCCCAACGCACTGCAAAGTCTCAAAGCACA
This sequence comes from Prochilodus magdalenae, assembly GCA_024036415.1. Classification (NCBI taxonomy): domain Eukaryota; kingdom Metazoa; phylum Chordata; class Actinopteri; order Characiformes; family Prochilodontidae; genus Prochilodus; species Prochilodus magdalenae. The sequence goes on from JAMWET010006558.1 coordinate 272,616, forward strand.
AGCATCAAAAGGACACGACCTGCACAACATTAGCCAAACGCGCTGTGAGATCTGAAAACACACGCATCAAAATGAGACCGCTCCCCACCAACAATCAACCGAACGCGCTGCAAAGTCTCAAACGCCCAGCAAACACTGAAACACATGCAGCTTCCAACACACATGCAGAAAGCCTCAAAACACAACGGAAGTGTTTCCGGGGGACACTGAAAGTGGACGGACCGGTCGAGAACGGGCTTCGTGGACCTGGACGTAGAGTCGAGACCGCCCCAGTTCCGGCAAAAGCTTTATCTGTGTATTAATGAATATCCAGGCGGGTTATTGGCCGGGTTCTCGTGTTTACATTTCTCTACGTCCAGGTCCACGCAGCCCGCTCTCAAATGGGTCCGTCCACTTTCAGTGTCCCCCGGAAACACCTCCGTTGTGTTGTGCGGCGTTCTGCATGTGGTTTGGAAGCTGCATGTGTGTTTTCAGATCTTGCGAGGCGTTCGGTTAATGCTGTGCAAGTCGTGTCATTTTGATGCTCGTGTTTTGAGACTTTGCAGCGCGTTGGGCTTTCTCGGCCACCGTAATTCCAGGATCTGCGCAGAACATTCCGGTTGTGAAGGAAAGCGCCATCAAACAGTGTTTTGGTGAAGCCAGAGTAGCCATGCTAGCCTGTATAAGGGTCAGTTTATGACCGTCACTATAGCCAAACGAAGCTAAACCTGAGTCCGCAGACAGAGCGTTCACATCACGAACCGCTCTGGGAAAACAGGAGCGCAAGCTTTGTCCCAGATCTCAGAGTATTCTTCCATTCAGCAGTGCATTCATTCATTCACATCAGAATAATCATGTACCTTACTCCAGTCCATCTGTGCCTAGAACTAGAACGTACGGAGCACTGAAGCAGCATCTCATTAGCGACTCCCTGGTGGTTCCCATGTTTTCATGCCTCCTGACACTTTGCATTGGCTCCCAGGAAGACCGGATTAGGCCACGTGTTGAAACGCTGACAGTTCCTGTTCACCTCAGCCTGATCTCTAGGTGCTTCTCAGACTCAGAAGCACTAAGCCAATTTCCCACCGACGCCACAGGTTGGCTTCCGCTGGCTTCATGGTGATGCCTTATACCTGGCGATACGTGCGGGAACACACGCAGTGTGAAGTTTGTGCTGGTGTTTGTAATTCCACAGATCAGCAGTTCCCTAGAAAGATCTACACCACACGTCCGAAAGCAGATCTTCTAATGAGTCAGTTTAACTACTGTAAGCTAGACCCACTGTAGACACACCCCGCCAGCTGGGGCGGGGCTTATGCCACTATTTACCATGACTGGAATCATTTTCTGGGAAAATAAAATTCTCCTGCTGCCGCCATTTTGGAATGCCTCTTGGCCGGCCAGTGGTACATGCACTATCTAGTGTGCATCTATAGTGCTAGTATGCAGTTTGAGGCGAGGCATCTGCGGTCGTCTATTTATAAGCTTACTGGACAAAAATGAGTCACCTGTAACTGAAACCTACCTACTAGCATGTAGCACCTCCACCAGCACCAATAACAACGGGGACTGGATTGGGCATGGACTGGACAAGGTTCTGGATGTAGCCACATCAGGTGATCCAGATTTGGAGGATGCCTTCCCTGGCACAATCCCGAGGAGAATTCCCTGTAGGCTGGGATTGTATCCACTGCTGGTAGACCCGTATGACCGTACGCTTCCATACACCTGCAGATTCAGCTACTTCCTTCACACTATGGTCTTTGGCCACGCCCACATGCAGTCCCTCCTTTTAACCAATCATTAACATCTGCTCTGGAGCGTTTACCACACATGGGACGAGACATTCCTTGCACTGTAGCACCTCTTCCCAATCTATGGATCCCGTCACTCGCACCCCACAGATATTTATAGCCCTGTCATCCTCGTGCAGCGCCATCTGCAGGAGCCTGAAGGTACTACCACCTTAAACACCCAAGGGGACCCATTTTTGGTCTGGTGAGTGTAACTCATTTCAGAGGGAAAGCTGCACACGCTCTGCTGTATCCCATCTGTGAACCCCTCCTGTGGGGTAAGCTATCGGCGGGATCACTGTGGAAATTACTGTGGCTTAAAATCTGGAAGGGAAGTGCGTACCTGAAGGTGCGGGTTGGTCAGCAGGGCTTTGAGCTCAATCCCCTCCTTCTGCTTGGTGAACTGTAAGACATTCTGCACCTGAAACACATAACACACATGAGCGAAAGGCATTTCAGCTCAAACAGCACCAGCACCAGCACCAGCCCAGAATCAGCAACCCAGCGGGCTGACATTCCAAACATGTAGTAGTGCTGGTGGTCTCCACCAAGCTGCCAAGAGTTCTGCAACAGATGTGCACCAGGAGTCCGCCTGTGAGGGAAGAAGACTGTGGTGAATTCTGCCACATCATGACCCTGTCGTTGTGGAATTTGGGAGAACCCACTGAACACTGAACGCTGAACACTGAACCTACTGGAGGCCACAAGGTTATACTGGTAAAGCCCACTACTTTATCAGAGGCTCGAGATGTTTCTCATTTTCAGTCTTGGTTCCTCATAGTGGTTCTTCATCATGCTCTCAAAGAGACTCTCCTTTTGAGTCTTGGTTCCTTATAGTGGTTCTTCATTATGCTCTCAGAGAGTTTATTTTTTGAGTCTTGGTTCCTCATAGTGGTTCTTCACCATGCTCCTAGAGAGATCCTCCTTTTGAGTCTTGGTTCCTCATAGTGGTTCTTCATCATGCTCTCAAAGAGTTTCTCCTTTTGAGTCCTGGTTCCTCATAGTGGTTCTTCATCATGGTCTTGCAGAGTTTCTCCTTTTGAGTCTTGGTTCTTCATAGTGGTTCTTCATTATGCTCTCAGAGAGTTTCTTTCTTGAGTCTTGGTTCCTCATAGTGGTTCTTCATCATGCTCCTAGAGAGATCCTCATTTTGAGTCTTGGTTCCTCATAGTGGTTCTTCATCATGCTCTTAGAGAGATTCTCCTTTTGAGTCTTGGTTCCTCATAGTGGTTCTTCATCACGCTCTTACAGAGTTTCTCCTTTTGAGTCTTGGTTCCTCATAGTGGTTCTTCATCGTGGTCTTGCAGAGTTTCTCCTTTTGAGTCTTGGTTCCTCATAGTGGTTCTTCATCATGCTCTTAGAGAGATTCTCCTTTTGAGTCTTGGTTCCTCATAGTGGTTCTTCATCATGCTCTTACAGAGTTTCTCCTTTTGAGTCTTGGTTCCTCATAGTGGTTCTTCATCATGCTCTCAGAGAGTTTCTCCTTTTGAGTTTTGGTTCCTCAGAGAGTTTCTCAGAGTTTATTTTTTGGTTCTTGGTTCCTCATAGTGGTTCTTTATCATGCTCTTAGAGAGTTTCTCCTTTTGAGTTTTGGTCTCTTCATCATGCTCTTAGAGAGTTTCTCCTTTTGAGTCTTGGCTCCTCATAGTGGTTCTTCATCATGCTCTCAGAGAGTTTTTTTTTTGAGTCTTGGTTTCTCATAGTGGTTCTTCATCATGCTCTCAGAAAGTTTCTCCTTTTGAGTCTTGGTTCCTTCAAGTGGTTCTTTATCATGCTCTCAGAAAGTGTCTTCTTTTTTAATCTTGGTTCCTCATAGTGGTTCTTCATGATGCTCTTAGAGAGTTTCTCCTTTTGAGTCTTGGATCCTCCTAGTGGTTTTTCACCATGCTCCTAGAGAGTTTCTCCTTTTGGTTCCTCCTAGTGGTTCTTCATCATGCTCTTTGAGGTTCTCCTTTTGTTTATTGGTTCCTCTTAGGTATTCCTCCTCAGCCTCTTAGGGGTTTCTTCTTCTCGAGCCTTGGTTCCTCTTCTAAATGTCTTGGAAATGGTATTTTGTAAAATCATCTGAAGTCTAGTCAATATATTAACCTTTATCTTCATGTCGTTGACTAATTCTGAGAAACCACAATATCGTATTAACCGAATTACATATTTATGGTAAATCTGGGGAAGCCAGTTTGAAGCTTGATGATGCAGCTGATAATCATTATTATCTAACATTAATAATTAATAACTGAACGATTTGAGAAGAATATGTAATCGACTTTTTTCGTGATTTTTAAATTTTAACATTTAACAAGTTCCTTTCTAGGAACTGAAGTTCAGGCCTGTTATTTGGTCAGTAAGACCAGAGAATCCCCTTTCTCAGTTAGCGGTGGTTTGTGATGTCATAGCACATAGCTGATTGGCTGCCTCTGATTGGTCTAACTCATCTACAAGCAGCTCTGATATTAAGTCAACGTTCCCCACGTTCCATTTTGATGAAATAACCCAGAACTAAAATTGCAGCTCTGAGATTTGAATATAGCACTTGATCAGGTGCTATGCTAAAGTACGTCAGTAGACAAGATGCTGAACTAGCACAGACTCACTACTAGCACAGAGCACAGACTCGCAGCCAGTACAAGCACAAGACTCGTCTGACTGACATCCAGCGCCTACACATACAGGCCCAGAGTGACAGAAGGAGCAAACTGTTTTAAGAGAAGGAGGATTGTGGCGGGAGCACTGGAGCATCAGGTGTGACAGTGTGGCACTTGTAAATGGTTTACAGCCTCATGGGTCAGGTAGGAGGACCAGGTCCTCATGGAGGTCAAGGCCAGCTCTGGAAACCGTAGCGAAATACCGCTATCTGTTTTTCCTGACTTGTATCCTGATTCCGTTATATGAATCCCGTTACCGGAATGGCTTTTGCCACATCTTCAAAACGCAGTCTGCCTTTTGATGATGTCATCGTGCACCAGCGGGCAGGGCAAACTAACACTAACCGACAGCCCAACAACAACAGAGCTCCTGCTTCAACTGGCAAGATCAACGGAGGCTTCCTAATCAACAACAGATGGTGCACTGACGTCGAGGCGTTCTCCAAATCTCGCTCATCAGATCGAGGACGCCTAAGAATCAAATGCCCTTCTGTCTGGAAACCTCATCCTGATATCAAACCACTGTGCACACAAGAGGAGCTACACACAGAGAGGAGCGTGCCAAGCATGCCGAGACTTCTGGAGAGGACTACGGAGCGTGGGTAGATCTACAGGCTCCAGATGACCTACAGACCCAGTTATACAGGCAGGCCTGCTAAATCAGAGTCACTGACAAGCTCACAGCGCTCACTTCAGCAGCGCCGACCCGGAGGAACCAGGACAAACTCAGCTAGAGCTAGGGTCACGTTCTGTAATCACCTCCACCTGAGAGCACCTGTGGACAGTTGTAGACCGTTACAGCGTGTCCTAACAGCAAGCGTTCGAGCGTAGTGTCAGATTACGCCGTAGCACCTTCTGGACGCTCCAGCTGGAAACCGCACGTCACAGCCGGGCCAACTTCGACTCAACACGCAGATATGCATTACATCAACACTACATGAGGGGCCACATGACTGCTTAGCCTTTTGGCTTTCCCGAAGGAACGTGATCAAGGTCAGCAGTCACGTATATCAGACGGAGCAGTCTGTAACCCAGAGCCCAACAAATTTGAGTGTTAGTGTTCTGAGATGTTAAGAAAGAGACTGAACGCACTAGGGCTGCCCTCTAGATCGACGAGATCGTCAGTCGGAGACCCTTTAAGTCAACAGTGGCTAGTTTTTTTTTCTCGTAAAACAGACAAAAACGCACAAGAACTTTAAGAATGTAAAAAGACATTTTAATAATTATTAAAGGGAATAATAAATATATCGTCGCTGTCCAATGAAAAACATGTATCTCCATTTTTGTTCATTTTGACTTTTATGCATCATTTGAAAATGGCTACTGCTGTTTATACTTTGTGAGATTTGCAGGATGAACGGACCAACTGAAATGGCCCAGAAGTGCTCGGAAGGACGTCTGGTTCCATTGACTAACATTAAAATGAAATAAGGTTTTTGGCCTCTCCTGTAAAGTTGCCATTTTGGAGATACTTCTTTTTCTTTGGACAGCGACGATATATGTAAGGTCTAGCTGGGCTGTGACACAGGCTTGCTAAAAAATTTAATCCACGTGACGACGCGCGCTGGCGGTTCACCCGCTGGAGGAAGCTGAAGCCGTGAAGCTGAGAAACACGGGGGGAACGATGTCTCAGAGAAAGTCTGGAGGAGCTTCTGAAGAAGAGGATCTGAACAAATGAAACCGAATTCTGCTCGTCATTCAGTCAGACATCCAACACTGCTCCAAACGAGGGAGCTGACTGTCGTTTTAGACATAACGGCTGTTTGCGGTGAAGGAGAAACGGAGCGGAGACGTTTGTTATATTATAATTCCATTATTTTAGAACCGAAATTACAGATATGTTTATTTATTGGTCTACAGCTGAGATTATCTTTATTAAAGAATGAGTACAGTCACTAATACGCCTGCCGATAAACGAGAGATAATTATTTCAGCCCGGGTAATATAATAAACGGTTTCAGCTCTACCATTCTTCTCTTCATCTATAATAATTTAAATATGGACTAATCTGATTTTATTTAGCAGGTCATTATTTATGAGAGATGAAAGGCGAAGGGTCCTCCTACTGAAGAAGCTGATAGAGGTGAGATTAAAAGACTATAAACTATAAGCGCTAATGTTTAGCATATATACGCGCTAATGTTTAGCATATATACGCGCTGCTGCCCGGCGCTGTATCCTGTAATTAAATCAGGCTCCAGTTCAGATCGATCATCATAAGCCCCGCCTCTTTTAGTTCAGAAATATGTTCCTGTGACTCTGCTGACTTTCTAAATGAGAAGGAGCAGATCTGAACCGTGTGCAGACTAATTTACTGATTACTGGATAACGTACATGGAGAAAAACATGAATAGTCGAATCGTCAGCCAGGACGGGGAATCGAGTTGGGTACAGCCCTAGAATCCACAGTACTAACATCCAGGGTCTTGTGTTGGGGTTCTAGAGACAGCTATTCCCCGCCAAACCGTTGGCACCACTGGTGAGCTCATTACATTAATAATACTACACAGTCGAGTCACATTACTACGACCACTTCCTGCTTTCGAAAAGCACGTCGCTCATGAAGGAGGTCACGTTTAGTGTCTCTGGGCTCCACCTACCCATGTGGAAGGCACCCTCGACCCATTTGGGTACGGATCCCTCCTTGCAGGTCATGTACACCCGTACACCCTGATTGTCTTCCCTGGGAACTAGAAATGCATTGACATTGGTTGGAAGAGCATGACCTCCAAGTGCTACACCGGCCCCCTAGGACCCCAGACCTGACGGAGCATCTGTGGGACCACCTTGATCGTCATGTTCCCTCCAGCAACTGTGGGATGCACGCAGTCAGCTTGGCTCCGGATACCTGTGATAACCTGCCAGGACCTTATTGAGACATTGCAAATGTTTTATCATCCTCCAACTGTGTGAGTCACATGACTAATTTGGTCCAATCATGATCAAGCATGATCAATGCCTGTGGGAAAGTTTGGCAAGTGAAATTAGCTCAAGATGGAGAAGCGAACTGTTATTGTTTGGGGGGGTTTGGAGAAGGAGAAGAAGGTGGGAGGGAGGCTGGCTGGCTGGAGTAGTAGAAGGCTAAGGGGACTTGAAAAGCCCGGGATTCCTGGAAGCCATGAGATCATTCTTGGATCGATTGGACTGTTTGAATTTGCGTGGCTGGTCAGAAACCTCTGAGACTAGATTCCGGTAAGGGCGGCCATTGGTGGTTTTCCCTCTCAGTGATGGTCTCTCGGCTGGTTTTTAGGGACCTCTGACTGAAGCCTGGTCCGACTACGACTCACAGTTAGCGGCGTATCTACAACTTTCAAAATACTGTTCCCCTCACAATTTAATCCCACTCACTGTAAATCAAAGCGATCTGACTGGTTTATTCCTCTATCACTTCCTAAACACATTCTTTTCCAAAAAAGAGAAAGGAATTAGGATCAACAAAGGAATTGGCTTCCATGCACGGAACCTGACTGACCCAACAGCCACCATTGCTGACATCCAGCGAGCAGTGGTGTCCTCCATGAGTCCTCCTGTTAGTGCAGCACCATCGGCAGACGGCTGCACCACCCAGGACTACATGCACACAGACCGTTACCACGACTGTCCTTAACACCACGTCACCGTCACCAAAGACTGCAGTGGTGTCGTACCAGACTGTCATGGAATGACTCAGAATGGCAGCGGGTCATCTTCAGTGACGAGTCCCGCTTTAGTCTTGGTGGAGACGCCCAACGAATCCGTGTGTGGAGGCACCGTGGTCAGCACCAAGATGAACGACTTGTCGTCCAGGAGACCTGGTGTCCCTCCACCTCCACCCCTACCGCACCATCTGCAGGAACTGTGTGAGGATGTTCAAGCTGCATGGGATGGATTATCACAGGACTCCAATTGGAACCTCTACAGCTCCATACCGAGACGTCTGGCGTGTTGGGTTAGCAAACACGGCGGCCCGACGCCATACTGAGAGACAGACTTCTGTATGTGTAGCTCAATAAATATTGATCATATCAGTCTAAATTTATCATCAGTTATTGATCCTGGTCACCTTTATCTTCCCTCCCAACACCACCGCACTCCCACACCTCCTTCTGGGTGCGGCTACTGTTCTGAAGATGAGTGTATGTCTGTGGTTAAACCACCATGTAAGGCCTTCGGTTCAGCTCTTCAGTGTCCTAACCTACTGGAGAGCTCAGGTGCCTGTGTCTACCTAAACCCCCCACCCCAGATAAAACAAACCTGACAGCCCATAATAACACTTCCTGCCGAGTAGAAACTTGATATTACAGACACGTATCCGGTTGACGGCTCAGTTTTATTAGTCTTGGTTGTAACAGAATAGAAGCTGTACCTCGTGGCAGAGATGCTGAGCACGGGCAGTGATGGGGTACGGCGGGTTGATGGCTCTGACCCCGAGCGCCACAGTGCTGTGCATGCTGAACGCCTGCTGGAACTCACTCTGCTGCAGCAGCTCCATCACCACCTGTACATCCGCCTGACTCTCCGCATCACTCAGACTATACCGCACACGCTGCAGAGACTGGAGCAGGTCATCCAGCTCTGAGAGAGAGAGGGAGAGAGAGAGAGAGAGAGAGAGAGAGAGAGAGAGAGAGAGAGAGAGAGAGAGAGAGAGAGAGGGAGAGAGAGAGAGAGAGAGAGAGAGAGAGAGAGAGAGAGAGAGAGAGAGAGAGAGAGAGAGAGAGAGAGAGAGAGAGAGAGAGAGAGAGAGAGAGAATGAGAGAGAGGGAGAAAGAGAGAGGGAGAAAAAGCGAGTGAGAGAAAGAGAACGAGAGAAGGAGAGAGAGAGAGAGAGAGCGAGAGAGAGAGAGAGAGAGAGAGAGAGAGAGAGAGAGAGAGAGAGAGAGAGAGAGAGAGAGAGAGAATGAGAGAGAGGACGAGAGAGAGAGAGAGAAAGCGAGCAAGAGAGGGAGAGAGAGAGACAGAGAGAGGGGGAAGAGAGAGAAAGAGAGAATGAGGGAGAGAAAGAATGAGAGAGAGAGAGAGAGAGAGAGAGCGAGAGAGAGAGCGAGAGAGAGAGAGAGAGAGAGGGGGGGGGAAGAGAGAGAAAGAGAGAATGAGAGAGAGGGAGAGAGAGAGAGAGAGAGAGACAGTGAGAGAGAAAGAGAGAGAGAGAAAGAGAGAATGAGAGAGAGAGAGAGAGAGAGAGAGAGAGAGAGGGAGAATGAGAGAGAGGGAGAAAGAGAGGGAGAAAGAGAGAGGGAGAAAAAGCGAGTGAGAGAAAGAGAACGAGAGAAAGAGAGAGAGAGAGAGAGAGAGAGAGAGAGAGAGAGAGAGAGAGAGAGAGGGGGAAAGAGAGAGAAAGAGAGAATGAGAGAGAGAGAGACAGTGAGAGAGAAAGAGAGAGAGAGAAAGAGAGAGAGAGAAAGAGAAAGAGAGAAAGAGAGAATGAGAGAGAGAAAGAATGAGAGAAAGAGAGAGAGAGAGAGAGAGGGAGAGAGGGAGAGAGGGAGAGAAAGAATTTGATTGGACAGTGCAGCTGCTTGTTTCTCTGTGCACATGACAACGAACGCTTGAATCTTGAAAGTGTTCTTTCCCAAACTGCTACCACAAAGTCCGATGCATCTAATTGTGTGTGATCACCCTTCATCATTAACACCACTTTACTGGAACTGGGGAATCCAAACACTGACCCACCCACCCATAGCGCCCTGTGGGCAGCATCCTGTGACCACTGGTGAAGGACTAGAGGATGACCAACACTGCACTGTGCAGCAGCAGATGAGCTATCGTCTCTGACTGTCCATCTACAAGGTGGAGCAGCAAGGTAGGAGTGTCTAATAGAGTGGACAGTGAGTGGACACAGTGTCTCAACACTCCAGCAGCACTGCTGTGTCTGATCCACTCACTCTGTGGGGGTCCTGTGTGGTTGCCAGAACCAAGTATGCAGAGAACCAGAGGAGCTACACTCCGTAGGAACGGTGTAATATCACCTCAACCGGCACCATGACCAGCTTCCAAAGCTCACCTGTGCTGGCCCCTGCCTCCTGCTCCAGTGTGCTGTCCCTAGGGGTCTCTGCGGTCTCGAACGAGGGGTTCTCAATGCCCATCTTGGGGCTTTGAGACAGTTTATTGAGTTTCTGCGAGGAAACGTTCAGGTTGGTGTTCAGGTTCCTGTAGCGCCCTTCCTCCTCCCTCTTCTTCCTCAGCTCCTCCTGGTAGTTCTGGATCCTCTCCATCTTGCTGCTGCGGCGGGACGGGGGTCCGGGAGGTGAAAGCGGATCACTGGGGTACTCCACAGCCATGTGTCTGAGCTGGTGGGCTTTCTCCGAACTTTCTAAGGCTTCGAAATTCTCCACGTAACCGTTCGTGTGAGCAGCTAGCATGGCTGTGCTGCGTGTGGGCGGGGCTACATGGGTGACGGAGGTAAGGGGTCAGATGGGAAGTCGCCGGTGCCCTTCTGTCTTGAAGAAGAACATGTTCTGGAACACAGAGAGAAGATACGGTCAGTAAGGCAACACGGTGTAGAAGGACGGTCACTGGGTTTATCCGTGGGTTTGAAGGACACGTCCACCAATATTTCAAATTTTAACAAATGTCTGACTCTAGAGGAACCTAACGAGTCAGAACTGTTCACAGTGGTAGTGAATGGAACCAGACGTCCACCTCTAAACACTTGTAGGTGGATTAGATTGGTTGGGCATGGACTGGACAAGTTTCTGGATGTAGCCACATCAATGTCCAGACACTCTTACATCAAAGGATCCCACAGCTGGTCCAGACCTGGTGTATGGTTCCCCTAAGACAGTTGTAGTCATGGAGACCCCTGGTTCATTACCACCACCACTAAAGAACATCTCCATATAAGCTCAGTGGAGAGTTTCACATTGTGTGTGCGTGTAAGGTGGTAGTAACTCCAGGCTCCTGCAGATGGCGCCGCACGAGGGGCTATAAATCCCTGTGGGGTGTGAGTGACGGGATCCATAGATTGGGAAGAGGAGCTACAGTGCAGGGAGTGTCTCGTTCCATGTGTGGTAAACGCTCCAGAGCAGATGTTAATGATTGGCTAAAAGGAGGGACTGCATGTGGGCGTGGCCAAAGACCATAGTGTGAAGGAAGTAGCTGAATCTGCAGGTGTATGGAAGCGTACGGTCATACGGGTCTACCAGCAGTGGATACAATCCCAGCCTACAGGGAATTCTCCTCGGAACTGTGCCAGGGAAGGCATCCACCAAATCTGGACCACCTGCGGGATTCGTTGGTGTAAGAGTGTCGGAACATTAAGGTGGCTACATCCAGAACCTTGTCCAGTCCGTGCCCAATCCAGGCCCAGCTGTTACTGGTGCTGGTGGAGGTGTTCCAGGATATTAGGTATGTGTCAGTCACAGGGGACGTTGTAAACGGGCGGTGTATGTGGTCTGGCTGTATCAACACAACACAATACATCCCTTAATACTCAGTGGCACCTCTGACATGAGCGCTGACACAGCGGATGGGCTGGCGGTTGGGGAACCAGCCTTAAGACCGGAGGGTCACGGGTTCAATTCCCTGAACTGACAGTAACGACTGAAGTGCCCTTGAGCAAGGCACTTAACCCGCAACTGGTCCCCAGGTGCCAAGGAACATTGAACCCAGCCATGTAAAGTGGCCCACCCACACACACCCACACGCCCACACTAGGGGGCACACTTGCCCACATGGCTGGGTTCAAGGGTTCCCCACCGCTTCGGGCAAGTGTGCCCCCTAGTGTGGGCGGGTGGGCCACTTTACATGGCTGGGTTCAATGTGAAAGACAAACACAACTGGCACAAGGTGGCTCAAAAAAACTCCTACTCAGAGAATAACTGGCCTCACCCAAATTCAAGTAAACGCTGCCCTCTAAGGAGACAGGGCAGTGCGGGGAGCCAGGCATCGAGAGGGCTGCCTTCAGTTTCGGACACGGTTCCGCCCTCCTCCTCTCTCCCCCTGCCCGCTCCTCAGCTCCCGAAGCTGCAGTAAAGCTGATAGACAGCGTGTCGGTTGGTCACCTGGACAGACAGGCCGGCTCCTGCTCTTTTAAATCCCTGCGCTGCTCTCCACACTGACTCCACGGCACCTCACGGCTACGGCACCTGACCCGCAACTGCACCGGATTACAGTCTATTTAAAGGATGTTCAAGTATTAATCTGGATTAAGCGCTTTGGCTGTATGACTATCAGGCAGAGCAGCGGCTGGAGGATTTGGTGGAGTGTTATACCAGTGAATTAGCTTAAATCACAGGCCGGTTTCCTCTCCCAGATTACCGCCATGATTCCTCTATTTATCCAGAACCGCAGATTTTCACCGCCACCTTTAACCGGTCCAGCTGGTTCTAATGCTACTGTGTGTGGAACAGTGATGATGGATAGGATACATGTGGTCACTGTCTGAACAAAAATCCTGCCATAAGCGTTCCTCTTACCCCTGACCAATCACAAGGCTGACATCTCTCTGGTCCCGCCCACACAGAACAGTTTCAGAGTCAGAGAAGCTTAGCGAGCTAAAGCTAACCAGCATCACCAACAGCTAGCAAGCTGGACCTCCTGTCTGTAGCTGCCGGTCACTCCTTCATTCCTTTATCATCACTAACACTGTTCCTCCATCCCTTCATTCCTTTATCCATCACTAACACTGCTCCTTCATCCCTTCATTCCTTTATCCATCACTAACACTGCTCCTTCATCCCTTCATCACTTTATCAACCACCAACACTGTTCCTTCATCCCTTCATTCCTTTATCACCAACACTGTTCCTTCATCCCTTCATTCCTTTATCCATCACCAACACTGTTCCTTCATCCCTTCATTCCTTTATCCATCACCAACACTGTTCCTTCATCCCTTCATTCCTTTATCCATCACCAACACTGTTTCTTCATCCCTTCATTCCTTTATCCATCACCAACACTGTTCCTTCATCCCTTCATTCCTTTATCCATCACCAACACTGTTCCTTCATCCCTTCATTCCTTTATCCATCACTAACACTGTTCCTTCATTCCTTTATTACTTTATCAATCACCAACACTGTTCCTTCATCCCTCCATTCCTTTATCTATCACCAACACTGTTCCTTCATCCCTTCATTCCTTTATCCATCACCAACACTGTTCCTTTATCCCTTCATTCCTTTATCCATCACCAACACTGTTCCTTCATCCCTTCATTCCTTTATCAATCACCAACATCGTTCCTTCATCCCTTCATTCCTTTATCCATCACCAACACTGTTCCTTCATCCCTTCATTCCTTTTTCCATCACCAACACTGTTCCTTCATCCCTTCATTCCTTTATCCATCACCAACATCGTTCCTTCATCCCTTCATTCCTTTATCCATCACCAACACTGTTCCTTCATCCCTTCATTCCTTTTTCCATCACCAATACTGTTCCTTCATCCCTTCATTCCTTTATCATCACCAACACTGCTATTTTATCCCTTTATTCATTTATCCATCACCAACACTGTTATTTTATCCCTTCATTCCTTTATCACCACCAACACTGTTCCTTCATCCCTTCATTCCTTATCCATCACTAACACTGTTCCTTCATCCCTTCATTCCTTTATCCATCACCAACACTGTTCCTTCATCCCTTCATTCCTTTATCATCACCAACACTGCTATTTTATCCCTTCATTCATTTATCCATCACCAACACTGTTCCTTCATCCCTTCATTCCTTTATCATCACCAACACTGCTATTTTATCCCTTCATTCATTTATCCATCACCAACACTGTTCCTTCATCCCTTCATTCCTTTATCCATCACTAACACTGTTCCTTCATTCCTTTAGCCATTGTCTAATTTGGAAGTACCTGTTGTTCTTTATCTTGGGTGTAAATGTCATGATGAACAGACTGAAACAAACGTCCCCATATCACTTGGGAAGATGTCTGGTTACCTTGAGTTACAGTAGAAGTACAGTATGGTTTCCCTTCTCCTGTAAGTTATTATTTTAGAGATATGAGATTTTGTTGGGACGACGGTTTATGCAGTTCCTCTGGCTTAAGACTGTATTACTGAATGTAATGCTCCCAACTTGGTTGTGACGTCACAGCACAGAGTGTTTGTTTACCTGGTCGGACGCGTCTACAAGCGGTTGATAAACGTACAGTATGTGATTTCTATAGTAAGCTGATTTAGAAGAAGGAGGACGGTTCCTAGGGATGGCTGGTGACTGAGGCCCATTGTCCTGGTGAAGGTTGAAGCTTTCGTTCCTCAGCAGCCTGAAGCAGACCCTCCGTTTCTGCTCCCTGCTGAGGAAAGGGATCCCCACGCCACGATGCGGCCATGTACTCCACTGCTGGGTTGGTGTCGGTTGGCTTTGGGCCTACAAACGTTTGAAGTTTGGCCCAAAAGCTCAGTTTGTGTCTGATCTGACCACAAAACCTTATCCCAGATTTTAGCTGGGACAGCCTTCCAACAAACTCCAGATGTGCTTGGATGTGGTTTCCTCAGGAACGGCTTTTCTAGCCATGCTCCCATAGAGGCTTACTGTTTACAGAGCTCTTGATATCGCAGACTGGAGCACCTTCACTGCTGTCTCTGAACTGTGGAGCTCCTTCAGAGTGATTCGGAGCCTCTCTGTGGTTCCCTCACAGAGCCCCTTGAGGCCCTTGAGGGCCTGTGTGTGCCTGCTTGTGTTGTGTGTACGTCTGTTCTCTGTTCTTCATTTTCACAGTCTGAGTCAAAGTGGGCGTGATCCTTCCCACCAGCCTTGTGCTTGGAAGGTAAGCCTCTGTCTGACTCAAAGGATGATGGAGCATAGTGCACAGAGGTCAACAACTTTCTACAGAGTCCATCACTACAGACCTCTAAACTTCATGTGTCCTTCAGATCAGCTCAGGAACAGTGTGTAGAGCTTCATGGAATGGGTTTCCATGGCGAGCAGCTGCATCCAAGCCTTACACCACCAAGTGAAGTGCAGAGCATGGAGTGCAGTGGTGTAAAGCTCCGCCCCTGGACTCTAGAGCAGTGGAGACGTGTTCTCTGGAATGACCAATCACGCTTCTCCGTCTGGTGATCCGATGGACGAGTCTGGGTTTGGCGGTTACCAGGAGAACGGTACTTGTCTGACTGCACTGTGCCGAGTGTAAAGTTTGGTGGAGGAGGGATTATGGTGTGGGGTTATTGTTGTTCAGGAGTTAGGCTCCACCCCTTAGTTCCAGTAAGAGGAACTCCTAATGCTTCAGCAGACAAAGAGACTCTGGACCATTCCATGCTCCCAACTTTGTGGGGACAGTTTGGGGACGGCCCCTTCCTGTTCCAACATGCCTGCACACCAGTGCACAGAGCAAGCTCCATAAAGACATGGATGAGCGAGTCTAGTGTGGAGGAACTGGACTGGCCTGCACAGACTCCTGACCTCCACCCGATAGAACACCTTTGGGATGGATTAGAGTGGAGACTGAGAGCCAGACTGTGCGAGATCTTCCACAGTTGATAAAGCTGAAGCTGGCTTCCTATCTGCATTCTCCCATTCCACCTTAAATGGTGCAGCAGTTCCATTGTGCCGCCTGCATGCAACAGCTGCCCATTTAAAGTGGACTGAAACAGGTGAAAAAGAACCCGACTCCAGCTTCATGGAGAGTAGAACGGCGTGTAAGGGGGGTGAGGGGAGTGCGTTGGTTCTGTTGGACAGGTGAGGAACGTCCACATCAAAGGAACAGCTGCACCCAGAAGGAATCAGGTGACAGGAATGAAACCTGGTGGCTGGGTTTAACATTGTCCTCCATGAGTCATCCTGTTAGTGCAGCACCATTGGCAGACGGCTGCACCACGCAGGACTACATGCACACAGACCGTTACCACGACTGTCCTTAACACCACGTCACCGTCACCAAAGACTGCAGTGGTGTCGTACCAGACTGTCATGGAGTGACTCAGAATGGCAGCGGGTCATCTTCAGTGACGAGTCCCGCTTTAGTCTTGGTGGAGACAGGACGCCCAACGAATCCGTGTGTGGAGGCACCGTGGTCAGATGAATAGCTTGTTGCCATGTGTCAATCTGTTGTTAACCTTGGCAATGCATGTGCATGAATTTGGTGGGGGCGGAGCTTCAGAGGAGCACCTAAAGGAGGAGGGGTATCTGGAAACGGTTCACCCAACACACACAGAACCATCCCAATTAATTATTGATTTGTATTTATTGGAATATTAGGTTTATTTTTAACATGGAAATGTTTACTGCCCAGATAAACAGCCCGGCGTGTGATTTTCTGGGAAGCCCAGGAGCGAATCTGTTCAGTGTCCAGGGTGTCCAGGGTGTGGGTGAGGACAGTTAAAGCTGGCAGTGTTAAAGGCTGAAAGTGAGAGCAATCCCTAGGCTCCTTGTGCTGGACATTGCACTGGTCATTTAGCATCCTCCACCTTCTACTCCTCCTCCTCCTCCCTCTCCTCCAGGAAAAGCTAATCGTATCTGGCAGCTCTTCAGCTGCCCCCACCCTTGTCCAGTCAGGCGTTTAGCTCTGTTTAAATCTCCAGGTGGCTAACAAACAGCAAAGACAGCCATCTGTCCCACAGCCAGGGCCGGACTTTCCACTAGAGAAAGGCTGGCAGCCGTGTAGAGCCCCCCACGAGCCCCTGAGAGAATACACCGCATGCGTTTATGGTAAATGACCTATTCCAGTGCATATGTGTATATGGAATATAATGCATATATAGCTGTTATTTGCGATTGTAATGCTATGTGATCTCAATGTAGCCCCACCCCCTCTGTCACGGTTACAATGGACTATTCCATGTTACTTGATGACACGACGGTCTGAAGATAGTCCGGTGTGAGCAACCTGTAAGAGAGTCTGAGTAGTGAGAGGGTAAATCAGAAGAGAGTTTGAGTAGTGAGAGGGTAAAGCAGGAGAGAGTCTGAGTTTGAGCAGTGAGAGTGTAAAGCAGGAGAGAGTCTGAGTTTGAGTAGTGAGAGTGTAAAGCAGGAGAGAGTCTGAGTTGGAGTAGTGAGAGTGTAAAGCAGGAGAGAGTCTGAGTTGGAGTAGTGAGAGTGTAAAGCAGGAGAGAGTCTGAGTTTGAGTAGTGAGTGTGTAAAGCCGGAGGGAGTCTGAGTTTGAGTAGTGAGAGCGTAAAGCAGGAGGGAGTCTGAGTTTGAGTAGTGAGAGTGTAAAGCAGGAGAGAGTTTGAGTTTGAGTAGTGAGAGCGTAAAGCAGGAGGAAGTTTGAGTTTGAGTAGTGAGAGTGTAAAGCAGGAGAGAGTCTGAGTTTGAGTAGTGAGAGCGTAAAGCAGGAGAGAGTCTGAGTTTGAGTAGTGAGAGTGTAAAGCAGGAGAGAGTCTGAGTTGGAGTAGTGAGAGTGTAAAGCAGGAGGGAGTCTGAGTTTGAGTAGTGAGAGTGTAAAGCAGGAGGAAGTCTGAGTTTGAGTAGTGAGAGTGTAAAGCAGGAGAGAGTTTGAGCAGTGAGAGTGTGAAGTTGAGAGTCTGAGTTTGAGTAGTGAGAGCGTAAAGCACGAGAGAGTCTGAGTTTGAGTAGTGAGAGTGTAAAGCAGGAGAGAGTCTGAGTTTGAGTAGTGAGAGTGTAAAGCAGGAGAGAGTCTGAGTTTGAGTAGTGAGAGTGTAAAGCAGGAGAGAGTCTGAGTTTGAGTAGTGAGAGTGTAAAGCAGGACAAAGTCTGAGTAGTGAGAGTGTAAAGTAGGAGAGTCTGAGTTTGAGCAGTGAGAGTGTAAAGCAGGAGAGAGTCTGAGTTTGAGTAGTGAGAGTGTAAAGCAGGAGAGAGTCTGAGTTTGAGTAGTGAGAGTGTAAAGCAGGAGAGAGTCTGAGTTTGAGCAGTGAGAGTGTAAAGCAGGAGGGAGTCTGAGTTTGAGTAGTGAGAGTGTAAAGCAGGAGAGAGTCTGAGTTTGAGTAGTGAGAGTGTAAAGCAGGAGAGAGTCTGAGTTTGAGTAGTGGGAGTGTAATGCAGTAGAAAGTTTTAGTTTGAGTAGTGAGAGGGTAAAGCAGGAGAGAGTCTGAGTTTGAGTAGTGGGAGTGTAAAGCAGGAGAGAGTCTGAGTTGGAGTAGTGAGAGTGTAATGCAGGACAGAGTCTGAGTTTGAGTAGTGAGAGTGTAAAGCAGGAGGGAGTCTGAGTTTGAGTAGTGAGAGTGTAAAGCAGGAGAGAGTCTGAGTTTGAGTAGTGAGAGTGTAAAGCAGGAGAGAGTCTGAGTTTGAGCAGTGAGAGTGTAAAGCAGGAGAGAGTCTGAGTTTGAGTAGTGAGAGTGTAAAGCAGGAGGAAGTTTGAGTTTGAGTAGTGAGAGTGTAAAGCAGGAGAGAGTCTGAGTTTGAGCAGTGAGAGTGTGAAGTTGAGAGTCTGAGTTTGAGTAGCAGGAGTGTAAAGCACGAGAGAGTCTGAGTTTGAGTAGTGAGAGTGTAAAGCAGGAGGAAGTTTGAGTTTGAGTAGTGAGAGTGTAAAGCAGGAGAGAGTCTGAGTTTGAGTAGTGAGAGTGTAAAGCAGGAGGAAGTTTGAGTTTGAGTAGTGAGAGTGTAAAGCAGGAGAGAGTCTGAGTTGGAGTAGTGAGAGTGTAAAGCAGGAGGAAGTTTGAGTTTGAGTAGTGAGAGTGTAAAGCAGGAGAGAGTCTGAGTTGGAGTAGTGAGAGCGTAAAGCAGGAGATAGACTGAGTTTTAGTAGTGAGAGTGTAAAGCAGGAGATAGACTGAGTTTTAGTAGTGAGAGTGTAAAGCAGGAGAGAGTCTGAGTTTGAGCAGTGAGAGTGTAAAGCAGGAGAGAGTCTGAGTTTGAGCAGTGAGAGTGTAAAGCTGGAGAGAGTCTTTAAGGTGGAATGGAAAATTTGAATAAGATGCCAATATGCAACAGCTGCACCTTTTAAGGTGGCACCAGAATGTAACTGATACATCATTTAAGGTGAAATGGAAATTTCAAATAGGATGGCAGAATGTAGCTTCTGCACCGCTTAAGGTGCAGCCAGAATGTTACTAGCACACCATTTAAGGTGGCGCCAGAATGCCCCACAGAACCAGATAAATGTCTATTACTACATCTTTAAACCGTTTAAACTCAGATTTGCTTCCTAATTGAATTTCCCATTCCACCTTAAACTGTGCAGCAGTAGCATTCTGGTGCTTCTGTCAGAATGTAGGTTCTGCGCCATTTAAGGTGGAATGGGAAATTGAAATAGGACCAGAGATGTACCTGTTGCACTACTTAAGGTAACACCAGAATGTTACTGATGCGTCATTTAAGGTGGAATGGAAATCTCGAATAAGATGCCAGAAGTAACTGTTGCACCATTTAAGGTGGAGCCAGAATGACCTGCCGCTCCATTTAAGGTGGTGCGAAGATGTAACTACTGTACCCTTTAAGGTGGAATGGCAATGTTACTGCTGAACGTAACTGCTGAACCTCTTAAGGTGGAATGGGAAGTCTGAATTTCCCGTTGAAACACAAAGCCCCATGCTAAAGGCTACTCACCCTTTAGGGGTCGTCTTCCTCTTCACAAGCTTCCTTTATCTTTCTCTCAGCGCAGAAAACAGTGAAAAGGTCCACTTCCCAAATCCACAGTGCGCCTTTGCCCCGGTACAGGCTCCTTTATTCTCTCTCAGGCGGAGTAGAACTTCCACTCGCCCGGAGGATGAGGCTGTCCATCTTTCCACCCGTATTCCGGCATGGCCCGCCTCTTTTGCGCTGTGATTGGCTAACAGCCTCCCACATTCTGCGATACGATTGGCTGGTCGCTGTTCCTCGAAAGACGTCACCACGTATACGTTTAAGCGGCGTCCGTAATAAGGGGTTTGTTGGTGAGTAGCCAATCAGACTGCTGAAGGGCGGGGCTTTCCGGAATACGAGTGGGAAACAAAAATCCGCAGGGCGAAGCGGATAAGCAGAGTTTGTGTTGGATGAGTTCCACAGAGCGCAACAGTGCCACCCTGTGGCGCATTCTTAGTAACGCAATATATATAACATTGTAGATGTGGAGTCGTGTATATTGTACGGTGTGTGTATGTATTGTGTATATGTGGAGTCGGTGTATATGGTGTATACTGTGTAGAGTGTATATTGTACGGTGTCTGTATGTATAGTGTATATGTGGAGTGGTTGTGTATATGGTGTATACTGTGTAGAGTGTATATTGTGTATATGTGGAGTGGGTGTGTATATGGTGTATACTGTGTAGAGTGTATATTGTACGGTGTCTGTATGTATTGTGTATATGTGGAGTGGTTGTGTATATGGTGTATACTGTGTAGAGCGTATATTGTACGGTGTCTGTATGTATTGTGTATATGTGGAGTGGTTGTGTATATGGTGTATACTGGGTAGAGCGTATATTGTACAGTGTCTGTATGTATAGTGTATATGTGGAGTGGTTGTGTATATGGTGTATACTGTGTAGAGTGTATATTGTACAGTGTGTGTATGTATTGTGTATATGTGGAGTCGGTGTGTATATGGTGTATACTGTGTAGAGTGTATATTGTACAGTGTGTGTATGTATTGTGTATATGTGGAGTGGTTGTGTATATGGTGTATACTGTGTAGAGCGTATATTGTACGGTGTCTGTATGTATTGTGTATATGTGGAGTGGTTGTGTATATGGTGTATACTGTGTAGAGCGTATATTGTACGGTGTCTGTATGTATTGTGTATATGTGGAGTGGTTGTGTATATGGTGTATACTGTGTAGGGTGTATATTGTACAGTGTCTGTATGTATTGTGTATATGTGGAGTGGTTGTGTATATGGTGTATACTGGGTAGAGTGTATATTGTACAGTGTGTGTATGTATTGTGTATATGTGGAGTGGTTGTGTATATGGTGTATACTGTGTAGAGTGTATATTGTAGTGTCTGTATGTATTGTGTATATGTGGAATGGTTGTGTATATGGTGTATACTGGGTAGAGTGTATATTGTACAGTGTGTGTATGTATTGTGTATATGTGGAGTGGTTGTGTATATGGTATATACTGTGTAGAGTGTATATTGTACAGTGTCTGTATGTATTGTGTATATGTGGAGTGGTTGTGTATATGGTGTATACTGTGTAGAGTGTATATTGTACAGTGTGTGTATGTATTGTGTATATGTGGAGTGGTTGTGTATATGGTGTATACTGTGTAGAGTGTATATTGTACAGTGTCTGTATGTATCGTGTATATGTGGAGTGGTGGTGTATATGGTGTATACTGTGTAGAGTGTATATTGTACAGTGTGTGTATGTATCGTGTATATGTGGAGTGGTTGTGTATATGGTGTATACTGTGTAGAGTGTATATTGTACAGTGTGTGTATGTATGGTGTATATGTGGAGTGGTTGTGTATATGGTGTATACTGTGTAGAGTGTATATTGTACGGTGTGTGTATGTATTGTGTATATGTGGAGTGGTTGTGTATATGGTGTATACTGTGTAGAGTGTATATTGTACAGTGTCTGTATGTATTGTGTATATGTGGAGTGGTTGTGTATATGGTGTATACTGTGTAGAGTGTATATTGTACAGTGTGTGTATGTATTGTGTATATGTGGAGTGGTTGTGTATATGGTGTATACTGTGTAGAGTGTATATTGTACGGTCTGTGTGAAGGTATTGTGTATATGTGGAGTGGTGTGTATATGGTGTATACTGTGTAGAGTGTATATTGTACGGTGTGTGAAGGTATTGTGTATATGTGGAGTGGTGTGTATATGGTGTATACTGTGTAGAGTGTATATTGTACGGTGTGTGTATGTATTGTGTATATGTGGAGTGGTTGTGTATATGGTGTATACTGTGTAGAGTGTATATTGTACAGTGTGTGTATGTATTGTGTATATGTGGAGTCGGTGTGTATATGGTGTATACTGTGTAGAGTGTATATTGTACAGTGTGTGTATGTATCGTGTATATGTGGAGTGGTGTGTATACTCTGTAGAGTGTATATTGTACAGTGTGTGTATGTATTGTGTATATGTGGAGTGGTTGTGTATATGGTGTATACTGTGTAGAGTGTATATTGTACGGTGTCTGTATGTATTGTGTATATGTGGAGTGGTGTGTATATGGTGTATACTGTGTAGAGTGTATATTGTACAGTGTGTGTATGTATTGTGTATATGTGGAGTGGTTGTGTATATGGTGTATACTGTGTAGAGTGTATATTGTACAGTGTCTGTATGTATTGTGTATATGTGGAGTGGTTGTGTATATGGTGTATACTGTGTAGAGTGTATATTGTACAGTGTCTGTATGTATTGTGTATATGTGGAGTGGTTGTGTATATGGTGTATACTGTGTAGAGTGTATATTGTACGGTGTGTGTATGTATTGTGTATATGTGGAGTCGGTGTGTATATGGTGTATACTGTGTAGAGTGTATATTGTACAGTGTGTATGTATTGTGTATATGTGGAGTCGGTGTATATGGTGTATACTGTGTAGAGTGTATATTGTACGGTGTGTGTATGTATTGTGTATATGTGGAGTGGTTGTGTATATGGTGTATACTGTGTAGAGTGTATATTGTACAGTGTGTATGTATTGTGTATATGTGGAGTGGTTGTGTATATGGTGTATACTGTGTAGAGTGTATATTGTACAGTGTGTATGTATTGTGTATATGTGGAGTGGGTGTGTATATGGTGTATACTGTGTAGAGTGTATATTGTACAGTGTGTGTATGTATTGTGTATATGTGGAGTGGTTGTGTATATGGTGTATACTGTGTAGAGTGTATATTGTACAGTGTGTGTATGTATTGTGTATATGTGGAGTGGTTGTGTATATGGTGTATACTGTGTAGAGCGTATATTGTACAGTGTGTGTATGTATTGTGTATATGTGGAGTGGTTGTGTATATGGTGTATACTGTGTAGAGTGTATATTGTACAGTGTCTGTATGTATAGTGTATATGTGGAGTGGTTGTGTATATGGTGTATACTGTGTAGAGTGTATATTGTACAGTGTGTGTATGTATTGTGTATGTGTGGAGTGGTGGTGTATATGGTGTATACTGTGTAGAGTGTATATTGTACAGTGTCTGTATGTATTGTGTATATGTGGAGTGGTTGTGTATATGGTGTATACTGTGTAGAGCGTATATTGTACGGTGTGTGTGTGTATTGTGTATATGTGGAGTGGTTGTGTATATGGTGTATACTGTGTAGAGCGTATATTGTACAGTGTGTGTATGTATTGTGTATATGTGGAGTAGTTGTGTATACGGTGTATACTGTGTAGAGTGTATATTGTACAGTGTGTGTATGTATTGTGTATATGTGGAGTCGGTGTGTATATATAACCTTAAGCAGCTTGTGGGCGGGATTAACTTTGAGGCCCAGTGGTCATTGCACGTAAACAGCGTGGTGGGCGAGGAATATCCATAATATAGTACAGATACTTTGACGAACCTGGAGGCTTGTCACAGGGCCGTCACGGGGTTGGAGTGGCCGATTACGGTACACACAGATGAGGACCACATTCATAGGTGCAGTTGTAGGGTGTGGTGGATGGTTGAAGCAGACAGGTGTGGCCAAAAAAGGTGCAGGTGGAAGTATGCAGGAATCATTCGGGATATAACGGGAGTGTGTGGACATGATGAGCGGCTGGCATTAATAAACCGGGTCTGTCCATAGACAATTTCCAAACTGCACCACGCAGTCACGCTGAGGACCTACGCTGACTTGTTCCACGTTGTGAGTAAATGAGCACAGTACCACTCCAGTGCATATCAAGACCTCTATACGTTGGGCCTCTTTGTTTCCTCACCCAAGAAAAAATGAGCCCCCTTTGCGTGTGTAAGGTGGTAGTAACTTCAGGCTCCTGCAGTTGGCACCATAAGTCCCTGCGGGGTGTGAGTGACGGGATCCCTAGATTGGGAAGAGGTGCTACAGTGCAGGGAATGTCTCGTTCCAGGTGTGGAAAATGGCTCCAGAGCAGATGTTAATGATTGGCTACAAGGAGTGACTGAGCATGTGGGCGTGGCCAAAGACCATAGTGTGAAGGAAGTAGCTGAATCTGCAGGTGTATGGAAGCGTATGGTCATACGGGTCTACCAGCAGTGGATACAATCCCAGTCTACAGGGAATTCTCCTTGGAACTGGATCAGGGAAGGCATCCACCAAATCTGGACCAACTGACCGATTCTTTGATGTTGTTGTTGACCAATTCACTGATGTGGCCTACATCCAGAAACTCCATGCCCAATCCAAACCCAGCTGTATATATGTATGTATATATAAATATATAATATAATATATATGTGTGTGTGTGTGTGTGTGTGTGTGTGTGTGTGTATATATATATAATATAATACAATATTATTATTATTAGTATATATAATATGTATACACACACACACACACATATATATATATATATATATATATATATATATATATATATATACACAATATTGTATTATATTATATATATATATATATATATATATATATATATATATAGACACACACATATATATAAAAAAGTCTATATATATATATCTATATATATATATATATATATATATACAATATTGTATATATATATATATGTATATATATATATATTTATATATAATTTATATATAATAATATATACTATAATATTGTGTATATATATATATATATATACAGCTGGGTTTGGACTGGGCATAGAGTTTCTGGATGTAGGCCACATCAGTGAATGGTGTATATATATATATATATATATATATAATTTTATACACACTGTAAGGAAAACTCAGCGAAGCGGATGTTTTATATAATGATCAGGATTTTATTATCATAGTCTCTCTCATCAGTTTCATATCATTACAGAAAATGTTATTGTACAGAGTTGTTCAGTAATGTCTCCTCATTGCTTGGTCATTTTCCTCAGGAGTGCTGGTCACGTAGATCTGTACAATATGATTCTCGTTTTTTTTTTTTTGTTGTTGTTTTTTCGTTTTTTTGAACTGTACATCGTTTTGTGTAGTAGGTTAAAAAGGCTTTCAGCACTTAAAGAAGCTGTTTTAGTCGTGTTGTGTTGTTTTCTGTGTTTGTTTGTTCTCTCTTTCTCTCTTCTTTTTGAATTTATTCAAATAAAAGATTATCCAGTGGCTCCGCCCCCCTGGGGGAAAAGGGAGGAGCTTCACCAGGTCAGGTGATTATAAGGAAGCTTCAGGGATCGGGCGGGCCGGTTTGAGTTTCTCTTCCCCCCACCCCACCAAAAAAGCACAAACCTTCATCCGCCCTGGCTTTTGGCACTGCATACATAAACAAGACTCACAAGATAAACAACAAGCAAAGCTCTTTGTGAAGCCATAATGATGCATACTAATGGGAGAAAGAACAGAGGTGTCACGCCGATGACACCCGAGACAGAAAAGTGCCGCTTTCCAGTAGTACCACGCGCGGATTGTATCGCAGTCCTCGTGTTTTTCCTCCATTCTCAGAAAAACAGAACAGATCGCATTTGTTTATCTGTTTGTTTGTCGTTTAAAGGAGGAAATAATAGATTGGTCGTCGTTGTTGTTGGTGGTGGTGGTGGTAAGTCCCAGCAGGCACCTACTGCGTTCTATTAAAATGCTACAGCTATCGATAAGGTCTAGCATTGAACACACAAAGCAATTGCAATGAAAAGAACAAAGTCGTCTTAATATAATAATAATGAAGAATAATGATAATAATAATTAATAATAATAAGAGTAATAATAATAATATATTACAGAATAAATCTCTTTTATAATTAGATTTTTTTTACTTAAAAGTTATATATTTTTTTGAAATACTAGAATCTGTTTTGGTTTTTTTTATGCTTTTTATTTGTTTATTATATTTATTTTTTGATCTTTTTTTTTTAAATGTATCTAGTTCCGTGATCAAGATGTTGACTATACTTCAACGTTATCCAAATCAATAAAAACTAGCTGTGCCATTGCATATTACAGAGATAGTCAATGATATGTGGGCATGCACCGTGAACCACCCTCGCTCTGTGGTCTTCCCTCCTCTTCTCCGTCCCTCTTTGATGACATCATAGCCGCCCTATGACCATGACGTCCACCACCTCGCCCTTGTGCAGCTCCACGTATTGCTCTGTCTTGGGAGGTAGCATGAGGAGGCCGTTGGCGCTGCGCATGCTCATTAGCCGGCTGCTCACCTGGTTCCCTGAGGAAAAGCATGAAAAAAAAAAAAACAGGAATTCATTCGGTTAGCATTCCTCCATCCGCAGCGTGTGCACCGGGAATACCGTGGCCGGCGGCGTCTGGCTAGTGTTGTTATAGAACACCGTCCATGGGATACGGGAGCAGAAGACCCACCAGAGTGCCTCTGTAAACACCACCACACTGGATACTGCGCCTCACCTGGGCCTGTGAGGTTGCTAACTGAACCCTAGAGGTCAGGCAACATGTGACCTGGTCCGACGAGTCACGGTACCAGTTTTTTTAGGTTGTTGCTAGGTGATGTGTGTGGTGCAGACCTTATGACGCCATGAAACCCAGTTGTTAACAAGGCTCTGTGCAGGCTGGTGGTGGTTCCATACTCGTGTTCTCATGGGTTGGGTCCACTGGTCCACCAAAACACGTCTTTGACCCGTGCCCACTTTGGTGACCATTAGCAGCCCTTCATGGACTTCATGTACCCCCACAATGATGGGATATTCCAGGAGGATAATGCACCGTGCCATCAGACCCAATTTGTCTAGAATTAGTTGGAGGAGCATTCCGGAGAGTTCTGGAATGTGGCCTGTACATTCACCAGACGTGAGCCTAATGGAGCAGCCTAAATCTTGCACCTACAAATACCATGGAGCTGTGGATGGCTATCCAGATGGCATAGGATCCCTATAGACGTCTTCCGTCCACTTGAGGGGTCTAGGAGGGGTCCTACACAATACTAGTTCCTGTCCCATGGCTTGTGGAATGGGAATTCCATTCAATTCCATTCCAGTTGATGTTTCCAGCAGGGTGTTACTAGGTTACATTGATTTGATTTAAATCCCCTGTTGATTAAGTTGGGGAAATTTAGTCTCCGCATTTAACCCATCCGTGAAGTGAAACACCACAAACACACTCACTATTGAACACACTAGAGGGCAGTGAGCACACTTACCCGGAGCGGTGGGCAGCCCTATCCACGGCGCCCGGGGAGCAGTTAGGGGTTAGATGCCTTGCTCAAGGGCACCTCAGTCGTTACTGTAGGCTCAGGGAATCGAACCGGCAACCCTCCAGTCACAAGGCTGGTTCCCTAACCTCCAGCCCATGACTGCCCCCAACAGATATGAACCGGGGACCTCTTGATCATGTGGTTATTAGTTGTATCACATGACCTTCCATGACCTACACTTGACCTAGCTTCCTTTGTTTTATGGGGCTACATGCGTTTCTGTGCTACTCACAGGCTAGGTTAAGAACAAAGTTAGATCTGATTCTTTTTCCCACCAATATCCAATCCAGCATGCCAATATTGGACTGATACCAGGTACCGGATTTGTACTATGTCTACTTGCTTGATATTCCCATTCCCAAAGCTTGTAAAGCTTGTCCAAACCTCCGACAGTGAATCTCAAAGAACACGTGTGGGAACAGAGAATGGAAAGACCAAATGAGTTTCCAGAGTACCTCTGATTCCTAAAAAGTCAAGCCCTGAGCACCGTTTCAGAGAATGCTGGTGTTTATATGAGCGTTCCTATCGTTAGTCACAGGCCTGTATGTACGTACCTGTGCTCTGGGCCCATGGCAGGGGCTCCTGATGGTGCCATGTCAAGATACAGCGGTGATACTCAGGACGTGGGTCAAGTTTTACATCACAGGACAACTGCAAACAACGGAGACGAGACAACTGGTTGGGTTTGCGTGTTTGTCTTCTTCATCAATCAATAAATCAACCGATCAACCTTTATTTGGACTCTGGGTTCACTTATGGAGACCCTCATTTTCAATTTAGCTGAGCATGACGATTCAGAATACAGGACTGAAAACACAAATGCTATAAACAACATGTTATTGCTAATACAGTCTCTACACAGATACACTTTTTAGGCACAGTTATTGACCGGTGTCCACGACGCTTTACTGCTTGGTGACCATTAGCAGCCCTTCATGGGCTTCATGTACTCCCACAATGATGGGATATTCCAGCAGCCTAATCAACCATGCCATTGAGCCCACGTTGTCTAGAATTGGTTGGAGGAGCGTTCCGGAACGTTCCATTGAATGATGTGGCCTGTACATTCACCAGATATGAGCCTACTGCACTGTGCCATTGGGCCCAAGTTGTCTAGACTTGGTTGGAGGAGTGTTCTGGAGAGTTCCGATGAATGGTGTGGCCTGTACATTCACCGGACATGAGCCTAATGCACCGTCCTATTGGGCTCAAGTTGTCTAGACTTGGTTGGAGGAGCGTTCCGGAACGTTCCATTGAATGGTGTGGCCTGTACATTCACCAGACATGAGCCTAATGCACCATGCTATTGGGCTCAAGTCGTCTAGACTTGGTTGGAGGAGTGTTCTGGAGAGTTCCGGTGAACATCACATACTGACCATGAAGAAAGCATAAAATAAGGCCTGTGAAAAAGTTACGACACATTTTGTATTTCCTTTCCCCCCCAATATCAGTTAAATCAAGTAAACAAATACAAACTGCACTAAAGTTTGAAGAGAAAAGGCCAGTTTTAAGTTTGGTCTCTGAAGAGGTTGTGTTTGGTTGTGTTTATAACAAATTAAGAAACAGAAGTAAAATAACAGGAACATTAAATTATAAATATAGCTAGAACTGACTAAAATGAAAAAAAAAAAGTCCAAATAAAAGGATTAGGTATACGGATTATTCATAATGAAATAAATCTTGAACAAAACCAAATAAAAATCAAATAACATTAGACAGCTGCACGTTGAGTGTGGGTGATATTTGAGAATCAGAATCAATTACACTGGCTGTATATGCAGGACACACATTTTCACATAGTAACTCAGATTAAAATAAGTCTTAAACTAAGTCTGCGTTATTTGGAATTTCTCTAATAATAATTCATGAATGGTATATAACAACAATGCGTATATATCTGACCCCATAACAGTCTGGTGAGTTGATGCCGTATTTGCTTTAACGCTTTTTATATTATTAATACTTTATCAAGACTTACAAGAAGACCGATTGCTATTTTTATTGCAATATTAAATTTCATTTTTATTTGAGGATGCATTAAAGCTTACCCTCATTTACCATGTAGCCGAGCATTGTTCAAAAGGAAGGGACAGAAAATAGTCAATATACATTTATGGTTAAAAAGTTAAAATATGAGAATAAACTATGTGCAACATAGAAATAAAAACTAGAACACAGTAAACAAATAGGACAAATCAGGACTACCTAACTGTCCAACACATAAAATCGAAATTTGGTTCTAATTTTAATTATAATTAATAAAAGTAAGTAAAATGACTGAAAAGAATATGAGTGAAAGAAAAACAGCAACAACCACAACAACAAAATAATAATAATAGAAAACAAGCAAAAATACCAGTAATATTACAAAAATATAAATAAATAAATAAATAAATAACAAGTTATAATAAAC
This sequence comes from Prochilodus magdalenae, assembly GCA_024036415.1. Taxonomy (NCBI): domain Eukaryota; kingdom Metazoa; phylum Chordata; class Actinopteri; order Characiformes; family Prochilodontidae; genus Prochilodus; species Prochilodus magdalenae. Next base: position 302,485 of record JAMWET010006558.1, read on the forward strand.
AGCCAAAATAGATTCTAATAACTCAACTACAAACAGAGTGAAGGTGGTTTAAAATGGTCAGGTGACACCAGCGAGTGAAGTTTTAAAAATTCCAGCTTGCTGGTGCAGCTAAAAGCGGATATTGACTATCAGATGATCTTTGTCTAATATTCCGAACTCAGTGCAGCTGTAAAGCGGTGTTTACCTTCCCACATTAAAACATCCCCCTTTTAAAAACAGCTGAACACAAGCACCGTATCTGAACCGCTAACGCTAACACGCCTGGAGCTGGTACCGAGGCAGGAGGGTGACTCTTACCCTGGCTTTGATGATGGTGGGCCGGGGGTCCAAAATTCCCTGCATCTTCCTCAAGGCGGGGATGACAAAGAGGTTACACGTGACGACGGCTGACACAGGATTACCTGGGATCAAAAGAGAGCAGCCTTGAGAAGGATATCGGACTGAGATCATTGTATGAGGCAGCTTTTAAAAAAATCTAATTTGTGATCTTTTCCAGCCCAAATGATTAGAGTACTCATAAGCGGAACAGAGTATTCCCAAACATACAAATACGGGGAAAATGGAAAAGAAAGAGAGAACCAAGAGGCCATATAGGCTTCAAAGGGCAGCGTTTTCTCTCTCGGCTGAACTGCTATAGGCTGAATAGGTGGATATTTGTAAATGAGCTATTTGTAAATTATGAAGTGAATGGTAAACATTGGATTAAGAAGTGAATGGTAAACATTGGATTGTGGAGTAGAATGGTAAACATTGGATTAGGAAGTGAATGGTAAACATTGGATTGGAAGTGAATGGTAAACATTGGATTGTGGAGTGAATGGTAAACATTGGATTAGGAAGTGAATGGTAAACATTGGATTGGAAGTGAATGGTAAACATTGGATTGTGGAGTGAATGGTAAACATTGGATTAGGAAGTGAATGGTAAACATTGGATTGTGGAGTGAATGATAAAAGATTAGTGATTAGTGGTGAATGGCATATGTTGGATTGGAAAGTAAACAGTAAATTTTGGATTAAGGAGTTAATGGTGAATGCTGGATTGCAGAGTGAATACTGAATGTTGGATTGGGATGTGAATGGTAAATGTTGGATTGGTAACTGAATGGTAAATGATGGACTGGGGAGTGATTTTTTATTTTGGATTTTTAAGTGGATGGCAAATGCTGGATTAGTGAATATGTGCATATGGGATTGGGGAGTAAATAGTAAATGTGGGATTGGGGAGTGGATGGTAAATGTTGGATTGGAAAGTAAACTGTAAATTTTGGATTAGGGATTTAATGGTATATGCTGGACTGCAGAACAAATACTAACGGTTGAATTAGAGAGTGAATGATAAATATTGGATTGGGAAAGGAATGGCAAATGTTGGATTAGGAAGTGTATGGTAATTGCTGGATTGGGGGTGAATGGTAAATGCTGGATTGGGGGTGAATGGCCAATGCAGGATTGGGGGTGAATGGTAAATGCAGGATTGGGGGTGAATGGTAAATGCTGGATAGGGGGTGAATGGTAAATGCTGGATTGGGAAGTGAATGGTAAATATTGGATTGGGAAGTGATTGACCAATGCAGGATTGGGGAGTGAATGACCAATGCAGGATTGGGGGTGAATGGTAAATGCTGGATTGGGGGAGAATGGTAAATGCTGGATTGGGAAGTGAATGGTAAATATTGGATTGGGGAGTGACTGACCAATGCAGGATTGGGGGTGAATGGTAAATGTTGGATTGGGGAGTACCTGACCAATGCAGGATTGGGGGTGAATGGTAAATGCTGGATTGGGGGTGAATGGTAAATGCTGGATCGGGAAGTGAATGTTAAATGCTGGATAGGGGGTGAATGGTAAATGCTGGATTGGGAAGTGAATGGTAAATATTGGATTGGGGAATGATTGACCAATGCAGGATTGGGGAGTGAATGACCAATGCAGGATTGGGGGTGAATGGTAAATGCTGGATTGGGGGTGAATGGTAAATGCTGGATCGGGAAGTGAATGTTAAATGCTGGATAGGGGGTGAATGGTAAATGCTGGATTGGGAAGTGAATGGTAAATATTGGATTGGGGAATGATTGACCAATGCAGGATTGGGGAGTGAATGACCAATGCAGGATTGGGGGTGAATGGTAAATGCTGGATTGGGGGAGAATGGTAAATGCTGGATTGGGAAGTGAATGGTAAATATTGGATTGGGGAGTGACTGACCAATGCTAGATTGGGGGTGAATGGTAAATGCTGGAATGGGGAGTGAATGACCAATGCAGGATTGGGGAGTGAATGGCAAATGTTGTATTGGTTAGTAAAGGGTAAATGTAGAATTGGAATTAAGGAATGAATGGTAAATGTTGGACTGTAGGTGAATAGTAAATGTTGGACTGAGGAGTATATGGTAAATTTTGGTTCCACTGGCTATATTCAGAATTTTATAGCCTTTTATAGTCTTACTATAGTAAAATAGGGCATCTCTGGGCTGGAAAGGGTTACCTTACTGTGCAAAAAGGTCAGAGACTACCTTCTTGTATTTAATTTCCAGTCCCAACGGCCTTTCAGCCTCAGGAAAACTGAAAAATGCACATTATGTCGTCCCGAGACTGGCTGCGCCGCCACATGGGAGGTGTGGCAATGCAAAGGTGTGAAGCGAAGAGGCTCCAAAAAAATCATCTGAGTATGGAAATAGCAAGGTGGAACGGATAGGACCAGATTATGGTTGGTTAGCCATGGTCATAAGGTGAGGGTCATTAGGAGCCGGTGATTAGGTCAGGGTCATTTTAATATTGGTTGTAAACATATAGTGAATAAATAAAAACTGAATAAATTAATTCCTGGCTGTATTTGAAATGGTACATGCTACGATACTGAACACTGCAGACTACAGTAGTATGTACCGCACACTGTATACGCCCGCTGTGTGTGGTATACAGTACAGTTCTGACTTACAGTGTAGTATACTAATACAGTCACATGACCAGTTACCTCACATTTACCTCAGAGCTGTTATTACTGTATCCACTGTTTAGAGCTAGCTGCTGCTAATGCTGCTCAGTTCCCCTGAGATACGGTTAGCCTAGCTGTTAGCGCCCCTCGGCTACTTCACTCTAAAACTGATCCTTTAAAGCGAGTTCATCTTTTATTAATCTTCAGACCTGTATATTTAACTTTCTGAGGCTCATTCTGATGAACACACCCCCCCACTACCACCACTACACCCACATTTACCTCAGAGCTGTTATTACTGTATCCACTGTTTAGAGCTAGCTGCTGCTAACACTGCTCAGTTCCCCTGAGGTACGGTTAACCTACACCCACAGTTATACTCGGAGTGGGCTGTGTTTAGCTCCCCAGTGTTACCCGCCGCCATTTTCTCTGGCTGAAGCAGGAGGAGAGCTGGTGAGGCTGCGGTGCATGATGGGATGCAGTACACTATGAAGATAGCTCCCCCTGTATACTAGAACCTCTGACAGGAGTAGAACACCATCCGGGTATCTCCAGTGCGCTACAGATTTACAGTTTGGTCACATACTACATACTACCTTTAGGTAGATTTAGTATGTGAGTTGTATGTAGTATGCCATTTTGAATACAGCCACTGTTAATTGTTTCCCCCGATGTAAACAGGAAGCATAAGGGAGCAACGTTAGCATTAGCATTAGCACGCTGCGATAGCGACCCAGCCACTGGATGCCACTGAGTCTAATTCACATATGAAAGGACATATGGAACTGGAAAATGTAGCATGGTTAGCCAGGGCAATTAGGATAAGGTCATTAGGTCAGGGTCATGAGGTCAGGGTCATTTTAATATTGGTTGTAAACATGAAGTGAATACTGTTGGCTAATTCTGGTTGCTGTTCCCTTATTAGAACGTGGTTTGCTTCACAATGCGATTCAGTCATTAACCACAGGGTTAATATTAGCCTTTATACACTTAAAAAAAAATGTTATATATTGTCTTACATACAGTATCGCTATATACTGATGGGTATCTGAACCACCATATGTATCAAGTTCTTGCCAATACACAGCCTTAATGACTAATCATATGTAATATTTCCGGAAACATTAATAACATCCATTTCTGCCGCTAAAATAACGGATGATTGATGGTCTCCGACTTTTGCACAGTACATTTATGACCAACAGAACCGTAAAGCTAGTAAAGACATACCAAATGTTCTCACCATCCCTACCTGGTAGCGCAAAGATTAGCTTTCGTGTACCATCCATGTCCAAAGTTGCAAATGTTGTGGGGAGACTATTTGGGAGAAAGAAGAATCATGTTGTCTGCTGAGTTTTTTATACTCAGGTTTATTGTGCCTTTAAGCACCCATGCATCCATCCACTTACCCTGGTTTCATAAAGACACGTCCAAAGTGGATCTGAGCATGGAGGTCAATATCAAGCACCTGCTTCAGGTAGTCCTGTCAAAACGGGCCAATTAACCATCCACGTTAACAATGATGGAATCGTTCCCATAAAAAGCTCATCAAATTCCAGGCAGCCACAGCATGACAGGCGAATCAATTCCATGAATTATTTATCACCACCTCTCACTGCTGTAGTTATCCTCCTCGGAATTCAGAACCAGCCACTAGATGGCAGTGCGGAGTCATGAGGAAATGTGCATTCAGCCAAAAAGAGATGTGTTCTAGAGCATACAGATGAATCTAGACCTCTCGAACACAGCGCTGGAGGGCCGCAGTGCTGCAGACGAGTGCTTTCACTGATTCAGCTCACCTGAGCTCACTCAGGGAAATGACCTAACTGCACTGAGCTGTCTACTCTTGAGGACTGCTGTTTCTCTGTGGTTCTCCTATGTACTGTTAGGGAATCCCTCCTTTAGAGTTTTGGTTCCTCTCTGTGGTTCTTCTTCATGTTCTTATGGAGTTTCTCCTTTTGAGGCTAATCTCAGTGGCTCTTTCTCACAGTCCTAGGGAGTTTCGTAGGTTTCTCTTTGTGGCTGTTAATTCTTTTGGGGAGATTTGTCCTTTTGAGTCTTGGTTCTCTTTCGGTTGTTCTTCATCGTGCTCTTGTGGAGGTGGGGGGTTCTTCTTTTGAGTCTTGGTTTCTCTCAGAGATTCTTTCTCATGCTTTTAAAGAGTTTTCAGTATTGAGTCTTGGCTCTTCTTATTGGTTCTTCTTCATGCCATGCCCCTCCCTTTGAGTCTTGGTTCTTCTTAGTTGCTCTTCTTCATGCTCTTGTGGTGTTGGTGGTGCTGGGGGGTTGTTCTTTTGAGTCTTGGTTCCTCTCAGAGGTTCTTCCTCATGCTTTTAAAGAGTTTTCAATTTTGAGTCTTGGCTCTTCTTATTGGTTCTTCTTCATGCCATGCCCCTCCCTTTGAGTCTTGGTTCCTCTCAGTGGTTCCTCCTTATGCTCTTTGGTGTTTTCTCATCTTGAGTACCGGTTCATCTCAGAGGTTCTTCCTTCTGCTCTAAAAGAGTTTCTCATTTTGAGTCTCGGTACCTCTCAGCGGTTCTACTTCATGCTCATAGAGAGGTTCCACTTTTGAGTCTTGGTTTCATTCATAGCTCTTTTTTTCACCAACATGTCCGTCAAAAATCGGTTTACAGCCAGAAAACTCTGTGCCGTTCCAGTATCATTAACTCTCTGGTCTGGAACCGTGGAACCTGTGACGCAAGCGGCAAAGGGGTGTGGTGCTGCACAATGATTTGCACTAATCTGAACTTGGGAACAATCGTATCCCACTGGTGATGTTCAGATGCCCTCAAAGCAGGACGTAAAGTTTAACTTGAAGAACATGATCCACCATGTTGTTTTGTGCTTTTGCGCTAAGGACCTCCCACATCCGGATACGTAATCACTCAGCTCTCAGACAGGTGGAAAAGGGGGCCCATTCTTAACGGGTTCAGTAGAACCTGGGCACCAGCACCAGCCCAGGCACTGGCACTTTGTTGGAGGAAAAGAGGTATTGGTGGCTCTTCTTCAAAGATATTTTGAGTCTTGGTTCCTCTCAGTTGTTCTTCTTCATGCTCTTAGTGGGGTTCTTATTTTGTGTCCTGATTCCTCTCAGTGGTTCTCCCTTTTGCTCTTAAAGAGTTTCTCATCTTGAGTCTTGGTTCTCCTTAGTGGTTCTTCTTCATGCTTTCAAAGAGTATTTCATCTTGAGTCTTGGTTCCTCTCAGTGGCTCTTATTCATGCTCTTAAAGAGTATTTCATCTTGAGTCTTGGTTCCTCTCAGTGGGTCCTTCTCCTGCTCTTGCAGAGTTTCCCATCTTGAGTCTGGGTTCCTCTCAGTGGGTCCTCCTCTTGCTCTTAAAGAGTTTCTCATCTTGAGTCTTGGTTCTCCTTAGTGGTTCTCCCTCCTGCACTTAAAGAGTTTCTCATTTTGAGTCTTGGTTCCTCTCAGTGGTTCTCCCTCCTGCTCTTAAAGAGTTTCTCATTTTGAGTCTTGGTTCCTCTCAGTGGTTCTCCCTCTTACTTTTAAAGAGTTTCTCATCTTGAGTCTTGGTTCCTCTCAGTGGCTCTTATTCATGCTCTTAAAGAGTTTCTCACCTTGAGTCTTGGTTCCTCTCAGTGGGTCCTCCTCTTGCTCTTAAAGAGTTTCTCATCTTGAGTCTTGGTTCTCCTTAGTGGTTCTTCTTCATGCTTTTAAAGAGTATTTCATCTTGAGTCTTGGTTCCTCTCAGTGGGTCCTCCTCTTGCTCTTAAAGAGTTTCTCATCTTTAGCCTTGGTTCTCCTTAGTGGTTCTTCTTCATGCTCTTAAAGAGTATTTCATCTTGAGTCTTGGTTCCTCTCAGTGGGTCCTTCTCCTGCTCTTGCAGAGTTTCCCATCTTGAGTCTGGGTTCCTCTCAGTGGGTCCTCCTCTTGCTCTTAAAGAGTTTCTCATCTTGAGTCTTGGTTCTCCTTAGTGGTTCTCCCTCCTGCACTTAAAGAGTTTCTCATTTTGAGTCTTGGTTCCTCTCAGTGGTTCTCCCTCCTGCTCTTAAAGAGTTTCTCATTTTGAGTCTTGGTTCCTCTCAGTGGTTCTCCCTCTTACTTTTAAAGAGTTTCTCATCTTGAGTCTTGGTTCCTCTCAGTGGCTCTTATTCATGCTCTTAAAGAGTATTTCATCTTGAGTCTTGGTTCCTCTCAGTGGGTCCTCCTCTTGCTCTTAAAGAGTTTCTCATCTTGAGTCTTGGTTCTCCTTAGTGGTTCTTCTTCATGCTTTTAAAGAGTATTTCATCTTGAGTCTTGGTTCCTCTCAGTGGGTCCTCCTCTTGCTCTTAAAGAGTTTCTCATCTTTAGCCTTGGTTCTCCTTAGTGGTTCTTCTTCATGCTCTTAAAGAGTATTTCATCTTGAGTCTTGGTTCCTCTCAGTGGGTCCTTCTCCTGCTCTTGCAGAGTTTCCCATCTTGAGTCTGGGTTCCTCTCAGTGGGTCCTCCTCTTGCTCTTAAAGAGTTTCTCATCTTTAGCCTTGGTTCTCCTTAGTGGTTCTCCCTCCTGCTCTTAAAGAGTATCTCATTTTGAGTCTTGGTTCCTCTCAGTGGTTCTCCCTCTTACTTTTAAAGAGTTTCTCATCTTGAGTCTTGGTTCTTCTCAGTGGTTCTTCTTTAGGCTCTCAAGAAGCTTCTCCCTTTGACTCCTGGTTCTTTTCAGGGGTTTTCCCCATGCTCTTAGGGGGTTTCTCACATTGAGTCCTGGTCCCTCTCAGCGGTTCTGCCTCAAGCTCTTACAGAGTTTCTCATTTTAACTCTTGGCTCTTCTCAGTGGTTCTTCTTTGTGCAGCCTCTCCAGACTCTAATGGAGTGTCTGATTCTCGGTCCTGGTTCGTCTCAAGCTCTCAAAGAGTTTCTCATATTCATCTTTGGTTCCTCTCTCTGTTTTGGTTTTTCCTCACGGTTTTCAGGAGTTTCTCATTCTTGGTTCCCCTCAGTGGTTCCCAGGTTTTTGTTCTGACCCTGCCTTTAGGAGGCAGCACCCCCATGTCTAAATGAGCTGATCTGTGATAGTATAATATCTATAAACCTGAACCGAAGCAGAGCTGCACAGTGCTGTGGCCCTCCAGCGCTGCGGTCTGAAAGGTTTCCTCTCTGTCGTCTCCTACAGTGTATAACAACACGATACAGAAAACTAATACATATAGAACTTAATAATCATCCAAACAGACGGCCACACCTTCTCCCCCATGGACACGCCCCCTGAGGTGATGATGACGTCAGCACGGCTAATTCCTTCATTCAGGGCATTCAGGAGGTCATCCGGGCTGCAGGGGGCGACAGCATGACAACAGATAGAATTACAATAGGCTACTTCAAAGTTAGAGCTTGGCCTTCAGATCGGGCCATGAATACTGAAACGGGGTACACAAACGAGAGCATCCTGCTAGCTATAGCGAGTTAGCACTGTTACTTCTGGTGCTGATTAACATATCGTCCTTCTTGATTAGAAAGGGACATAAGAAGTTTATAAAAAAACAAGGTTATGTGTGAAAGTACGTCTTTCAGTACTCGCTGATACCAAGTCTGATAGCATAAGAATCTGAGAATCTAGCTAATATGAAATGTGCATTAGCTAGCTATGCTACACTAGCTGCCTTGGATCGTTTAGTGCAGCGTTAGAGTAGGATGGGCTTTGAGAAAGCTTAACTTTACAGCTATGAGCTAAGTGTGTTTCATAGCTATGATGCTTGTTGTGTTCTCTTAGCAACAGTCTCTGTAGCACAGTAACCACAGGAAACACTTCCAGGCTAATTGATGGCTAGTCCAAGGCTCTCGCTTGTGGAATTTTTAGAAATCTAGCTGATTTAAAACGTGCATTAGCTAGCTATGCTACATTAGTTACCTTCGATTGTGCTGCATTAGAGAAGAGCAGATTTGGTTCCACATAAGAAGAGCTCAACTGTACAGCAATTAGCAAAATATGTTTCATAGTTTTGATCCTCAAGACTGCAGGAATCACACCCAGGCTAATTGTTAGGCTAGTGTTCAGGCTGCTACTCCAAGGGGCCCACTTGTGGAGTTTTACATCATCTCAGAGTATTCTGTATGCCTGGTTAGGATGCAGCTCAGTGTCAACCATATAGACAACAATTCAGCACACCGAGAACCATATGCACCGATATCTACACGATAGGACAGTACAGTCTCTCTACATACGTCTACACTGTGTGGCCGAGGAAAGGTCACCGTCTGGGTTTAACTAAAGAGCCTCCAGTTGGATAATTACTGCAGGGGTGATTATGTTTCAGCTGGCAACCAGTTATTTAACCCCAACTGATGCAGTGAGGAGCTTCTCATCTGTTAAACCACCATGTGGAAAGATGCGTCCTGTGGCTGTGGAGATGATGTTTATCTGTTTCAGAGAGACAGCAGTAGAACTCAGGGAGATGTTTAACAGTGAGAGGAAGAGCATCTCCACACGCCCAGCGCGAAGGGAACTCAGGGATCGGGACTAAACAGCTGTGTAGCCTTAAGAAGACCACTTATCAGTGAGGCTAACCGGCTAACACAGCTTCAGTCTGCTAGGGAGCGTAAAGACTGGACTCTGGAGCGATGGAGGAGGTCATGTGGTCTGAAGAGTCCAGATTTAGCCTGTTCCAGAGTGATGGGCGCACCAGGGTAAGAAGAGAGAGGGCGCAAGGGGTCACCCATCATGCCTTGTGCCCATCGTACGAGCCTGTGGGGGCAGTGCTATGATCTGGGGTGGCTACAGTTGGTCAGGTCCAGGTTCAGCAACGTCATGTGCCCAAAGAATGAGGTCAGCTGACCACCTGAACATCCTGAACCTCCTGAACCACCTGGTTATGCCATCAGTGTTTTTTTTAAATTCCCTGATGGCACGGCCATATTCCAGACTACCAGCTGGTATCGGATGGTGGTGTTGGTGCGAGGCCACAGATGAGGCTAACGTCGCCACACCCAATGGCAGGCATCAACTAGAGGGGTATAAACCCCCCCAGGACTGAACTTAACAATGGAACCCCACTTAACACACACGTCATATCTCTTGGTGCAATGTGTAACTCCCACAACTAGAGGGTCTCACTTGTCTCCCACAATGCCGAGGTTGATGGTAGGGTAGCCGTGCTCCTGAATGGTGGCCAGCAGTGTAGAGCGGTTGGAATCGCGGATCTTTCCAGGATGCAGATCGTCCTCTGGGTTCAGGAGCTGAGAAGAAACACAGAAACACAGTCTGTCACACAACGGACCACCTGAGCAAAGACCATGCTCCATCAGCTTTACATGTTAACCATGACCGCCAGCACCAATAACAGCTGGGACTGGACTGGGCATGGAATCGGAATTATTTCTGGATGTGTGCCACATCCAGTGTTCCAGGCACTACGCTACATCTTAAGAATGGGTTCAGTTGGTCCAGATTTGGTGGGAGGCTGCTTTTCTGCCAACAGTCCGTAGGAGAATTCCCTGTAGACTGGGATTGTATCCACTGCTGGTAGACCCGTATGACCGTACGCTTCCATACACCTGCAGATTCAGCTACTTCCTTCACACTATGGTCTTTGGGCAAGTCATTTAACCCATCCGTCAAGTGAGGCACCAAATCCCATGACCACCATCATCCAAAGTATCCGACAAAATCTGATATTTCAATACCAGCCATCACCATGAATCTGACAAGCACAGCTGTGTCGGATTCCCTCGGGTTCACACAGATACGGCATGCTGTAGCGTGTGTGAGTGTGAGCTCGTACCTCGTTTCCTGTGGACATTACTGCCACCACAGGGAATTTGTGCACCTCCACCTCAGTGACCCCCACTGTGGCCAGCAGGCCAATCTCCGAGGGGCCCATGTGTGTTCCCTTGGCCAGCACGCACTCGCCTCGCTTTATATCATGGCCGATGGGCCTGGGAAACACAGGAGACGTGTATTACATACACATATTAAAATCAATAACACCTCGCTCCCTCTCTCATACACACTGTCTACCTGATGTCCTGTCCGGGACGGGCTTGCACTAGGATGCGCACCTCCAGCTCCTCTGTGCCCTGAAGTGCACAAGTTCAGTCTGTTAGTTCAACATGCCCGGCTTCATAAAGGCAGAGTGCCTGGCCAATATCTAACGTCTGTCTAAGGTCTCACATGAAAATCCTCATCATGACTCAGCAATTCCTTACCATGGGAAGTTCAGTAGATGAGCCACCTCTACAATAGTTTAGACTGTAATAGTGTAATGTTTCATGGAAATATGTTTCACACAACAATGGAAAAGATAATCTTGGAAATCTGTGCTAGATAATCCTGGTGCACCTATTCCTGGGAATCCTGGGAATAGGTGCACCATAACTATGGAAATCTTTGGCTAGATAATCCCGGGAATAGGTGCACCATAACTATGGAAATCTGTGCTAGATAATCCCGGGAATAGGTGCACCGTAACTATGGAAATCTGTGCTAGATAACCCTGGGAATAGGTGCACCGTAACTATGGAAATCTGTGCTAGATAATCCCAGGAATAGGTGTACCGTAACTATGGAAATCTGTGCTAGATAATCCTGGGAATAGATGCACCATAACTATGGAAATCTGTGCTAGATAATCCTGGGAATAGGTGGAGCCTATATATAGTCTGGATTTTAATCGGACAGTAAGATCGGATCTGCACTGCTTAACGTTTTCACCTCCAGCCTCCGGGTAAGTGTAACGAGGCAGACTCACGTCCTCAGACTCTCTCAGCAGCTCTGTATCCTCCACCTGCACCACAGCATCCGCCCCACAGGGGATAGGAGCACCTGTCGTCACCCGCATCACCTGACCGGGCATCACTGTGTGTGTGGGCTGGGGGGAATCAGGAAAACACATACAGATGAGCTTTGTACAGTTCAGTACACGGTGCAGCCGGTCAGTGGGTCAGCACTGGGGTGCCAGTGGCTGCTGCTCACTGCTGTAGGGTGTGTGCTGATTGGACTGCTGCATCAGACTGAACTCTGGAGTTTGTGTAGATGAGGACACACCTGTTCTCCAGCCTGTGATTCTCCAATAATGAAGCGATCCCCAGGACCATCAGCAGCTGATAAAGGAGAGAAAGAAAACAGATTACTGCACAACAACAACACGCCAACACGAAGAGGAAATGGCTCGGCATCAGTCAGATATACCTGTGTTAACTACCTGAGCCTGGACATAGTCAGCCAACCCATTAACACCGAGACTGCCAATCAAATAGGCATAGCTGCACCCAGAAGGAATCCACCGACAGGTATGAAACTCGGTGGGTGGGTTTGCTATCATGGGACAGTCCTCCATGAGTCCTCCTGTTAGTGCAGCACCATCGGCAGACGGCTCCACCACGCAAGACCACATGCACACAGACCGTTACCACGACTGTCCTTAACACCATGTCACCGTCACCAAACACTGCAGTGGTGTCGTACCAGACTGTCATGGAGTGACTCAGAATGGCAGCGGGTCATCTTCAGTGACGAGTCCCGCTTTAGTCTTGGTGGAGACGCCCAACGAGTCCGTGTGTGGAGGCACCGTGGTCAGCACCAAGATTAACGGTTTGTCGTCACACGTCCAGAAGACCTGGTGTCCCTCCACCTTCACCCCTACTGCACCATCTGCAGGAACTGTGTGAGGATGTTCAAGCTGCATGGGATGGAGTATCACAGGACACCATTGAGAACCTCTACAGCTCCATACCGAGACGCCATACTGAGAGACAGACTTCTGTATGTGTAGCTCAATAAATATTGATCATATCAGTCTAAATTTATCATCAGTTATTGATCCTGTAACCTTTATCTTCCTTCCCAACACCACCGCACTACCACACCTCCTTCTGGGTGCAGCTGTTCTTTTAATGATGAGTGTGGTTTGTATATTTATGTTCCCTTAAATTTCTTAAAGAAGATGGTTCTTCAAGGGTTCTTTAGTGAATATAGAACCTCAAACACTGACAGACCCATTGAAAATGGTTCTATGTAGCAGTAAACAAGGTTCTCCTATCGTTATGATGTCGAGCATGGTGATGCGATATAGAGCCACGTACAACACGTTCTCCATCTCCATCTGAAGAACCGTTTCACTGCGAACGTCGTGTTAGTGATGAACGTTCCTTGTGTGCGTTTACAGGTGCCATTACTGCGGGCATATGCTGGAATTCGGAGGTGAATTAGCTCAGTGAAGCAGGAGGCGGAGCCGGTAAAGAGGGATTGAGGATGGAGATGAGTAAATTGGGTGAAAAATGCATTAGGAAAAATAAAGGCTTTAAAACGGGATAAAATAAGTAAAGCGGTTTAGAAGCACCGCGTATGACCCCGGCGCGCGAGAGCGCGCTCCTCTGGGGAACGCTATAATAAAAGAGTGAAGCGTTTGACATTCATCCCCTCAGAAGCTTTTCTAGACCCCACTCTGTAGCAGGAATGAGTGATCCGCTGAATATGGAGCTTTGACATGAGAAGTGGAGCGTGAGCTAACGAGGTTTGTCATAATGCAGGGCAAACACTCTCACTCATCATGACTTAGCGTGACTGAGAGAGAGAGAGAGAGAGAGGTAGAGAGAGGGAGAGAGAGAGAGAGAGAGAGAGAGAGAAAGAGAGAGAGGGAGAGAGAGAGGGTGAGAGAGGGAGAGAAAGGGAGAGTGAGAGAGAGAGAAAGAGAAAGAGAAAGAGAGAGAGAGAGAGAGAGCAAGAGAGGGAGAGAGAGAGAGAGAGAGAGAGAGAGAAAGAGAGAGAGAGGGAGAGAGAGAAAAAGAGAGAGAGAGAGAGGGGGGGAGGGAGGGAAAGTGAGAAAGAGCAAAAGAGAGAGAGGTAAGAGAGGGAGGGAGTGAGAGAGAGAGGGAGGGAGAAAAAAGCTAGAGAGAGAAAGAGGGAGAGAGAGAAAGAGAGAGAGAGAGAGAGAGAGAGAGAGAGAGAAAGAGAGAGAGAGGGAGAGAGAGAGAAAAAGAGAGAGAGAGAGGGGGGGGGGAGGGAAAGTGAGAAAGAGCAAAAGAGAGAGAGGTAAGAGAGGGAGGGAGTGAGAGAGAGAGGGAGGGAGAAAAAAGCTAGAGAGAGAAAGAGGGAGAGAGAGACAGAGAGAGAGAGAGAGAGAGAGAGGGAGAGAGAGTGGGGTGGGGGGACAGTGAGAAAGAGAGAGGACGAGAGAGGGAGGGAGTGAGAGAGAGTGAGAGAGAGAGAGAGAGAGAGAGAGAGAGAGAGAGAGAGAGAGAGAGAGAGAGAGAGTGGGGTGGGGGGCAGTGAGAAAGAGAGCGAAAGAGAGAGAGAGGACGAGAGAGGGAGGGAGTGAGAGAGAGAGAGAATAATAGACAAAAAACAGAAAGTGGAAAAGAGACAGAGGGTAATGAAAAGAAAGAGCAAAAAAAGAGGTAGAGAGAAAGAACAAGATACAGAAAGATACAGAGAGACAGAGGGTAATAGCAAAAAGGTAGAGTAAGAGAAAAAGAGGGAGAGAGAGGAGGATAAAGAGAGAGACCTGGAAAAAAGAGAGATTTAGAGAAGGAGAGAGAAAGTTGGAGAGAGGGGAGATAAAGAAAACAGGAGAGGAACCACGAGGGAGAGCGAGAAAAGAGATGGAGATAAAGAGAGAGAGAGAGGGAAAAGAAAGATGGAGAGAGAAAGGGAGAGAAGAAAAGAGAGTGAGACAAGGAAGAAAGGGAAAAACAAACAGAAAAAGAAAGAGAGAATGAAGAAGCCAGAGTGTACAGGCCTGGACTGCAGCGAGGCGCGAGGGCTGACAGGGTGAACACACCGAGAGGTCCACTGTGGAACCTCAGGACTCATAACCCCGCCCACACAAATCAGATCTGAATCAGAACACACCACACACCTCGTACGGCATAGCCATCCTTAACAGAGGCGGGGAACGGAGGCAGGTTGTCTTTGGCATAAACGTCCTGAGCCAAAACTCGACCCATTCCATCTGTGAGAGAGAGAGAGAAAGAGAAAGAGAGAGAGAGAGAGAGAGAGAGAGAGAGGGCAGGGGAAGGGATGAGAGGGCGAGAGGGAGAGAAAGGGCAGGGGAGAGGGGGAGAGAGAGAGAGAGAGGCGGGGGGGATCTTGCGTTAGTGGTATGTGGTGGATGGCGGCATGAAGCCACACAAACGTTAGACTAGCACTGGCAGCCAGAACGGGTGATGATCAGAGGAGAGGTTTATCAGTGCTGACCATTTCTTTAAGGTGGAGAAATCGGGTGGAGCTCTGCACTGGTTTATGGTTGTTATATAATACTGGGTTCATCTGGAATTCGGCAACGAGCCGCTTGGCATCAACATTTACTACCCAGTTATTCCAGAGCTGTGGACCATGGGAAAACCACTGAACGTCTCATACTTGTACCTCTGTAGTTGATGATCTCCGTGCCCAGCACTGGGGTCATTTCCAGCACAGTGATGAAGGCTTTATCCATGGAGGTCAGGGGGAAGGGGGACATACGGTGCCTGCGGGCAACCTTAGTGATGTCCACTGCACTGTGACCTGCACAAACAGATGTGTAGTCATTAGTGTAGTAGGTGAGGTATAGAAGTGTAGTCATTAGTGTAGTAGGTGAGGTATAGAGGTGTAGTCATTAGTGTAGTGGGTGAAGTATAGAGGTGTAGTCATTAGTGTAGTGGGTGAGGTATAGAGGTGTAGTCATTAGTGTAGAAGGTGAAGTATAGAGGTGTTGTCATTAGTGTAGTAGGTGAAGTATACAAGTGTAGTCAGTAGTGTAGTAGGTGAAGTGTAGAAGTGCAGTCATTAGTGTAGTAGGTGAAGTATAGAAGTGCATTCATTAGTGTAGTAGGTGTAGTATAGAAGTGTAGTCATTAGTGTAGTAGGTGAAGTGTAGAAGTGCAGTCGTTAGTGTAGCAGGTGAAGTGTAGAAGTGTACTCATTAGTGTAGTAGGTGAAGTATAGAGGTGTAGTCATTAGTGTAGTAGGTGAAGTGTAGAAGTGTAGTCATTAGTGTAGTAGGTGAGGTATAGAAGTGTAGTCATTGGTGTAGTAGGTGAAGTATAGAAGTGCAGTCGTTAGTGTAGCAGGTGAAGTGTAGAAGTGTAGTCATTAGTGTAGCAGGTGAAGTATAGAGGTGTAGTCATTAGTGTAGCAGGTGAAGTGTAGAAGTGTAGTCATTAGTGTAGCAGGTGAGGTATAGAAGTGTAGTCATTGGTGTAGTAGGTGTAGTACAGAAGTGAGCTCATTAGTGTAGTAGGTGAAGTATAGAAGTGTAGTCATTAGTGTAGTAGGTGAGGTATAGAATGTAGTCATTAGTGGAGTAGGTGAAGTATAGACGTGTAGTCATTAGTGTAGTAGGTGACGTATAGAGGTTTTGTCATTAGTGTAGTAGGTGAAGTATAGTAGTGTGGTCATTAGTGTAGTAGGTGAGGTATAGAAGTGTAGTCATTAGTGTAGTAGGTGAAGTAGAAAAGTGTAGTCATTAGTGTAGTAGGTGAGGTATAGAAGTGTAGTCATTAGTGTAGTAGGTGCAGTATAGAAGTGTAGTCATTAGTGTAGTAGATGAAGTATAGAAGTGTAGTCATTAGTGTAGTAGGTGAAGTAGAGAAGTGTAGTCATTAGTGTAGTAGGTGAAGTATAGAAGTGTACTCATTAGTGTAGTAGGTGGAGTATAGAGGTGTAGTCATTAGTGTAGTAGGTGAAGTATAGAAGTGTGGTCATTAGTGTAGTAGGTGAAGTGTAGAAGTGTAGTCATTAGTGTAGTAGGTGAAGTATAGAAGTGTGGTCATTAGTGTAGTAGGTGAAGTGTAGAAGTGTAGTCATTAGTGTAGTAGGTGAAGTATAGAGGTGTAGTAATTAGTGGAGTAAGTGAAGTATAGAAGTGTAGTCATTAGTGTAGTAGCTGAAGTATAGAGGTGTAGTCATTAGTGTAGTAGGTGAAGTATAGAGATGTACTCATTACTGTAGTATGTGAGGTATAGAAGTGCAGTCATTAGTGGAGTAGGTGAAGTATAGAAGCGTAGTCATTAGTGTAGTAGGTGATGTATAGAAGTGTAGTCATTAGTGTAGTAGGTGAAGTATAGAAGTGTAGTAATTAGTGGAGTAGGTGAAGTATAGAAGGGTAGTCATTTGTGTAGTAGGTGAAGTATAGAGGTGTAGTAATTAGTGGAGTAAGTGAAGTATAGAAGTGTAGTCATTAGTGTAGTAGCTGAAGTATAGAGGTGTAGTCATTAGTGTAGTAGGTGAAGTATAGAGATGTACTCATTACTGTAGTATGTGAGGTATAGAAGTGCAGTCATTAGTGGAGTAGGTGAAGTATAGAAGTGTAGTCATTAGTGGAGTAGGTGAAGTATAGAAGTGTAGTCATTAGTGTAGTAGGTGAAGTATAGAAGTGTGGTTATTAGTGTAGTAGGTGAAGTATAGAAGTGTAGTCATTAGTGTATTAGGTGAAGTATAGAAGTGTGGTTATTAGTGTAGTAGGTGAAGTATAGAAGTGTAGTCATTAGTGTAGTAGGTGAGGTATAGAAGTGTAGTCATTAGTGTAGTAGGTGAAGTATAGAAGTGTAGTCATTAGTGTAGTAGGTGAAGTATAGAAGTGTAGTAATTAGTGTAGTAGGTGAAGTATAGATGTTTGGTCATTAGTGTAGTAGGTGAGGTATAGAAGTGTAGTCATTAGTGTAGTAGGTGAAGTGTAGAAGTGTGGTTATTAGTGTAGTAGGTGAAGTATAGAAGTGTAGTCATTAGTGTAGTAGGTGAAGTGTGGAAGTGTGGTTATTAGTGTAGTAGGTGAAGTATAAAAGTGTAGTCATTAGTGTAGTAGGTGAAGTATAGAAGTGTTGTCATTAGTGTAGTAGGTGAAGTATAGAAGTGTAGTAATTAGTGGAGTAGGTGAAGTATAGAAGTGCAGTCATTAGTGTAGTAGGTGAAGTGCAGAAGTGTAGTGTAGTAGGTGAAGTATAGAAGTGTAGTGATTAGTGTAGTAGGTGAGGTATAGAAGTGTAGTCATTAGTGTAGTAGGTGAAGTATAGAAGTGTAGTCATTAGTGTAGTAGGTGAAGTATAGAAGTGTAGTAATTAGTGTAGTAGGTGAAGTATAGATGTGTGGTCATTAGTGTAGTAGGTGGAGTATAGAAGTGTAGGCATTAGTGTAGTAGGTGAGGTATAGAAGGTAGTCATTAGTGTAGTAGGGAAGTGTAGAAGTGTGGTTTAGTAAGTGTAGTCGGTGAAGTATAGAAGTGTAGTCATTAATGTAGTAGGTGAAAGTATAGAAGTGTAGTCATTACGTGTAGTAGGTGAAAGTGTAGAAGTGTGGTTATTAGTGTAGTAGGTGGAGTATAAAGTGTAGTCATTGTAGGTAGTAGGTGAAGTATAGAAGCGGTGTAGTCATTAGTGTAGTAGGTGAAGTGTAGAAGTTGTAGGTCATTAGTGTAGTAGGTGAAGTATAGAAGTGGTAGGTCATTCGTGTAGTAGGTGAAGTATATATGTGTAGTCATTAGTGTAGTAGGTGAAGTATAGAAGTGTAGTCATAAGTGTAGTACGTGAAGTATATTAAGTAATGTAAGTTTATTAGTGTAGTAGTGTGGAGTATAGAGGTGTAGTTCATTAGTGTAGTAGGTGCAGGTAGAAGTGTAGTCATTAGTGTAAGTACGGTGAAGTATAGAAGTTGTGGTCATTAGTGTAGTAGGTGAAGTAAGAAGTGTAGGTCATTAGTGTAGTACGGTGAAGTATAGAAGTGTAGTCATTTAGTTGTAGTAGGTGAAGTATAGAAGTATAAGTCATTAGTGTAGTAGGTTAAGTATATAAGTGTAGTCAATTAGTGTTAGTAGGTGAAGTGTATAGAAGTGTACGGTCATTAGTGTAGTATGGTGAGGTATAGAAGTGTAGTCATTAGTGTAGTAGAGTGGAGTGTAGAAGTGTACTCATTAGTGAGTAGGTGAAGTATAGAAGGAAGTGTAGTCATTAGTGTAGTAGGTGAAGTATATAAAGTGTAGTCATTAGTGTAGTAGGTGGGAGTATAGAAGTGTAGTCATTAGTGTAGTAGATGGTGGTAGAAGCTGTCGCTCATTACCTGTAGTAGGATTCGTATATAGAAGTGGTTATGTCATTACTGTAGTAGGTGTAGTATAGAGGTAGACTGCTCATTAGTGTAGTAGTGTGAAGTATAGAAGTGTATACCCCCGTTATTAGTGTAGTAGGCTGGAAGTATAGAAAGTGTAGTCATTAGTGTAGTAGGTGAAGTATAGGAGTCGTAGTACCTCATTAGTGTAGTAGGTGTAGTATAGAAGTGTAGTACAAATTAGTGTAAGTAGGTGAAGTATAGAAGTGTTGTCATTAGTGTAGTAGGTGGAGTATAGAAGTGTAGTCATTAGTGTAGTAGGTGAGGTATAGAAGTCTAGTCATTAGTGTAGTAGGTGAAGTATAGAAGTGTTGTCATTAGTGTAGTAGGTGAAGTATAGAAGTGTTGTCATTAGTGTAGTAGGTGAAGTATAGAAGTGTTGTCATTAGTGTAGTAGGTGGAGTATAGAAGTGTAGTCATTAGTGTAGTAGGTGAAGTATAGGAGTGTAGTCATTAGTGTAGTAGGTGAAGTATAGAAGTGTTGTCATTAGTGTAGTAGGTGGAGTATAGAAGTGTAGTCATTAGTGTAGTAGGTGAGGTATAGAAGTCTAGTCATTAGTGTAGTAGGTGAAGTATAGAAGTGTTGTCATTAGTGTAGTAGGTGAAGTATAGAAGTGTTGTCATTAGTGTAGTAGGTGAAGTATAGAAGTGTTGTCATTAGTGTAGTAGGTGGAGTATAGAAGTGTAGTCATTAGTGTAGTAGGTGAAGTATAGAAGTGTAGTCATTAGTGTAGTAGTTGCAGTATAGAAGAGCGGTCATTAGTGTAGTAGGTGAAGTATCGAAGTTGTAGTCCATTAGTGTAGTAGGTGGAGTATAGAAGTGTAGTCATTAGTGTAGTAGGTGAGGTATAGAAGTGTAGTCATTAGTGTAGTAGGTGAAGTATAGAAGTGTAGTTATTAGTGTAGTAGGTGAGGTATAGAAGTGTAGTCATTAGTGTAGTAGGTGAAGTGTAGAAGTGTGGTCATTAGTGTAGTAGGTGAGGTATAGAAGTGTAGTCATTAGTGTAGTAGGTGGAGTTTAAGTCATGTAGTCATTAGTGTACGATCGTTTTGCACACTGAGAAGTTCTGTAGATGTCACTGGTTATATAAGTAATTATGTAATTAATATTGTACTTCTAATGTATGAATTATGTAATTATCAGAACCACACACACACACACACACACACACACACACACACACACACACACACACACAGACAAGTGACTTACTCGCCCGCAAGATGTTCTCTTTGCTGCTGCATCGTGACTGCACCTGTAGAGAGAGAGAGAGGGAAGGAGGCGAGGGAAAAGAGAAAAAAGAAAGAAAGGAAGGGATAAGAAAAGAGAGAGAGAGAGAAAGAGAGAGAGGCAGGAGATAAAAGCGGTTAGTTTGCGAGCGGCGGGGTCTCCCGTGTGACAATGCTCAGTGAAGAACGATGGAGAATGTCATGTCACACCATGAAGCCGAAATATACATCATCCGGATTTGTGACTTGGAAACAGATATGGAGCCTAGATTCCTCTGACGATGGAGCGATGTGCAAAGAGGAACATTTAAAATCTGACGGCCAAGCAGTTCACCATCTAATGCGCTAGCAGCTAATTCCCTCCTCGTTAGCGGTTTCTCAAAGCGACGCCGACACATTTCATCTGCCAGCACGTTTCTGCCTTCTCCCTCTCAGCGAAACCTCCGCTGTAGTATGACATGGAATCAATATGCTCTCACTGCGCTGTCTCTGAAATAAAGCTGCGGCCCTGCCGGTCAACTCCGGCTCAGAGCGGAATAACAGACCCTACGGAACATACAGGAGCAGCTGTGTTCATAATGGCTAATATTACAGATCTGGACGCTAACTGGACAGTGACACAGTGGATCCGAGCCCCAGGCTATGAATGAGGTTTAAGCACAGGAGGTCAGCTTTGTTAACCCTTTAGCACTCTGCTCAAGCACAACTTGAGTCACTTTATCTTAAGGAAGAAACCTGATTGAGCCATCTCTACCAATCGGCAGAGGTTCGTTCAGTGGAGCCTACAGCAATCCACTAGAGGTCACCAGAGGGTCTTTCAGTAGATTCAGCTTTAGTGTTCTCATCCATAGAGGAAGCAAGTAACTTCACACAAGTGGAGTATCAGGATATTATAGGAACTTTAAACAGTGAAAATGGCTAAAAAGGGTCAAATACTTTTTTAAAAGCATGCTCAACCAAACGGTCACATGGTTTTTATGCTATAAGTGTTTATGCTAAGCTAATGTACATCAAATTGACTATGTGCTTTATTATTATTGCTTCAAATAAAGAAACCATTTGCGTTTTATGGCCTTAATAATTGTAGAGACTTCTTTACAGTGGTGGTGATAGGAACCGGGAGTCACCAGTGTATTCAGAACTGTTTTACAAATACACTCATTGCCAAAAGGATAGCTCCACCCAGAAGGAATCAACCGACAGGGGTAAATCTTGGTGTGTAGGTTTGAGACATGTGACGTAAGCCAGGATGGGTCTTATCTCTGTACCTGACTGACCCAACAGCCACCATTACAGACCTCCTGTGAGCAGTGGTGTCCTCCACGAGTCATCCTGTTAGTGCAGCACCATCGGCAGACGGCTGCACCACGCAGGCTACATTGCCACACAGACTCCACACAGACCGTTTTACCACGATTTTTGACTGTCCTTAACACCACGTCAGGGTGGGACGTCACCAAAGACTGCAGTGGTGTCGTACCAGACTGTCATGGAGTGACTCAGAATGGCAGCGGGTCATCTTCAGTGACGAGTCCCGCTTTAGTCTTGGTGGAGACGCCCAACGAATCCGTGTGTGGAGGCACCGTGGTCAGCACCAAGATGAACCGTTTGTTGTCACCAGTCCAAAAGACCTGGTGTCCCTCCACCTCCACCCCTACCGCACCATCTGCAGGAACTGTGTGAGGATGTTCAAGCTGCATGGGATGGATTATCACAGGACTCCATCAGGAACCTCTACAGCTCCATACCGAGACGTCTGGCGTGTTGGGTTAGCAAACACGGCGGCCCGACGCCATACTGAGAGACAGACTTCTGTATGTGTAGCTCAATAAATATTGATCATATCAGTCTAAATTTATCATCAGCTATTGATCCTGGTCACCTTTACCTTCCTTCCCAACACCACAGCACTCCCACACCTCCTTCTGGGTGCAGTTGTTCTTTAGATGGTGAGTGCTTGTTATTTCAGGGAGCTTTTAGAGGAATTTTCTGATGTCTGGTTCCCTTCACCACCACAGTGAACACTTCTGACTCTGACTGTGCACATTATTCTCATTTCTCCCTGTTAGAGCTCCTGTGTCTTTGAGCCCCGCCTCCCAATGAGCCCATTGTCCTGTAATTGGTCAGGCTGCTCACTCTGTTCTTATTGGTCAAGCATCAGAGTGGCATCCAAGTGTCTTTACTGACTTGTGCTTTAACCTCAGTCAACTGGGCAGCTGTACAGAACCAACACAATACCCGTGTCACTGTCTGATTGCATACGGACTCCGCTGGATGTAGGGGCTCCTGCTATAGTTCGTGTTTGTGGAGCTGTTTAAACCTCTCAACACAACCCGAATACCATGACTGCTAATGTGTGCACACTGCGTATCGCTCATGTGTGTCATGGACTCTCTAAGCGTGTTCAGCTCATCACCATCACTCACCTTGACCCTGATTCATCTCTTCATCTACATCAGACGCTTTACTGACTGACTGCCCTTCAAACGTTTGGGGACACCAAGCTGGTCAAAAAGCTTCAACACAGATGATCATTTTAGATGTAATGAAGCGTACGGAACCTGATACGATACTGATACGATACCGATATCATACTGATACAATACCGATATGATAGAGTTAAAACATTGATATGATTCTGATACGATACAGATATGATACGATACCGATATTATACTGATATGATACCGATATGATACGATACCGATATTATACTGATACGATACCGATATGATACGATACCGATATTATACTGATATGATACCGCTATGATAGTTAAAATATTGATATGATACTGATACGATACCGACATTATACTGATATGATACCGATATGATACGATACCGCTATGACACTTACCGATATGATACTGATTTGATACCGATATGATAGAGTTAAAATATTGATATGATACTGATATGATACCGATATGATACTGATATTATACCGCTATGATACAATACAGATATGATACTGATATGATACCGATATGATAGAGTTAAAATATTGATATGATACTGATATGATCACGATATTATACTGATATTATACCGCTATGATACAATACCGATATGATACTGATATGATACCGATATGATAGAGTTAAAATATTGATATGATACTGAGATGATACTGATACGATACCGATATTATACTGATACGATACCGATATGATACAATACTGATATGATACTGGTACAATACCGATATTATACTGATACGATATCGATATGATACAATACCGATATGATACTGGTACAATGCCGATATGATACAATACCGATATTATACTGATACGATACCGATATGATACAATACCGATATGTTACTGGTACAATGCCGATATGATACAATACCGATATTATACTGATACGATACCGATATGATACAATACCGATATGTTACTGGTACAATACCGATATGATACAATACCAATATGATATTGGTACAATACCGATATGATAGAGTTAAAATATTGATATGATACTGATACGATACCGATATTTTACTGATACGATACCGATATGATACTGATACCAATATGATATCAATACGGATTTCATACTGATATGATACCGATATAAAAAAGGTACGATACCGATACGATACAGTTACCGATATGATCCTGATGCAATATCGATATGATACCGATATGATACTGATCCTATATATGAAACCAATGTATTATTGATATGACTGATGGAAGAAGTCAAAGTTCGAGTGAATAGAAGGTGTCCCCAAACTTTTGATTCTCTCTTTCTCTCTCTCTGTGTCCTGACTGAGGAGTTAGACGTGTGTGTATGCGGCTCTCCCTGTCTCTGCAGCCTAAACCAATTCTCCAGAAAATAAAATACAGCACAGCGACTCTGCCAGACAGACGGGAGGAAGAGAGGCGGATGAGAGAGAGAAAAGAAGACGGAGGGAGAGATGGAGTGATGTGACTCTAGGAGAAAAACTACTGTCTGTACAGAAGCGATAGGCCACACAATCACACAAACGCCGCGACTACAGCAGGTGGAGGACAACTGAGAGAGAGAGAGAGAGAGAGAGAGAGAGAGATCTGCAGCAGCATAAGCGAGACAGCCACTGAAACCGAGCAAAGCTAATGGAGACAAAGCAAGTCAAAGAGAAAGAAGGAAAGGAAGAATGAATCAACTAACTGAACAGTGACATACATAGGGAGTAATTAAACGACTGAGACGCACAGACTCTCCTTCAGAGTGGTTTGGTGTGGAACGCTCTGTTCTAGATAAACTCACCAGGGTAGAACGGTTCACAGTGGTGGAACTATCCATCTCTAAAAGCTCCCTCCCTTAATTCATGAAGTGGCTATGAACACGACGCCTGATGTCTGATGCATAAGAGATGGGAAGGTTTTGGAAGGGCTCTGGCATTTTGGGGGGCCATATGCAGAATGTTCAGGGGGGGCCCTACGCCGAATTTTCAATGGACACCAAGTGCTGCGCCATTCGGTAGAGCTGGCACTGGTTCTGAAATCTATTCAGGGTACAGGGATGCATGCAGGGGCGACGTGGGGCTAAACAGTTCCTCCATGTGTAGGTTCACTGGTGGTTCTAGATAGTCAATAAGGTGTCTATATGTGTGATGTATGTATGGAGACCCCTGGTTCCCATCACCACCACTGTGAAGACTATCTGAACCATCTCACACCAAACCCTCTCTGAATCACTCTGGTTACATCTCCCACAAATTTCGAAATGGTGGTGGAGTTCCCCTTTAAAGCAGAGACAGGGATGGAAGCGCTGTGACGTTAACAACCCACGTAAAATGATCACGGCACATACGAGATATCTGAGGTACTCTGGCGTGAATGGTGATGAGGAGCGAGTAAAGGAGGATGGGAGACACCTAAAAGGAGGGAGAGAATGAAGGGACAGCAGAAAGCAAGCGAAGAGCGAAGAGCACCTCCACACGCAGAGAGAGAGAGAGAGAGAGAAAAGGGAGAGAGAGAGGGAGCGAGAGAGGGAGGGTGCAGAAGAGCGAGAGTCTTGCATGTGGAGTGGGCTCGTGAGGGCTTGGGGATAGTTACTCGTGAGCTGAAGGTCCTATGGCTCCTTCGATCATCTTTAAGCACCTCCAACCTACACTGGAGCTACAGTGGAGACAAAGTCATCAAGCATCAGTCCATCAGTCCCGAGCAAACGGAGGAGAAAACAATCCACCAGAAAGAAAGAAACGCATGGCAACAGAGGCAAGGTAACGTAAGCATGAGGCAACTCAAAGGACGGCATACAGAGAGAGGGAGAGAGAGGAGGGGGGCAGAAAGAGGGAGAGAAAATGGGGGAGGGGAAAAAGAGAGAGAGATGGGGCAGAAAGAGGGAGAAAAAAAAGGGGAGAAGAGAGAGAGGGGGGAGAGCCAGCAAGAGAGAGAGAGAGTCAACTCAAAGGACGGCAGAGATAGAGATACAGAGAGAGAGATACAGAGAGAGAAAGAGGGAGAGAGAGATACAGAGAGGGAAAGAGGGAGAGAGAGATACAGAGAGAGAAAGGGATACAGAGAGAGAGAGAGAGAGGGATACAGAGAGAGAGAGAGAGAAAGAGAGGGATACAGAGAGAGAGAGAGAGAGAGAGAGAGAGAGAGAGAGAGAGAGAGAGAGAGAGAGAGAGAGACCCCCGGAGAGAGCGAGAGAGAGACGCTGAGAGATGCGCGGGCGCCAGGAGAGAGAGAAAGAGAGAGAGAGTGAGAGAGAGAGAGAGAGAGAGAGAGGAGAGAGAGAGAGAGAGAGAGAGAGAGAGAGAGAGAGAGAGAGAGAGAGAGAGAGAGAGAAAGAGAGAGACAGAGAGAGACAGAGAGAGAGAGAGGGAGAGAGAGACAGAGAGAGAGAGAGAGAGGGAGAGAGAGAGTGAGAAAGAGAGAAAGAGAGGGGGATACAGAGAGAGAGAGAGAGAGAGAGAGAGAGAGAGAGAGAGAGAGAGAGAGAGAGAGAGAGAGAGAGAGAGAGAGAGAGAGAATGTTAGGCAGACTTTGCTTTGAGGTGTAAAACTTCTTTGTCAGATTCAGAGTAAAGAGAACTTACCGGTTACACAGAGTGGACACAGTATAACTGTATATTTAACCAGTTATTATTATTATCATTATTATTAAAATTAATATTATTATTATCTATACCACACAGACACTAACACGCTGTAGAAACAGAAACACCAAAAAGTAAAGCTGTACTGAAGGTTCTGTAGCTGGAATGGACAAAGAAAGAGAGAGGGCGGATGTTAGGGGAAGACATAGATGGAGGAAGAGAATAAAAAGAGTGGGGAGAAGATGGAGAGAAACAGAGGGGAGAGGCAAAAAGAAAGAGAGAGAGAGGAAGAGAGAGAGAGGGAGAGAGAGAGCGAGCGAGAGGAAGAGGAAAGAGAATAGAAAGGAATGTACAAAATGTGTTAAAGAGGAGAGAAAGAGAGGAGAGAGTGAATGAGAATAAGTTAGGGGACGATGGAGACAAAGAAAAAGGGATAGAGTGAGAGATGAAGGAGAAAGAAAGCATGGGGTAAAAAGGGTGGGCGGTAGAGAGCGAGCAAGCAAGTGAGAGAGATATGAAACAGAGACAGAGAGAGACACAGAGAGAAAGAAAGAAAGAGAGTGAGAGAGAGAGAGATAGACACAGACAGGTACAGAGGAAGAGACCATAAGAGAGAGTAAGACAAATAGAGATAGAGAGAGATACAGACAGAGAGGCAGATACAGAGAAAGAGTATGAAACAGAGATAGAGACATACAATGAAAGAGGGAGAGAGAAAGAGTATGAGAGAGAGATTCAGTGAGAGAGAGAGAGACAGTGAGAGAGTATGAGAGAGAGATACAATGAGAAAGAGAGACAGTGAGAGAGAGATGAGATAGAGATACCATGAGAGAGCAAGACAGTGAGAGAGTATGAGAGAGAGATAGTGAGAGAGAGAGACAGTGAGAGTGAGATGAGAGAGATACCATGAGAGAGAGAGAGACAGTGAGAGAGAGAGAGAGAGACAGTGAGAGAGAGATGAGAGAGAGAGACACAGTGAGAGAGAGACAGTGAGAGACAGTGAGAGAGAGAGACAGTGAGAGACAGTGAGAGAGAGAGACAGAGGGAGAGAGAGAGAGAGAGAGAGAGAGAGACAGAGGGGGAGAGAGAGAGAGAGACAGTGAGAGAGAGATGAGAGAGAGAGACACAGTGAGAGACAGTGAGAGAGAGAGACTGAGAGAGAGAGACAGTGAGAGACAGTGAGAGAGATGAGAGAGAGAGACACAGTGAGAGAGAGACAGTGAGAGAGAGAGACAGAGGGAGAGAGAGAGAGACAGTGAGAGAGAGACAGTGAGAGAGAGAGAGAGACAGAGACAGGGAGAGTGAGAGAGAGAGAGAGAGAGAGAGAGAGAGACAGTGAGAGAGAGAGAGAGAGAGAGAGAGAGAGACAGTATGAGAGAGAGAGAGACAGGGAGAGAGAGAGACAGAGACAGGGAGAGTGAGAGAGAGAGAGACAGAGAGAGAGAGTGAGAGAGAGAGACAGAGACAGGGAGAGTGAGAGAGAGAGAGACAGAGAGAGAGAGTGAGAGAGAGAGACAGAGACAGGGAGAGAGAGAGAGAGAGAGAGAGAGAGAGAGAGAGAGAGAGAGAGAGAGAGAGAGAGAGAGGTAGTGTGCTGGGGTAAGTGTTAGTGATGAGTGTAGCAGGCAGCTGAAGCACACAGACGGTCTCAGAGTGATTTCCCAACACACAACGAACACTTCACAGAGAGACCTAACCTGGAACATCCTGACCAGCACACCTGCCTCTCAGCTACTACAGGACTTTACCTGCCTGCTCATCTCAGAGAACAGCCTGACGCTGGAAACCGCCTCCGGAGCATTCACTCCAACACCTTACTGTACACATACTGAGTGCCTAGAGGGGCCTGGTGTGTGGCCACCCGAAGGCTTCCGGGCGTGGGGGCCCCTTTAAGAGCTCAGTATGACACTCAGAGAATCAAGACACCAATACGAATACTGGCAGTGCTTTAGTGGACTTCAGAGGAACATACACATATGACGAAATGAGGATGGGCTGAGGATGAAGAAGACGGAGGGAGGAACGGAAGAAGCAGAGCAAAGCTGCTGGTCACACAGGCACCCACACACACAGGCACCCAGTCCCTCACACAGCCTTAAAGGACCCGTATCATCACAGGCACACTGATGAAACACGCCCGTCTGCACCAGCACTGAAGGAGTGTTCCAGCTCAGACTGAGGCACGGTACAGGGCAGCCAATTAAAACAGGGCTCATTTGCATAGATCAGTCTTAAAGGCACAGTAATGTAAACAGTCTGTTCAGTTATAAGGGATCTGGGGACAAACATGTTGGATAATGGGTCCTTTAAGCATTTGTAGATTTACACACACACACACACACACACACACACACACACACTTGTTTTTCTATACTCTGTAGGACCTATTAAAGAAAAACACCTTTAGCTTGTTTTGCTGGCCTTCTTTAAAACTACACCCACAAAATGTCAAAAATACAGCATCATAAAACATCACGCTGTTTTGTTTCCACTTAATATGCATCACAGAATCGATTACAATATGCTTATTATTTATGCTCATATCCAGTAATAATGATTAAAGATCATAAGTGTGTGTTGGGGTCCTACTAGAATAGATTTACATGTCTCAGTTTCCCAAATCCCATTCTATTCTTCTCTGTGCTGTACATCTGTATTCCCTCTCTGTCTGAAAGGCTCTGGCGAGGGTTCTCCTGTATCAGTTTGATCCCGAGTCTGCTCCTGAAAGTCCGGTAGGACAAGCTGGTTGATCCAACTTCACAAGCTAGACTGGTTTAGCTCTCTGTGTGTTGCATGAGGGCGTGTGAAGCTAGCTAGTAGGCGGGCAGTAAAGACTGTTACAAGATGACATCACCTTGTAACAGATTAAAGGGCTGGAATTCAAGCGAGGCGGTTCAGACAGCAATTCTATTGGTCGGTCCATCATGAATATTCACTAAACTGAAATCGGTTGGAGCTTTTAAGTGTAAGACTGTGGAGTCTTTAAGATCACCAACAACGTCCATTCAGTTGGGTGGGTCATTTGACTGGTGGTGTATGAACACAAGCTTCAATTTTCCCATTTAAAGGAATAGGAATTATGGAATAAGAAGGAAAGGCTTGGCTATTCCGAGTGGCGAAATGACCTTCAGTTGGAATCCTGGCTGTTCCGAGACTTGCATACTCTATGTGTCAAATATGACAGCATAGTGATGGTATCATTCGGTTACAGTGAAGTGAGACTAATGGAAAATGAGGGAACCTAAAAATCTGTTCTCTTGAGTAATATAACGTTCTAGCTAAACCCAAATGATGCAATAGGGTCAGTGGACGAGAAACAGCAACTCTCTCGTCCCATTTGGCATCACAACAAAAATGGCCGCCAACTAGTAAAAGGATGTTGTCTTATTTTGACAATACTCTAAACAGAGAATGCTGATTGGTTCATACCACATATTCGAATGGTATTGGACGTGTGCACCATATACGGGCCTATATGTCCGAACTGTGAGGGTTCTCTTCGGGGGAGTACCTCTGTTAGAAGGCCCGTAACATACTGTAAGCATACAGCAGAGTTCAATTCATTTACAGTTATTGGAGTGTTCATGTGTGCTTTGTGTACTAATGTGCTGTGGGGTATATGGAGGCAATGGTAGCGTCTACCGTTTGGTAGAGATGTGTCATTTGGTGTGACATGCTTCGTTCTAGAGAAACAGTGTTGGTGAATGGAACCAGACATTCACTTCCAACAGCTCTCTCACAGAAATGATTACAGTTTCCGTTATGTTAGGAATACAATGGCTGATGTCCAATGTTTTTGCGATGAAGTTTATAAAGACTTAGGGTCTTGGTCAGTTTATTCGAATCCATTCTTGGCGGAGGGATACATGAAGGGTGTCAAAAGGCAAAGTAGTCCTCAATGAAGACATCAGAATTCCCTACAGAACTCATGTGTAGGTTCACTGGGGGTCAATAAAATGGCTAGGTGTGTGTTGTGGACATGCTGACCCCTGGTTCCCATCACCACCACTGTAAAGAACATCTGGACCATTTCACACCAAACCCACTCTCTGAATCGCTTTGTTTACATCTCAACCCCTAAATAACGCAGACATATCAGAAGAGTTGACTCGGCATGTTCGGTC
Source organism: Prochilodus magdalenae (assembly GCA_024036415.1). Classification (NCBI taxonomy): domain Eukaryota; kingdom Metazoa; phylum Chordata; class Actinopteri; order Characiformes; family Prochilodontidae; genus Prochilodus; species Prochilodus magdalenae. The sequence continues at coordinate 332,824 of JAMWET010006558.1, forward strand.
AGTCTTTGGAGACGCCTCTTTGATCCTCCAGGAGAAGAACGGACAGGATCAATAGACCACCAGTGAGGAGAATATGCTCCTCCAGTCAGCATCTTACACTCAATACAGGGGCGGTTTATCCACCAGCCTGCATGAACATCCAGACAGGAGAAGGACACAAATGGGAATGCCGCTGTATTCCTGAAGTAAAGGATACACTCATCATCTAAAGAATAGCTGCACAAACAGCTGCACCCAGAGGGAAACAACCCACAGGAATGAAACTTGGTAGGTAGGTTTGACATCCTGAGACATGTGAACGATTCAAGGACGGGACTTCCTCACTGTGAATTAAGCGAGCAGTGATGCCCTCCTTTAGCCAACTTGTTAGTGCCAGCACCATTGGGGACGACTTTAAGCTGCATGGGATGGATTATCACAGGACACCATTAGGAACCTCTACAGCTCCATACCGAGACGTCTGGCGTGTTGGGTTAGCAAACACGGCGGCCCGACGCCATACTGAGAGACAGACTTCTGTATGTGTAGCTCAATAAATATTGATCATATCAGTCTAAATTTATCATCAGTTATTGATCCTGGTCACCTTTATCCTCCTTCCCAACACCACCGCAACCCCACACCTCCTTCTGGGTGCAGCTGTTCTTTTGACGATGAGTGTATAAACACCCTCATCTGTGAATGGCCTGGATGCTAGTGATTGGCTAGCATGTAGCTGCCTTCAGTAATATCAACATTGTACATATCAGTATGGTACTAGTTCTCCTACAAAGCCATCACATTTTTGTCCTAAGAGTATACGAAAACACACACACACACACACACACATACACACACACACACACACACACACACACACACACACACATGCATGTATAAAAGCAAAAGGAAATGAATGGGATTGATGGGTGAGAGACTAGCAGCAAGCAAAGAGGCCTAGATCTACTCTTTACACAGTGTCGCCCAGCATGCTGCCAGCAGGGGGCACTCTGAGAGGCCTGAGACCTAATCCTTCAGTGTCTGGCATCCAATGCACACTTCACATCATCACGTGTCTCCTGGAATGTTGTCGTATCACTGCTTTTGTCCACGGTCACTGATTAAGAACCCTCTCCTGTATAGCTTTGGAGATACGTTCTAACCTCTGGACAGTGATGACATGCTGTACTGTCTAGTGTGTAGGTGGGTTTGGCGTCCCCTGAGCTACTTCACAGATGCTGGGTCATTCACGGCACCTGCCTAACATCTGGGGACATCCAGCTTCTCAGAAAAGTGAGCATGTTTTCTTTGTGGGTTTCCATAACTCTCCTCCGGGAAGCTTAGTGTTAACTCTACACCCAGCGCCACCCACTTCATTAGGTCCACCTCCTTGTATCTACACTCGGTGTCCATGTTATCAGCTCCACTGGCCTGTGGGCAGCGTCCTGTGGGCAGCGTCCTGTGCCCACTGATGAAGGACTAGAGGATGACCAACACTGCACTGTGCAGCAGCAGATGAGCTATCGTCTCTGACTGTCCATCTACAAGGTGGAGCAGCAAGGTAGGAGTGTCTAATAGAGTGGACAGTGATTGGACACAGTGTCAAAACACTCCAGCAGCACTGCTGTGTCTGATCCACTCACACCAGCACCACACACACTAACACCACCACCACGTCAGTGTCACTGCAGTGCTGAGAATGATCCACCACCCACATACTACCTGCTCTGTGGTGGTCCTGTGGGGGTCCTGACCATTGAAGAGCAGGGTAATACAGTATACAGAGAAACAGATGGACAACAGTCTGGAACTGTAGAACGACAGTGGCAGAGTGAAGATACAAGGAGGTGTACCTAATAAAGTGGGCGGTGGGTGTGTGTTGGGTAATCAGTATCTGATTATGTTGAATCAGCTGTTGTACGTTCACACAGGAGCTAAAACTGGCCCAGATCCGATTTTCCTGTTGGTGTTCCCAGGATCTTTTAAATGTGACCTGTATCCGATATTAACTGAGCAGATCACGCTCCTAAACTGACCCACATGCGAAACAGAACGTGGCACACTAATGCAGAGGTAAACAACCACACCTACGGACGGATTCTGCAGATTCTGCTCCCGGTTTTCTGTAGCATCTCTGGAGCGATCACAAAGTCCCAATGACTGACAGATGGGCTTAAAACCCAGAATGTGTTCCGGGTCATCCGGGTTTTTGGGTCACACCTTTGGGTCACGCCTTTGGTTCACTCCTTTGGTTCGTGCCTTTGGGTTACGTCTCTGGGTCACGTCACAAAGTCCCATTTACTGACAGATGGGCTTAGAACCCAGAATGTGTTCCGGGTCACCCAGGTTTTTGGGTCACCTCTTTGGGTCACCCCTTTGGGTCACCCCTTTGGGTCACGCCTTTGGGTCACATTTTTGGTTCACCTCTCTGGGTCACGTCTCTGGGTCATGTCATGTCACAAAGTCCCAATGACTGACAGATGGGCTTAGAACCCAGAATGTGTTCCGCGTCATCCGGGTTTTTGGGTCACCTCTTTGGTTTCTTCAAACTTAAACTTTCCCGCAGCTTTGTTATTCCAGGAGAACATTTGGAAATTTACTCGAACATCTCTTCAAACATGGACCGGTTACGATAAGGGCCTTCTGATTTTCCTTGTACAGAAACATCAGCCCAAATGTCTAAGCTCTCAGCAGTGTGACATCATGATTAATGTGGAGTTGGTTCGATGTAAGTGAATTCCGATTGGTCTGTTCAGACTGAGTCACACTTGACTTCAGTACCCCGGATGAAAATATCAGATTCAATGTGTTTTTGCCGTTCACATTGAGACACAGGTATCACCTCTGTATCACACATAAAGAAAAAGATCAGATCCGGGCCACTTTTACCTCCCAGTGTGAACACAGCGTATGTGATTCCTGGTGGCATCCAGGAGAAATCTGGAACCAAACTCTGTTCTTTAAACAGAGGGGCTATAAATACCTGCGGGGTGTGAGTGACGGGATCCATAGATTGGGAAGAGGTGCTACAGTGCAGGGAATGTCTCGTTCCATGTGTGGAAAATGGCTCCAGAGCAGATGTTAATGATTGGCTAAAAGAAGTGACTGCATGTGGGCGTGGCCAAAGACCATAGTGTGAAGGAAGTAGCTGAATCTGCAGGTGTATGGAAGCGTACGGCCATACGGGTCTACCAGCAGTGGATACAATCCCAGCCTACAGGGAATTCTCCTCGGAATTGGGCCAGGGAAGGCATCCACCACATCTGGCCCACCTGACCAACTCTTAGATGTAAGAGTGTCTGAACACTGATGTGGCTACATCCAGAACCCTGTCCAGTCCATGCCCAATCTAATCCCAGCTGTGATTGGTGGTGGTGGTGGAGGCATTACAGGGGATTGGGAATGTTTCGGTCACAGGTGACTCATATTGTGTCTGGTGAGCTTATTTATTGCTGTCTACTTAAATATGTATTCCCGGTTTAAAGCAGGCAGGTCTGTAATGTGTGGAACCGGACAATGAAGACATGCTCATCTACTGAGGACATCATCTGAAAGGCTAGGTGTCCCCAAACCCTTGATGGAGAATGCCTCAACACGCTTTCCTACTGCTATACTGTGCTGCTCCCAATGCCTGTGCCCTCCGGGACTGAGCTTTATCCTGAACAATTCCGGAACAAAACTCCACTTCTAGTGCAAAAGCGTCCTGAACATCCGGTTTTCCTTCCAGAGTAAATTTCAACGCTTGAACTTGAGTCCAAATGGGTTAAGAGCAAATCATGTGAGCTGTCACTCTAGGCTACGTTCACATCACCAGCCTTGTTCCTCAAACCTGATTTATTGCTGAGATCCGATTTTTCTCCAGTCTACAGGGAATTCTTCTTGGAATTGTGCCAGGGAAGGCATCTACCAAATCTGGACCAACTGTGGGATTCTAGTACCTCCAGGATCCAGATGGCAGGATCAGTAATGGTTCTGAAAACCAGTAAACCGATAACCCGTCTAAGTGAACCATGTGGGTCCTGAACAGCAAACTAGCCAGCAGGACGAGCCAGGGTAATTAGTTCTGATCAGCTCCCAACGTGTTCATTATTGGAGCGGGACGGAAATGAAAACAGGTCCGATCCGATGCTTGTCCACCGTGTACTGGCTCTAGCTTCACATTCGGCCCTGTTGCCGTGTTAGTGCTGAACGATGGCGCATGTGCAGTGGAGAATGCCCAAGTGAATCTGATCTAAACGTTCACATACATGTTGCAGCCTACGGATCGGATACCTATCTGATCTAGGCCCACGTATGAAAGTGAATCGAATCTGACGTGGGTTCGATGTGTGTCCACACAGCCCTGAAACCAGCAGATCTCTGTCACATTAAGGCATAAAACCGGATTGAGCCACTTCAGCCAGGTAATGTGAACGCAGCCTTGGGTAACTAGATCCTGATTAACTGAAGACAGGATGAGTTTGACCAGAATGATTTTCTTGAAGAGGGAAATCCTCTCGCTGGAGCGTGTTCCTTCTCGTTGTGAGCTATGTACTAAACACGCTGTGCTTGCTATGTTAGCTTTAGCCTATAGTGTTTACCTGTGTTAGTGACTTAACTTATTTCACTTGCTAGCAGCCTTATGATTAACTGTGTTAAGTGGTTAACTGTGTTAGGTCACAAACCACACTCAGTGTTGACGTTTGGTCAGCTGTGTTAGTTGCTCCATAGTAATAAGCTATCCTTATCCCCCTGAGACCCCAGCGTCCTCAGACGTTACGTGTCTGCTGCTCTGCACCACGATACTTTTTAAAACGTTGACCCTTTGACCAAAACAACTTCCTGTATGAAGACGACGTTTAGGTTCTATACTTGTTAGGTCCTACTAATCACAAACAGCTAGGAGAAATTAAATTGGCATACCAAGCAAGTCCGGGTCTCAGGAGGTTAATGCTGAATAGTAACGGGTAGTCATATACCTGTATAAGTCATTCTGTGTTTTCTCTGGGTTTAGCTGCTCTATGATTGACTGTGCTGTTATGTGGTTTCTCTGGGTTTAGCTGCTCTATGATTGACTGTGCTGTTATGTGGTTTCTCTGGGTTTAGCTGCTCTATGATTGACTGTGCTGCTCTTTTGTTTCTCTGGGTTTAGCTGCTCTATGATTGACTGTGCTGCTCTGTTGTTTCTCTGGGTTTAGCTGCTCTATGATTGACTGTGGTTCTCTATGGTTTCTCTGGGTTTAGCTGCTCTATGATTGACTGTGCTGCTCTGTTGTTTCTCTGGGTTTAGCTGCTCTATGATTGACTGTGCCGCTCTGTGTTTTCTCTGGGTTTAGCTGCTCTATGATTGACTGTGGTTCTCTATGGTTTCTCTGGGTTTAGCTGCTCTATGATTGACTGTGCCGCTCTGTGTTTTCTCTGGGTTTAGCTGCTCTATGATTGACTGTGCTGCTCTGTTGTTTCTCTGGGTTTAGCTGCTCTATAATTGACTGTGCTGCTCTGTGTTTTCTCTGAGTTTAGCTGCTCTATAATTGACTGTGCCGCACTGTGGTTTCTCTGGGTTTAGCTGCTCTATGATTGACTGTGCTGCTCTGTGTTTTCTCTGGGTTTAGCTGCTCTATGATTGACTCTGCCGCTCTGTTGTTTCTCTGGGTTTAGCTGCTCTATGATTGACTGTGGTTCTCTATGGTATCTCTGGGTTTAGCTGCTCTGTGATTGACTGTGCTGCTCTGTGGTATTTCTGGGTTTAGCTGCTCTATGACTGACTGTGTTGCTCTGTGTTTTCTCTTGGTTTAGCTGCTCTATGATTGACTGTGCTGCTCTGTGGTTTCTCTGGGTTTAGCTGCTCTATGATTGACTGTGGTTCTCTATGGTTTCTCTGGGTTTAGCTGCTCTATGATTGACTGTGCTGTTATGTGGTTTCTCTGGGTTTAGCTGCTCTATGATTGACTGTGCTGCTCTTTTGTTTCTCTGGGTTTAGCTGCTCTATGATTGACTGTGCTGCTCTGTTGTTTCTCTGGGTTTAGCTGCTCTATGATTGACTGTGGTTCTCTATGGTTTCTCTGGGTTTAGCTGCTCTATGATTGACTGTGCTGCTCTGTTGTTTCTCTGGGTTTAGCTGCTCTATGATTGACTGTGCCGCTCTGTGTTTTCTCTGGGTTTAGCTGCTCTATGATTGACTGTGGTTCTCTATGGTTTCTCTGGGTTTAGCTGCTCTATGATTGACTGTGCTTCTGGTTTAGCTGCTCTGTGTGCTGCTCTGTTGTTTCTCTGGGTTTAGCTGCTCTATGATTGACTGTGCTGCTCTGTTGTTTCTCTGGGTTTAGCTGCTCTATAATTGACTGTGCCGCACTGTGGTTTCTCTGGGTTTAGCTGCTCTATGATTGACTGTGCCGCTCTGTGTTTTCTCTGGGTTTAGCTGCTCTATGATTGACTGTGCCGCTCTGTTGTTTCTCTGGGTTTAGCTGCTCTATGATTGACTGTGGTTCTCTATGGTATCTCTGGGTTTAGCTGCTCTATGATTGACTGTGGTTCTCTATGGTTTCTCTGGGTTTAGCTGCTCTATGATTGACTGTGGTTCTCTATGGTTTCTCTGGGTTTAGCTGCTCTATGATTGACTGTGCCGCTCTGTGTTTTCTCTGGGTTTAGCTGCTCTATGACTGACTGTGTTGCTCTGTGTTTTCTCTTGGTTTAGCTGCTCTATGATTGACTGTGCTGCTCTGTTGTTTCTCTGGGTTTAGCTGCTCTATGATTGACTCTGCCGCTCTGTTGTTTCTCTGGGTTTAGCTGCTCTATGATTGACTGTGCCGCTCTGTGTTTTCTCTGGGTTTAGCTGCTCTATGATTGACTGTGCCGCTCTGTGTTTTCTCTGATTGTTTCTCTGGTTTAGCTGCTCTATGATTGACTGTGCTGATCTGTGTTTTTCTCTGGGTTTAGCTGCTCTATGATTGACTGTGTTTAGCTGCTTCTATGCCTTCTCTGGTTTAGCTGCTCTATGATTGACTGTGCCGCTCTGTGTTTTCTCTGGGTTTAGCTGCTCTATGATTGACTGTGCTGCTCTGTTTTTTGTCTTGGTTTAGCTGCTCTATAATTGACTGTGTTTCTCTGGGTTTAGCTCTCTATGATTGACTCTCTGGGTTTTAGCTGCTCTAATTATGATTGACTGTGCTCTATAATTGACTGTGCCGCACTGTGGTTTCTCTGGGTTTAGCTGCTCTATGATTGACTGTGCCGCTCTGTGTTTTCTCTGGGTTTAGCTGCTCTATGATTGACTGTGCTGCTCTGTGTTTTCTCTGGGTTTAGCTGCTCTATGATTGACTGTGCCGCTCTGTTGTTTCTCTGGGTTTAGCTGCTCTATGATTGACTGTGGTTCTCTATGGTATCTCTGGGTTTAGCTGCTCTATGATTGACTGTGGTTCTCTATGGTATCTCTGGGTTTAGCTGCTCTGTGATTGACTGTGCTGCTCTGTGGTATTTCTGGGTTTAGCTGCTCTGCGATTGACTGTGGTATCTCTGGGTTTAGCTGCTCTGTGATTGGCTGTGCTGCTCTGTGTTTATCATTGCCAGAGTGTGCTTTGCTGTAAGTGCATGCTGTTTGAGGGAGGAAAGGTTAACTCTTTACCTGGTCCAAGGTAGAGTACCTTGACTTGAGCGTGATGACCTCATCCAGATGTGCCCTGAACTCTCTCCGTGAGGCCTGGGGGAAGCCACAGGATAGTCACTCACTCCACACACTCCACACACACATGCCTCTGCACACACACACACACACAACAGCAAATGCGACAGGCAGGAACACACATTCTCAGACATGCTGAGCTACAGCAGCTACACAGATACAGCAGAAACACATTCACAGACCGTGACACCCACACAGACACACACAGACCAGTCACAGCTGGACTCTGCTCACCAACACAAATGACTGGAGTGAAAACGGAACTGAAGATGAATGAAATAAGACTGTAAGGAGTTTCAGGAATGGCTCAGCAAAGGAAATCTAATTCCAACAATGTTCCACTCATCCCGGAGGTAGCAGGTCAGCCAGGACATACCTGGTGTCCAAATTCTGCTTCTATAGTTTAGTGCTGGAGCTACGATGTTAGCCTTGCTTACAAACTAGCCCCGCCTCCTTACTTAAAGATCACATGATCATCACCATGCATGTTTTAAGAACTGCTGACGAACTAAATCCACAATATGGAATATGGTGCAGCAGTTACATTCTGGCACCTCCATTTCTGGTCACTGTTTAAGGTGGAATGGACAGCCGAGGCCCCAAAATTGTTAAGGTGGAACAAACACTTTTTCTATTTACTACTGGTGGCCACCAGAATGTAACTGCTACACTACTTAAGGTGGAACGTGAACTGTTTAAGGTGCCTGAGCAGCAATTACAATATGGCAACTCTGGTTCTGGTCACCATTTAAGGTGGAATGGACACCATTCAGGATGGAAATGCATGCCCGAGACACTAGAAAGTAACTTCTGCAGCAATTATAGCAGAATAGACACAATTTAAGGTGGAATGGATGCCAGTATGTTACTATGGTGATTGACTTCGCTAGCTAGCGGCTATAGCTTTACAGCTAGTTGGACAGGGTAAACGCTGTGCCAGAATGTAACCGCTGCACTAATGTAGAACAGACACCATTTAAGGTAGAACCACCATCTGAGATCCCAGAATGGAACTGCTGCCCTATTTAAGGTGGAATGGGTGCCTGAGGTGATAGAATGTTACTGCCGGACCATTTAAGATGGAAAGGGTAGACGCAGTGCCAGTATGCTATCGTTGAACGGACACCATTTAAGGTAGATCCGCATCTGAGGTGCCAGAACCTAATGGCTGCACTGTTTAAGGTGGAACAGGCAGCATTTAGGGCAGAATATTACTACTGCACCATTTAAGGTGGAACAGGTGGCTGCGGCACCACATTGTAACTACTTCACTATTTAAGGTGGAACAGGCACCATTTAAGGCAGAATGGATGCTTGAGATGCCAGAATGTTACTGCTACCATTTAAGGTGGAATAGGCAACCGAGGTGTCAGAATGTGACTGCTACTTTATTTAAGGTGGAACGGACATGACCTAGGCCAGAACGCCTGCCAGAAATGCCAGAATATTACTACTGCACCATTTAAGGTGGAACAGGTGGCTGCGGCACCACATGGTAACTACTTTACTATTTAAGGTGGAACAGGCACCATTTAGAGCAGAATGGATGCTTGAGATGCCAGAATGTGACTGCTACCATTTAAGGTGGAACAGGCATCTAAAGTGTCAGAATGTGACTGCTACTTTATTTAAGGTGGAACAGGCACTACCTAGAGCAGAATGGAGCCCGAGACACCAGAATGTAGTTGCTGCACCATTTCATGAGGTCCCAGAATAGGCAGAGGTGCTGCCCATGAAGCCACACCAACCACTATAGTGACTGCCTATGGCTTTAAATGGTCAGGTGTTAGTTTCTGTTAGCGAGATTAGCCTTGCAGCTCCAGTTTAGAATTAAAGAAGCTAAATATTTTGCAATTATCTTCTAGAAATTGACCAGGGGGTCTATAGCGCTATATATAATACGTATAACTTTATTTATATCAGATTTCCACACTCGTTGCAAACACACAACGGAATATTTGGCGTACTACAACGTTCGGAAGCCGGAATACAGCGACCTGCTAAATGAAGCTTCCAGTCTGGTCGGCCATTTGTACATTCAACAGCAAGTTAAGGAGGGACTCGGGCTCCATTCCAATAATCAATGACTGTAGGCAAGGCTCCTGCTGCTTCCTCGCAGTGTGCGCTCAGCATTACGCCTCTCGAAGACTTTTTCTCTGCTCGGTTGGGTGCAGGAAATGTGGCATGAGATAAAAATTTATGAGTAGAGAGCGAGGGAAGTGCTGCAACTGCCCCCCGCTCCATGAGCCGCCATAATCTTCCCTCATTAGAGTCAAAGATTGCATTTTATTGGCAAAGGAAATGTCCGGGAATGAATTAACAATCCTTCAAAACCCCCAAAACTGCTGCGATCAGAGGAGGTCTGATGAATTATTACAGTAGAGCCCAGCGCCGGCTGCAATCGCGCGGAAAGAGGGAAGGGTAATGTAGGGGGCACCTATTCCTGAACGACTCTAACGCGGTGGTCCGCACATACGCAGGCACCACCACATGACCTTCGTCGAGGCTGTGTAATGTGATATAGACTCATATATAGATACGTTATATTGATATATAAATAAAACATGACAGCGCGAGGAAATTTGATTTACAGTCACATCAATTCATATCAATTAAAATGTAATAAATATTTATTAACTCAGTTAAATTTTTAAAATTACCATTAACTAAATTAAAATGAGAAATATTTAATCAGTATACTCAATTAAAAACAAGCTCCAATTGGATTCACCATAACCAGGTGACACGCCCCCTTATGTACAGTGTCCTCCAGAGCTTCCAGGTTGAGCTTTAGCATTAGCATTAGCTAGAATAGACCTGCAAGGTTAGCATAGCCGGCTGAAGCAGCCTTAACTGACACACTTACAAAAGACGGCTCTTCAAAGGGTTCCTAAATGGTTCTATTTAGATCTATCAGTTCTATATATATAACCATTTCCGTCCTAAATGGTTCTAGATATGGGAATGTGCTGTATATGGTTCCATGTAGCACCAAAAATGGTTCTCCTACTGATACAAACTTGCCATCTTAGCAATAATAGCCATGCCATTTTACTAAAGGTTCTATGTAGAACTGTATCTGACACACATCAATCCGAAGAACCATTTCCCCACTCAAGGAGCCATTTAAGCTTGAATTTTTAGAACTCGTCGCAGAACTCATGGCTAAAGAACCCTATTTTGGAAGGGATGTATATAGAACTATTTCTTGCCGAAGCTTAACATTATAACAGTAGCAGAACCCTGTTCAGTTTGCTATCTAGAACCATTTTCAGAATGGTTTGGTACAGAACCATATCTGAAACAGGTACCATCAAACCAAAAATCTATTTCCCCATGCAAAGAACCATTTAAGCATTTAACACTCTTTCAAAAAATGAGTCTTCAAAGGTTCCTTGGTAAAGGGACCAGATTGATTTTAGAACCATTACTACCATTACTCATATTTAGAACCGGTTCTTATGCCTAAATGGTTCTCTGCTTGGGAAAATGGTTCTTCAGACTGATATATATATATGACTGAGGATGTATTTAGTTCTGTATAGCAACGAAACGGTTTTATGTTCCACCATAATGATAACAGAACCCTTTGGGTTCTATACAGTCCCATAAATAACACAATCCTCCATCAATCTGAAGAGCCATGTTATCATGCAGAGAACACCTACAGCATGAAGGGATTCTACATACAGCTCTGGAAATATTTAAGAGCCCACCTGTAACTGATCAGTGTCTCTAGGTGTTCAGGTTCTGGGTTTGTGTTGGTTCTGTTTGGTTCTCTACACTACTGGAACCATGCCTCCCAAACTCCAGATCAGATATTGTATTAGATCTGTGTATTTAGAAAATCACTAATGACCTCCAGAAGCCTGTTTTTAGAACCATGCTCGCTGTGCGTTTCACCCCAGCCACCGCTCGCCAGTCTCTCTGTAGGTCACTCGAGGTCATCTTACGGTGGGTAAGGGACATTGGAATGAGGTGGCGCTCATCACGGTCAGTAGAGAGGGGTTTTGGCCCTCTGCCAGTCTGTAGCTGTGTTGTCCTGTGTGTTTGCTGCTGGACCTTGTTCTTATGAACCAGACGCTCACTGTATCTGCCAGTAAAGCTAGAACCCAACTTTCGGTTCCTCACTGAGAACCTGCTGTACATGTGGAGATGCTGGTTTACGAAGAGACTGGAGTGGGCTCCGAGTTATTTCCAGAGCTGTAGAGACTATGGTATATATAGAACATTGAAGAACACTTAACGTTTAATGCTGAAAAGGTTCTTCAGGTTGAGGGAGAACATGTGGAATGTGATTATTTCTGATTAGGTCCCACTAAAGCGCAATTATGGTTTTGTAATTTAGCTACTGAGTGTTGGAAATAGAAGGAGGATGGAAAGATGGAAAGACACAGGAAAAAAAACAGTGACGGAAACCATAAAACCAACAGCAGAACTAAATAACAGTACTGTGGAGACGAAGGTGACGATGGTTCAAACTTAAATCCACAACGTTAACAAAACAAGACACGACGCCGGAAAGAAAGACACATACAGGCAGGAGACGACCACATGACCGACAGACAACAGGAAGTCCGGAACGAAAGGGCCGGGCTTAAGAAACTCCGAAGCCTCAGTGTTCCCAGCTCCAGCCCTGGACCCCCACTCCCTCCTCCTGGGCCTAATACTTAGCCAAGGGTGCTCTGATCCATCTAACACATCAGCCTGAACGTGGCGCATCACTATGCACCAATACTATTGATTATTAACATCCAATAGAGCACTGGATACTGTTCCAGTCTTCCATTCCACCCCAGTTCTATGTATTATTCTCGGCACCATTCGTCACGTGTCTGCAATGCATCGTCGCTGTCCAAAGGAACAAAAGTATCTCCAAAATGGCCACTTTACAGGAGAGGCCAAAAACCTCACATTTAATTTGAATGGAAGTCAATGGAACCAGACGTCTTTCTAAGCAGTTTTGGGCCATTTCTGTGGGTCCATTCATCATAAGATTCTCACTCAGTGTAAACAGCAGCCGGTGTGTTCAAATGATGCATAAAAGTAAAAATGGACAAAAGCTGAGATACATGTTTTTCATTGGACAGTGGTGATATATTCTTTTGTGAAAAAAAAAATAAAATCTCTTGATGTGCAGTAATTATATAACTCTATAAGCTATCCAAGGAACGTGCAATGAGTAACTGCTACCTCACCTGTCTGTTGTCTACTGTCTGTTTAGAATATACAGTTTTTATAGTCATTTATTCTATTAATTTTTTTAAGCAATGTGTATTTCGTCGCTGTCCAAAGAAAAACATGTATCTCCATTTTTGTTGATTTTTACTTTTATGCCTCATTTGATCACATGAGCTGCTGTTTACACTGTGTGGAAATTCCCTGAAGAATGGACCAACAGAAATGGCCCAAGGCTGCTTGGAAAGACATCTGGTTCTATTGACTTCCATTCAAATTAAATGAGGATTTTGGCCTCTCCTGTAAAATTGCCATTTTGGAGATACCTGTTTTTCTTTGGACAGCGATTATTTTTTTCCCACTCTCTTTTCTCTCTCTCTCAGTTCTGCACTTTATATAGTTTAGCCCTATGTTTAATTATTTTGTGTGTAAAGTTTAATTTAATTTCGTTGTGCACTCTGCAATGACAATAAAGGCATCTTATCTTATCTTATCTGATAATGATAAATCAGAATGATCGTGGTTGGTGTAGCTCAGCGGATAACACCACTGCCCGCCAGGGAGCCACCACTGCATGTGGGAGACTGGGGTCCGAATCCCGGTCTGGCTGACTATGCTGTGCTACACCAATAAGAGTCAATAAGCCAATAAGGCAAGAGACTCCTAACACTACACTGGCCTACCTGTAATATGGTTAACCTTGTAGGTCTGGATAAGAGCGTCAGCTAAACGCCATAAATGTAATCACATATGTGGACAAAGTGGAAAAATCAGGATCACTTCCTATGACTCCGATGTATTCATAATGCACTACAAAGGCATTCATGAGCCATGACGTAGCCTGCACAACAGCTTATAATACTTGCCATAAGTTTGTTTAATGTCTTTTAAGTTGTTATAATGACATGCATTATACTTAATAACACAAGAATATGCATCTTTATGATGTCAGGTTTCATAACACCTTATAACATCTGCTTATAACAACACAGTAGACACTAATGCTGTAATTCACCATATAATGAAACTCACTACAGAGTCTCATGCCAGGCCATTACAGGCTAATGTAATATCAATGTTAAATACATTTGATTTCAGTCTGTTAAACCTTATAGAGCATTATAAGCGGTCTTTACAGGCTCTTAGTGAAGTGAGACTGGTAATATGGGACATACAGTGTGACTGTGTTACTCTGCTTGCTTAAGAATTGAATAAGCAAAGACTCGTCTAAAGCCATAGCTGACCTAGCAGTACAACACTCATGCTTATGATGCTCTTATGAACAGGTATTATAGCGCATTATGAAACCTGATATTATAAAGTCGCAAAGTTGCATAGTCTTGTTTTATGAAGTGCTCTGCTTGTAATTATAACTAGGTGTAGGTAGTTATACAAGCTTATGTCTGGTATTATGCATGCCTTATAACACCTTATGAATGCCTTATGACAGCATTATGAATACAGGAGTTATAGAAGGTGTTACCAAACATTCATTATTGATTTTATGGAGTGTGTGTCCTTTTATATTCAGAGTACTTTCAAAATTAGATCTGAAATAATCATATTGTGAATTGTGACCAAATTTAAAATTTTTTAATGTTCGGAATTCTGAGGGCTTGTAACTAAAATTATTACATAGAGATAAAGAAGCAACAAAAGGCCGTTTAAGTCTAATAATGATAGTAAAGTGCTCTATATTAAATCACGTTCAGTGTATTATATTAAATTAATAAAACCTTGATATATTGGAATCTATAATCTATTGCTCCAGCACTGAATAGTCTGTTAACAGAGGGCGGGGCATCCCAGGATTCTCTAAACTTTGCTTGTATCTCAGCCAATCAGAACTCAGAGGTTTACAGCCCTCCTGGATAATGACAGGACGCAGAAATTCCAGGAGCTCCAGGACTGGAGTTGGAAACACGGCAGGAGGTCACCACCAGTTCATTCTCCGTCTAGTGCAGTCTGGGAAGGGTTTGCATGCGGCACAAGACAGGGGTGCCTCAGGTGTGTGCAGACGGCCTTTCAGGGCTCTTTGGCTGCAGGCAGGATGCAACAGGAAAAGAGGGGAGCCACAGGCATGCAGCGGTCCAACACTCATGCAGGGGTACCTCAGCAATGCTTAGGGTGGATGAACAGGAGGGGAGCCGCGCCTGGTGCCGCGAGAGAGAGAGAGAGAGAGAGAGAGAGAGAGAGAGAGAGAGAGAGAGAGAGAGGAAGGAGGGAAGGAAAGAAGGAGGAGGGAAAAGAGAAAGGTGATTAACACAGCAGCCAGCCAAGCCAAGCTGAGACAGACAGCGCCCTCCACAGGCCTGGAGGACCGCCTGTGCACAGCAAGCCCAAGCAGCATGGAGCAGAACACATTTAAACACATCAGGGGAAAGGAGCCCAACACGTCTGGACTTCGGTAATAGAACATCCCTCATGTGGTTTCCCATCATACACTGCTAAACACGTAAATGTCCCCAGGCATGACACAGTAACGAGTCCCCTCTGACCAAATGTACCTACCAGCATGTAATGCCTTAACACTGCTATCAGCACAGCATCTAATACCTTAACACTGCTATCAGCACAGCATCTAATACCTTAACACTGATATCAGCATGTAATCCCTTAACACTGCTATCAGCATGGAATACCTTAACACTGATATAAGCATGGAATACCGTAACACTGATATCAGCATGTAGCACATGCTTAACACTAATATAAGTATGTAATACCTTAACACGGCTATCAGCATGTAATACCCTAACACTGATATCAGCATCTAATACCTTAACACTGCTATCAGCATGTAATACCTTAACACTGCTATCAGCATGTAATACCCTAACACTGATATCAGCATCTAATACCTTAACACTGCTATCAGCATGTAATACCTTAACACTGATATAAGCATGTAATACCTTAACACTGCTATCAGCATGTAATACCCTAACACTGCTATCAGCATGGAATACCTTAATGCTTCTATTAGTATGTAATGCCTTAACACTGCTATCAGCATGTAATACCCTAACACTGATATCAACATCTAATACCTTAACACTGCTATCAGCATGTAATACCTTAACACTGATAAAAGCATGTTATACCTTAACACTGCTATCAGCATGTAATACCTTAACACTGCTATCAGCATGTAATACCTTAACATTGATATAAGCATGTAATACCTTAACACTACTATCAGCATGTAATACCCTAACACTGATATCAGCATGTAATCCCTTAACACTTCTATTAGCATGTAATACCTCAACACTGCTATCAGCATCTAATACCTTAACACTGCTATCAGCATGTAATACCCCAACACTGCTATCAGCATGTAATACCTTAACACGGCTATCAGCACGTAATACCTTAACACTGCTATCAGCATGTAATACCTTAACACGGCTATCAGCACGTAATACCTTAACACTGCTATCAGCATGTAATCCCTTAACACTGCTATCAGCATGTAATACCTTGACACTTCTATCAGCATGTAATACTTTAACACTGCTATTGGCATGGAATACCTTAACACTGCTATCAGCATGTAATACCTTAACACTTTTATCAGCATGTAATACCTTAACACTGCTATTGGCATGTAATACATTATTACTGCTATCAGAATGTAATACCCTAACATTGCTATCAGCATGTAATACCCCAACACTGCTATCAGCATGTAATACCTTTACACTGCTATCAGAGCGTAATACCCTAACACTGATATCAGCATGTAATATTTTAACACTTTTATCAGCATGTAATACCTTAACACTGCGATTGGCATGAAATACCCTAACACTGCTATCAGCATGTAATATTTTAACACTTTTATCAGCATGTAACACCTTAACACTGCTATCAGTATGTAATACCTTAACACTGCTATCAGCATCTAATACCTTAACACGGCTATCGGCACGTAATACCTTAACACTGCTATCAGCATGTAATACCTTAACACGGCTATCGGCACGTAATACCTTAACACTGCTATCAGCATGTAATACCTTAACACGGCTATCAGCACGTAATACCTTAACACTGCTATCAGCATGTAATACCTTAACACTGCTATCAACATGTAATACCCTAACACTGATATCGGCATCTAATACCTTAACACTGCTATCAGCATGTAATACCTTAACACGGCTATCGGCACGTAATACCTTAACACTGCTATCAGCATGTAATACCTTAACACTGCTATTGGCATGTAATACATTATTACTGCTATCAGAATGTAATACCCTAACACTGCTATCAGCATGTAATACCCCAACACTGCTATCAGCATGTAATACCTTAACACTGCTATTGGCATGAAATACCTTAACACTGCTATTGGCATGTAATACCTTAACACTGCTATCAGCATGTAATACCTTAACACTGCTATTGGCATGAAATACCTTAACACTGCTATTGGCATGTAATACATTATTACTGCTATCAGAATGTAATACCCTAACATTGCTATCAGCATGTAATACCTCAACACTGCTATCAGAACGTACTACCCTAACACTGCTATCAGCATGTAATATTTTAACACTTTTATCAGCATGTAATACCTTAACACTGCTATCAGCATGTAATACCTTAACACTACTGTCTAGTGGTGGGGTGTTTAAGCACAACAACATATGTACCATTGTGTGCACCAATCTTAACATTAAATTAATAATCAATGCTGTGTTATTGAATATGAATACAGTATGATTATATTTGTACACGCCTAATATACATTCATATTCCAGTATGAGGAGGATTGAGATTTAATCAAAACATTTATAATAAAAAGTATATTTATATAATTTAATAATAATAATAATAATACAATTATATAATTATATCATTAATATTATTATTACTACTATGTAATTTTATTTAGCAGTACATAGTAATGATTATGTAGTATAACAATAATAAATAAATACATTACTGTGATAATGAATAAACTACAAATACGTCTTTCTAAAACCTCCCATCTCTGAGCGTACAAGTGACTTCACCTTCGACTGAAGAATTCCTGAAATGCGGAATCATTTTCATACAGAATTCCGTAACTGGGCCTCTGGTTCTATCACAGGTGAGTCTGGAGTCAGCCAGCGTTTGAATCATTTCCGAGTAACGGGAAACCTACGGCTATTATCCATGGAATCTGCTGTACAGTACACCGCTGGAGTTCTGCAGGACGGCTGAACAATATACCGGCACTGAACGGCAGCTGAACACTGAACACTGCGGATCACTTGTGCTAGAATGGCGGTCACCTGACCGCTGGAGAATGTGACCGGCGCTGTCAGATGCGGAGCGATGAGTTAGGAGGGTGATGGGCAGTAAATCTGTGCAGTGTGTGAGAGGCAGGAGGTGGATGTTAACGCTGCTACACCATCAGCAGCTCTGATCTATCGGACGCCTGGAGAAAATGGAGCCAGTAGCGGTCAATGACCAGCCCAACACCTCACTGTGTGCAGCTCACTGAACTGAAACGAGAGAACCTCTATCGAAACGTTCAGTCCAGACCACGCGTGTTTGTAAACAGAGGAGAAGATATATGGTAGATCTGATGATCTGATGATCTGATGATACAGACTGTGTGTGTATATGTATATACCGTATTCACTCTAGCTAAGCTCACTGGAAAACAGTCTTCAGGCTCCTCCAGGTGGCGCTGCTGCATGAGGATGATGGGGTTATAAATACTTGAGGGGTGTGAGTGACGAGATCCATAGATTGGGACGAGGTGCTACAGTGCAGGGAGTGTCTCGTTCCAGGTTTGGAAAACGCTCCAGAGCAGATGTTAATAATTGGCTTAAAGAGTGACTGCATGTGGGCGTGGCCAAAGACCATAGTGTGAAGGACGTAGATGAATCTGATGGTAAAGATTTTTTGATATCAGTGTTTTCATGATACCAAACAGTTCTATATGTTGTTGGTGGGTGTCATTTGTTATCCTCTGGGAAGAGAACGGCGTTCCCGGAACGGAACCTGCATTTTATGCATTTATGACAGGATCCTGGGAAAGGGTTATCATCAGGGCTATATAGCTCTACACGTAGGTGAAAGGTAGGGTTGCCACCCGTCTCGTAAAGTACGGATATCGTCCTTTACCTGGCAATTAAATGTTGTGTCCCGTATTAAACAAATACAGGGTGCGATTTGTTCCGTATTCCGTAAATTTGTTCCGTATTTTCGTAAATTTATTCTGTATTTCCGTAAATTTGTTCCAGATTTCCGTAAATTTGTTCTGTATTTACGTAAATTTGTTCCGTATTTCCGTAAATTTGTTCTGTATTTACGTAAATTTGTTCCATATTTTTGTAAATTTGTTCCGTATTTCCGTAAATTTGTTCCGTATTTCCGTAAATTTGTTCCGTATTTCTGTAAATTTGTTCCGTATTTCCGTAAATTTATTCTGTATTTCCATAAATTTGTTCCGTATTTCTGTAAATTTGTTCCGTATTTCCGTAAATTTATTCTGTATTTCCATAAATTTGTTCCGTACTTCCGTAAATTTGTTCTGTATTTCCGTATATTTGTTCCGTATTTGCGTAAATTTGTTCCATATTTTCGTAAATTTGTTCTGTATTTACGTAAATTTGTTCTGTATTTTCGTAAATTTGTTCTGTATTTCTGTACATTTGTTCTGTATTTTCGTAAATTTGTTCCATATTTTTGTAAATTTGTTCCGTATTTCCATAAATTCGTTCCGTATTTCTGTAAATTTGTTCCATATTTCTGTAAATTTATTCTGTATTTCCATAAATTTGTTCTGTAAATTTGTTCTGTATTTCCGTATATTTGTTCTGTATTTCCTTAAATTTGTTCTGTATTTCTGTAAATTTGTTCCGTATTTCCGTAAATTTGTTCCGTATTTCCGTAAATTTGTTCCGTATTTCCATAAATTTGTTCCGTATTTCCGTAAATTTGTTCCGTATTTCCGTAAATTTGTTCCGTATTTCCGTAAATGTCTGATATACACGTCTGTCAAACACACATGAATGATCACAATCTCTCCCGAATTACCGTAAATGTCCGATAAACACGTGATTGATCACACTCTCCCCCAAACAACTCAAATACGGGACGCGACTTCGCACATGTCACTAACACATGGCCACGCCCACACTCCCCCAACCCCCACATTCCACCCCCCACACTCCCGGAATTATTTTCATTTCGGGAATGTTGCAGCCCTAGTGAAAGGTCAAATAGCTGACCATCTAGTGAAACAACACCTGGTTCCTAGACCACACCCCTCGTGTAGGTGTAGATCGTGTAGATCTTTAAGGGGGGGTGAATTTAAACTGTGTCCCCCCCATACTGTTTCCAGACAAGAGTGGAGACTCAACTGTGATCACCTTAACCCTTAGCCTGTCTCCTAGCTCAAACCAACTTCAAGGCGATGGTTCTATATAAGGGGGAATGTTCTGTAGAGGGTTCTATGTAGCACCAGAAAGGGTTCTGCCATTGTTAGAATGTCAGCATGTAATAATAGAAGGACCCTTTTTGGTTTCCATCTAGAACCCTCTCCTGCGCTTTTTCCATTAAGCTGAAGGATCCGAGACATTCCCTGCACTGTAGCACCTCCTCCCAATCTATGGATCCTGTCATTCACACCCTGGAGGGATGATTTAGCCCCAGCATCCTCGTGCAGCGCCATCTGCAGGAGCCTGAAGTTATTACCACCTTACACACACATGGGGACTCGTTTATTGCGTGGTGAGCTTATTTACGTTTATCTGAAACCAAAGTTTTACCGAGTCTGAAGCTCCTCAGTCTATCAGACGACGTCCTGACCGTGAAGCAGCAGATCCTCAGCAGCAGCCAGTGTTCCAGAAACGACCGTCCGCGCTGTGTAATTCAGGAGTTATCTGGTTTCCCAGTCGTTTTATGGACCCTGGATTTACAGCACTGAGGGAACGTAGTAAAGCGTGCTGGGGAGAATCTGCAGCAGTGCTGACCTCACCAAGCAGAGGCTCGCTGGTCAGTACAGGGAGTAAAGGAGATACCCCCCAGCCCGCACTGCCCATGTGCTCCATATGAGCGATGCACTACAGCGGAATTCCACCAGGTTTTACCAGCGCCTACTGTTAGAGGGGAAACAGTTCACCGAAGACAACCTGTACAGTGGGGGTGGTGAGGGGAACCAGGGGTCTCCATATCTACAACACACACATAGACATCTTATTTGCTATCTAGAACCACCAGTGAACCCACACCTGTCTTCTAGGGGTATATCAGGGATGCACTGAAATCCTTCCCTACCCATCCCTCTTCTTCCCAACCCATCCCTCTTTAACTCTACCCATCCCTCTTCTTCCCCACCCAATCACTCTTCTTCCCCACCCAGACTACTTCTTCCCAACCCATCCCTCTTTAACTCTACCCATCCCTCTTCTTCCCCACCCAATCCCTCTTCTTCCCCACCCATCCCTCTTCTTCTCTACCCATCCCTCTTCTTCCCCACCCAATCCCTCTTCTTCCCCACCCATCCCTCTTCTTCTCTACCCATCCCTCTTCTTCCCCACCCAGACTTCTTCTTCCCAACCCATCCCTCTTCTTCTCTACCCATCCCTCTTCTTCCCCACCCAGACTACTTCTTCCCAACCCATCCCTCTTTAACTCTACCCATCCCTCTTCTTCCCCACCCAATCCCTCTTCTTCCCCACCCATCCCTCTTCTTCCCTACCCATCCCTTTTCTTCCCAAGCCATCCCTCTTCTTCCCCACCCAGACTTCTTCTTCCCAACCCATCCCTCTTCTTCCCCACCCAGACTTCTTCTTCCCAACCCATCCCTCTTCTTCCCCACCCAGACTTCTTCTTCTCTACCCATTCCTCTTCTTCCCCACCCAGACTTCTTCTTCCCAACCCATCCCTCTTCTTCCCCACCCAGACTTCTTCTTTTCTACCCATTCCTCTTCTTCCCCACCCAGACTTCTTCTTCTCTACTCATCCCTTTTCTTCCCCACCCAGACTACTTCTTCCCAACCCATCCGTCTTCTTCCCCACCCAGACTACTTCTCTACCCATCCCTCTTCTTCCCCACCCAGACTACTTCTCTACCCATCCGTCTTCTTCCCCACCCAGACTTCTTCTCTACCCATCCCTCTTCTTCCTCACCCAGACTTCTTCTTCTCTACTCATCCCCCTTTATCTCTACCCATCCTTCTTCTTCCATACCCATGCCTTATTCCCTACCCATTCCTCTTCCTCCCTACCCATCCCTCTTCCTCCCAACCCATTCCTTCTTCTCTACGCATCCCTCTTCTTCCCCACCCATTCTTCCTTTTCCTTTACTTCCTCACCTATTCTCTAAGATACCTCCTTTCCCTCGGATACCTCCTTTTCCCTACGCTTACCTTGTTCCATAGCGAAACCTGCTTTTCCCTGCAGTATCTCCTTTCCATTGGGTTACCTCCTATTTCTTACCAACACTGCCTCTGCACACTCCTGACATATTGTTAAGTCCTGTCTACTGTTTCACAACGCTGGTCATAGCATCTGTATCTCCATCGACCATATGCAACACGCTCCTGGCGTGTGTGACAGACATCAGGCAACGTATTCCTAACCAGCTCATATAAGAGGTGGACGCCTGGTTCCATTCACCACCACTGTGCCCAGTTCTGACGCGCTAAGTTTCTCTGGAATAGACTCTGAGTGACTCTGTTTACATCCTAACCATCTGAGAGATCTGCAGAATTCCCTCCCAGTGCAACCCCGTTCATCACGCCGAGGCTTTCGGAAGAGCACACACGGAAAACAGCAGCACAAAAATACACGAACTAGAAATAACGTCTGAGGCTGTCTGACCCAGATTGGAGGCTGGATGTAGACGCCTCAGTGAGTGGGTTAAAATCACCTGGACAAAGGAGCTGGATAAAAAAGACTGACGGCTGCATCTGACCTACATGCCGAAATTACTCACGCTTGCCACTAACATCCATCTGTTCAAAGCTACATTACGCTCACAACCTCCCTTTCCTCGGGGGAAAGGCGCTCAGGCTTTAAAGGAAGCATCGGCAGTCCAGCCACAGAATTCACAAGCTCACAGTTCTTCCTCTTACCCCCCTAACCGGGACATGTTTGTCTCTCTGCTTTTGCACTGGAGCCAATATACACACCATCGACATTTAGCTAACATGTAGTAATGGAAGCCTATGTACACCGATTAAAATAAATCATCCCAATCCCTGGTCAGTCTTGTTATTCAGTCTTTCAGGAATTCTTTTAAGAATGGCACTTGACATATCCTGAAGAAAGTGCAGAGCGATTGTGCCGCCTAAGCTTGTTGCTGGCCGGTTTTTAAGGTGTTGGTGAAAATGAATGGGAGTCTATGGGAGGAACAAGGGGTGAGTAAACGACACATAGAGGAGTGTGGGTCAGTATGTCTGTGGATTAGAGTTTGGGGGATCTGCTCTGAGTGAGTACATGCAGTTTAGTGGCTGTAGGTTAAAGGAAACAGGGTTTGAATGGGGTGAAAATGAACAAGACCAACACTGAATTCACGCTCAGGTGTTTGCTAACCCAACACGCCAGACGTCTCGGTATGGAGCTGTAGAGGTTCCTAATGGTGTCCTGTGATACTCCATCCCATGCAGCTTGAACATCCTCACACAGTTCCTGCAGATGGTGTGGTAGGGGTGGAGGTGGAGGGAAACCAGGCCTTCTGGACATGTGACAACAAACCGTCCATCTCGGTGCTGACCACGGTGCCTCCACACACGGATTCGTTGGGCGTCTCCACCAAGACTAAAGCGGGACTCGTCACTGAAGATGACCCGCTGCCGTCTGCCCATGGTGCTGCACTAACAGGATGACTGATGGAGGCAGCACTGCTCGCTGGATGTCTGTAATGGTGGCTGTTGGGTCAGTCAGGTACAGAGGTAAGACCCATCCTTGCTTACGTCACCTCTTATTCACCTAGTTCCATCCCTTGTTGGTTGATTCCTTCTGGATTCTTTCATTATCTAGAACCACTGTCTTAACTAAAAACTCTTGAGGAGCCATCTTTTTTAAGAGCGTGTATCTTAATTTTGGTTGTTGTTGTCTTCTACAACCCCGCTCATCCCTCCGGACACATTTACCGGTTGTATGTGCGGAACTACTGCTCATGGGAAACTGTAAACTGAATGGGATTAATAAGTTTCAGTCATTATATACAGGTTTATATATTCACTGGCTGCTGTAAGTGTGCAGCACAGCTGACATGATGGAGACTGATGTGTGTCACTGCAGCTCCTGTTTCTGAAGAGACGGCCAAAGAGCTCTTGACTAAATGCCTGTGAGTGTTTGTGCCGCGGGTCCGGACAGAGGAAGCATCTTAAACGTTCACACGCAAGCTGTTGTGCTAGAATGATCCCAGACTGCGGCTGCTTGTTTTCCGCTGAAGACCAATCACCACGCCAAAAGCTGGTCCTCCAAGATTTTCAAGAGGACATATCTCTGATTATCAAGGCACTGTGAAAGCTCCAGGTTAAAGACCCGGTTCTGAGTGAAACGGGGAATATGGATATGTTAAAGCTGAAGATTCAGAACCCGCCGTGTCCTCCTGTCAGTGATAGCAGAACCCTGTTTCCTTGATCTGGTTTCATTCAAGCTTGGTACGACTCGTTTCCATTTACACCAGTTTTTAGTGGAACCAAGTGCAACCAGTGTCAACAGAGGGCGCTGCACCGCGGTAGTCAAGAGTAGTACCACGATGGTGGAGCATACAGATGACCTGTGAGTATTTGGACTGTTATTCCAGATGTTTGTTCTGATCCTGAAAGCAAGTGTGGATCAACTCCTGGAGATAAGAAGAGATGGATCTACAGCAGACCACTGGGTGGCGTCATTG
>JAMWET010006558.1:362500-365000 GCA_024036415.1 Prochilodus magdalenae
ACTAACGTAACAGCATCTCATATTCCTTTAAGGTCACCAGACAAAAAATGAGTCACCTTGCATGTTTAGGGTGGAAGTACCTTCAGGCTCCTGCAGATGGCGCTGCTGCACGAGGATGATGGGGCTATAAATCCCTGCGGGGTGTGAGTGACGGGATCCATAGATTGGGAAGAGGTGCTACAGTGCAGGGAATGTCTCGTTCCATGTGTGGAAAATGGCTCCAGAGCAGATGTTAATGATTGGCTAAAAGAAGGGACTGCATGGGGGCGTGGCCAAAGACCATAGTGTGAAGGAAGTAGCTGAATCTGCAGGTGTATGGAAGCGTACAGTCATATGGGTCTACCAGCGGTGGCTACAATCCCAGCCTACAGGGAATTCTCCTCGGAATTGTGCCAGGGAAGGCATCCACCAAATCTGGACCAGCTGAGCATCTGAATACTGATGTGGCTACATCCAGAAGCTTGTCCAGTCCACACCCAATCCAGTTGTGGAGATGTTACACGGTGTCAGTCACAGGGGCTCAATTCTTGTCCAGTGAGCTTAGTTTCCTAGTGTGACCCTTTGTAGCTGCTTGCTACGTTGCCATGGTGATATAGAGATACAGAGCCCGGAATCTGACAAATCCGTATCCGACTTGGGCGCACCCTAGGCGGCCTCACCGAGACACTCGGGCCAGAGAAACCGATCACCATAACTCCAACCACACACGACTGTTTATTACAGTCCTTAGGCAACAGGAGACACCCATGCTCAATATCTGATCTCTGAAAGACTGGATGGAGATGGGTGGAGAAATGTTGGAACAAAGCCAAACTCCATAGGTCAGAGTGCAACGTTCCCTTTCCAATGAGTCCTGGATCGCATTGCTAGCCTTCAGGAACCGACCCCAAAATCACCCTGTGTAGTCTTCTCTGAGACATCCATGTTGTTATGGTCATGTGATCAGCGACTAGTTGAGGTTAAAGCCCCATCACCGAGCAGTAAAGCTGACCAGTCGGAGCTGCTATCATGCCGTGCATCCGCCCTAAACGTGTCAACAAGCGTTTACGAGAAACTGAAGTAACTTCTGGACCCTCAGTAACAGTAGCAGTGGAGGACGCCTTCAGCCGACTGTGCTGGACAGCTAACCAACAAAGGGAGCTCCAGTTCCCCTGGAGAACCTCCACAGAACAAGCTTCCTGGTGGAGAACGAGAGGCTGCAATCTCCTCCATGCTTCACTATAAGACTGAGCTGCTTCATCAAAACAGAATCTGTAGGACCAGCTACACGATACACACACACTACACACGCACACCACACACACACACACACACACACACACACACACACACACACACACTACACACTACACACGCACACTACACACACACACACACACACTACACACGCACACTACACACACACACACACCACACACACACACACACACACACACACACACACACACATACACACACACACACATATACATATACAGACATACAGAGAGAGAGAGAAACAGAAGGAGAGAAGAGGAGAACACATCCACACACATATACAGGGAACTCAGAGAGAGAAAGAGTGGACTCACCATCCTCTACACCGACCAGATCAGAACGAGCTCCCACACAGACACACAGCCACACACTGACACTCGGAATCAGAGAGAGAGCCACCGAGAGAGAGAGTAGGAGAGGGGGCGAACAGAGAGGGAAAGAGAGAGAGAGAATAAACAGGGGAGAGAAAGAAATAGCAAAGGAGGGTGAGAGAGAGAGAGAGAGTGGAGAGAGAGTGTAGGAGAGAGAAAGTGAGAATAAGTGAGGGAGGGTGAGAGAGATCGAGAGAGGGGGAGGGGAGAGAGAGGAAATAAGCAAAGCAGAGAGTGTGGAGGAGAGAGTGAGAGAGAGAGAGAGAGAGAGTGTAGAGGAGAGACTGGTGTGGAGAGAGAGATGGGAGAAAGAGTAAGAGAGAAAACTAAGGAGAGAGAAAGGAGAGAGAGGAAGAGAGAAAGCAGAGAAAGAGTGGAGGCAAGAGTGAGAGAAAGAGAGAGGAGAGAGAGAGATAATGAAGGAGAGAGAGAGGAGAGAATGGAGAGAGAAAGTTAGAGATGAAGAGGAGAGGTAGAACAGAAAGGCAGAGAGTGAAAGAGCGAGAGACAATAAGAGAAAAAGACAGAATGAGAGAGAGAGAGCGAAAGGTTGGTAGAGAAATAAAGGGAGCGAGGAAGAGGAAGAGTTGGGAACTAAACTCTGGAGCATGCGGCGTTCTGCAGCGCACGGCTGACTGAGGGAGCTGAGAGCACTCATGTGAAAGAGTTTGTGTCTGCATGCCTGCTGGCACTTCATACACACACCACACACGCACCACACACACTACACACTACACACACACACGCCCCACACACACTACACACTACACACACACCAAACACAATACACACACACACACACTACACACTGACACACCACATACACACACTACACAATACACGCTACACACACCACAATACACACTGACACA
>JAMWET010006558.1:370000-372500 GCA_024036415.1 Prochilodus magdalenae
TGATATGGGCGGGACTGTAAATATGGGGAGCTGAATCTACAGAAGGTCTGTCCTGAAGAGCTACACGATCAGAAGCACATCAACAGGAGAGCCACAGTTACAGGCAATCACCAGTTTAGTGTCACTTTTTACAGTGGTGGATGGTGAGTTAGTAATAGTGGGCTGTCAGTAGAGGGCGAGTCAGTGAGGCAGGGCGAGTCAGTGATGGAGGGAGAGTCAGTGATAAAAGGCTGTCAGTGATGGGGGCGAGTCAGCGATTAAGGGCGAGTTGATGATAGAGGGCAAGTCGGTGAGAGAGGGTGAGTCTGTGAATAGAGGGGGAGTTGGTGAAAAGAGGGCGAGTCAGTGATGGAAGGTGAGTCAGTGATTGAAGGGGAAGTCGGTGATTGAGGGGAAGTCGGTGATAAAAGGCTATCAGTAATAAAAGGCTGTCAGTGATGGAGGGAGAGTCAGTGATGAAGGGCAAGTAAATGATCGAGGGTGAGTCAGTGATGGAGGGCGAGTAAATGATAGAGGGTGATTCAGTGATAGAGGGCAATTCAGTGATGGACAGTGAGTCAGTGATAGAGGACGAGTCAGTGATAGAGGGCAAGTCAGTAAAGGAGGGCGTTTCTGTGATAGAGGACGAGTCAGTGATGGAGAGTGAGTCAGTGATAAAGGGCGACTGAGTGATAGCGGACAAGTCAGTGATAGAGGGCTATTCTGTGATGGAGGATGAGTCAGTGATAGAGGGTGAGTCTGATAAAGGGCGACTGAGTGATAGCGGACGAGTCAGTGATAGAGGGCTATTTTATGATGGAGGACGAGTCAGTGATAGAGGGTGAGTCAGTGATAAAGGGAGACTGAGTGATAGTGGACGAGTCAGTGATAGAGGTCTATTCTATGATGGAGGACGAGTCAGTGATAGAGGGTGAGTCAGTGATAGAGGGCTATTCTGTGATGGAGGATGAGTCAGTGATAGAGGGTGAGTCAGTGATAGAGGATGAGTCTGTGATAGAGGGTGATTCAGTGATAGAGGACGAGTCAGTGATAGAGGACTATTCTGTGATGGAGGACGAGTCAGTGATAGAGGGTGAGTCAGCGATGTACGGTGAGTCAGTGATAGAGGACGAGTCAATGATGGAGAGTGAGTCAGTGATAAAGGCCGACTGAGTGATAGCGGACGAGTCAGTGATAGAGGGCTATTCTATGATGGAGGACGAGTCAGTAATAGAGAGTGAGTCAGTGATAAAGGGAGACTGAGTGATAGCGGACAAGTCAGTGATAGAGGGCTATTCTGTGATGGAGGATGAGTCCGTGATAGAGGGTGATTCAGTGATAGAGGACGAGTCAGTGATAGAGGGCTATTCTGTGATGGAGGACGAGTCAGTGATAGAGGGCTATTCTGTGATAGAGGACGAGTCAGTGATAGAGGGCTATTCTGTGATAGAGGACGAGTCAGTGATAGAGGGCTATTCTGTGATGGAGGACGAGTCAGTGATAGAGGGCTATTCTGTGATGGAGGATGAGTCAGTGATAGATGGTAAGTCAGTTACGCATGCTCATTGGTATATTAAGACCATTTCTGAGGTCCATTGTTTTCATTAAATATTTGATGGATGTTTACTTTTATACAAACTCTATATATTTAATATCAGGTCTCCAGGGGCTTTAAACAGATGACGGGGGGAGCCAATAATAAAAATGGGTGACCATGAATCCAACCGGCCCCGTCATAGCACCGCAACTGCAGCAAACAATGCAAACGACAAGATCCCAGGAGGTGTGGCCAGCTTAGTCTAGATAGACATCCAACACACGAAGCAAGTGAGGCTGGAGGATCCCAGGCTAAGCTTAGCTCCTCTACAATGCTGAGATAAGCCTCGCGCTGGATATCAAGTCACAGCATGTAACAGTATACACTGCCCCAACACTACACTGGGAGACCCAGGGGCTTGTGTACGGTCCAGGGTGCAGCTCCTCCAACGCTCTAGATGGCGCTGTACAGTTTCTGTTCAAGGCACTATTCAGTGGAAACCAGGTTTAGATGTCAACGTAGTTTCCATTTAGCATAAATGATACGCTCAAAAGTTTGTAGACATCTTCAAAATAGTAAATTCAGATAATATAATAATAATAATAATAATTAAATAATTAAATAATAATAAATAATAATTTATGGTCACACATCGTCTGCACACGGCATGCACGAGCTCCATAGAGCAGCAGCAGAAGGACACCATGCCCAAAGCTCCTTTCTATGGAGCATCGGAGAACTAGAGATCCATCTAACACCTGTGGGATGCCGTCATAGAAGAGCAGAGGCTGTACCTGTCGCCAAGAGCGACAAACCCTCTATCAGTGTCTACAAACCTCTGAGCAGATACTGCAGCGCTGAGCTCATGTTCTCTACCATGATCTCCATGTTCTATGGCTGCACCGTGTGTTGGTCTAGAAGTGTGGAAGCAGCCTAGTCACCGAAAGAGGAAGACAGCCCACCGGTTACTCCCCCTCTACACAC
>JAMWET010006558.1:377500-382500 GCA_024036415.1 Prochilodus magdalenae
CATCAGCCTGCCAGACGCTCCAAAAGCAGACCGCTGCAGTAGATCCTGCCCCGGCCGTGTGCATACAGCAGGTACCTGTTGTTCGGCCATGCCATTGCAGCGCTAACACTCAAACTGCCAAATCTTCCGTTCTTTGAGGAAGTGAAGGGTGTGAGGAATTATTCATCTCGGTGTCTATTTTAAGCTTTGGGTAATGTATATTTCATGGAGGCCGCACTAACTAGGCCTGGATAACACTTCAGACTGTACTGACTTGTACACAGGCACTGTAACAGGAGCTGGTGTATACGGACGCTGTGCACTCAGGCCTCCGCTCTGCGTGTGGCTCATCAGAGAGCTCTTTAATTCATAAAGCAGTGAGCATGAAACACAGACGGAGATAAAGATCACAAGTAAGAAGGAAAAGCTTTGGGGCGTATACTGTCCTATACTGTACAGAGAGCGAGAGAGAGAGAGAGAGAGAGAGAGGGAGGGGGAGAGAGAGAGAGAGAGAGAGAGAGAGAGAGGGAGAGAGAGGGAGGGGGGAGAGAGAGAGAGAGAGAGAGAGAGAGAGAGAGGGAGGGGGAGAGAGAGAGAGAGGGAGGGGGGGAGAGAGAGAGAGAGAGAGAGAGAGAGAGGGAGGGGGAGAGAGAGAGAGAGAGATAGAGAGACAGAGGGAGGGAGAGAGAGAGAGAGAGAGAGAGAAAGATGAAAGAGGTGGGATGGATGGTTATCTGCTCATGTTCAACACTGTAATACATCATGCCCTGAGGTGGACAGAGAACAGAACCCCCCCTCCGCACACTGTACAGTTTATATTCACAGGCTTACAGCCTGGAGGGAAAGAGAGACAGAAAGAGAGAGAGAGAGAGAGAGAGAGAGAGAGAGAGAGAGAGAGAGAGAGAGAGAGAGAAAGGGAGAGAAAGTAGGAGAAAGACAGAGAGGACAAGAGAAAGACAGGAAGAGACAGGGAGAGGGACAAAAGGGACCGTGATGGATGAGAGGAAGCATGTAACGGATAGAGTCGTGTCTCACCTGTGAGCCCTTCTTGCTGCCTGGCAGGTTGATGATGAGCGTTTTCCCCCGGATGCCACACACCGGCCTGCAGGGGGAGCCATAGACAGTTCCTGCATCAGTACATACCAGCTAACGCTGAACTGACATCATAAGACTGGCAACCTCACCAAGATACCCTGCACACTGGCCAAAATGCCCCAAACACCAGCCAACATACCAAACACACACTGGCCAAAATAGCCCACACAAACCAGCCACAACAGTCCACACACACTGTCCCAATAGCCCACACACACTGTCCCAATAGCCCACACAAACCAGCCACAACAGTCCACACACACTGTCCTAATAGCCCACACAAACCAGCCACAACAGTCCACACACACTGTCCTAATAGCCCACACAAACCAGCCACAACAGTCCACACACACTGTCCTAATAGCCCACACAAACCAGCCACAACAGTCCACACACACTGTCCCAATAGCCCACACAAACCAGCCACAACAGTCCACACACACTGTCCCAATAGCCCACACAAACCAGCCACATCAGTCCACACACACTGTCCCAATAGCCCACACAAACCAGCCAAAATATCCCACACAAACTGTTAAAATGAATCCATACAAGCTGTCCAAAACATCCCTCACAAACCCGTCAAAATACTCACAAACCCTCACATCATAATCACACCACAAACCCTCACACCAAAATCACACCACAAACCCTCACACCATAATCACACCACAAACCCTTACACCAAAATCACACCACAAACCCTCACACCACAATCACACCACAAACCCTCACACCACAAACCCTCACACCAAAATCACACCACAAACCCTCACACCACAATCACACCACAAACCCTCACACCAAAATCACACCACAAACCCTCACACCATAATCACACCACAAACCCTCACACCACAATCACACCACAAACCCTCACACCATAATCACACCACAAACCCTCACACCATAATCACACCACAAACCCTCACACCACAATCACACCACAAACCCTCACACCATAATCACACCACAAACCCTCACACCATAATCACACCACAAACCCTCACACCACAATCACACCACAAACCCTCACACCACAATCACACCACAAACCCTCACACCATAATCACACCACAAACCCTCACACCACAAACCCTCACACCATAATCACACCACAAACCCTCACACCATAATCACACCACAAACCCTCACACCATAATCACACCACAAACCCTCACACCATAATCACACCACAAACCCTCACACCATAATCACACCACAAACCCTCACACCATAATCACACCACAAACCCTCACACCAAAATCACACCACAAACCCTCACACCAAAATCACACCACAAACCCTCACACCAAAATCACACCACAAACCCTCACACCAAAATCACACCACAAACCCTCACACCAAAATCACACCACAAACCCTCACACCATAAACACAGACCAAACCCTCACACCACAATCACACCACAAACCCTCACACCATAATCACACCACAAACCCTCACACCATAATCACACCACAAACCCTCACACCACAATCACACCACAAACCCTCACACCATAATCACACCACAAACCCTCACACCATAATCACACCACAAACCCTCACACCATAATCACACCACAAACCCTCACACCACAATCACACCACAAACCCTCACACCATAATCACACCACAAACCCTCACACCACAAACCCTCACACCATAATCACACCACAAACCCTCACACCATAATCACACCACAAACCCTCACACCATAATCACACCACAAACCCTCACACCACAATCACACAACAAACCCTCACACCATAATCACACCACAAACCCTCACACCATAATCACCCCACAAACCCTCACACCACAATCACATCACAAACCCTCACACCACAATCACACCACAAACCCTCACACCAAAATCACACCACAAACCCTCACACCATAATCACACCACAAACCCTCACACCATAATCACCCCACAAACCCTCACACCAAAAACACCCCACAAACCCTCACACCAAAATCACACCACAAACCCTCACACCACAATCACACAACAAACCCTCACACCAAAATCACACCACAAACCCTCACACCATAATCACCCCACAAACCCTCACACCACAATCACATCACAAACCCTCACACCACAATCACACAACAAACCCTCACACCACAATCACACCACAAACTCTCACACCATAATCACACCACAAACCCTCACACCACAAACCCTCACACCATAATCACACCACAAACCCTCACACCAAAAAGACCCCAAAAACCCTCACACCAAAAACACCCCACAAACCCTCACACCCAAATCACACCACAAACCCTCACACCAAAAACACCCCACAAACCCTCACACCCAAATCACACCACAAACCCTCACACCAAAAAAACCCCACAAACCCTCACACCATAATCACACCACAAACCCTCACACCATAATCACCCCACAAACCCTCACACCATAATCACATCACAAACCCTCACACCACAATCACACAACAAACCCTCACACCACAATCACACCACAAACCCTCACACCATAATCACACCACAAACCCTCACACCACAATCACACCACAAACCCTCACACCATAATCACACCACAAACCCTCACACCATAATCACCCCACAAACCCTCACACCAAAAACACCCCACAAACCCTCACACCCAAATCACACCACAAACCCTCACACCAAAAACACCCCACAAACCCTCACACCCAAATCACACCACAAACCCTCACACCAAAAAAACCCCACAAACCCTCACACCATAATCACAGCAAAACCCTCACACCATAATCACAGCACAAACCCTCACACCCAAATCACAGCACAAACCCTCACACCAAAAACACCCCACAAACCCTCACACCCAAATCACACCACAAACCCTCACACCAAAAAACCCCCACAAACCCTCACACCATAATCACAGCAAAACCCTCACACCATAATCACAGCACAAACCCTCACACTCAAATCACACCACAAACCCTCACACCATAATCACACCACAAACCCTCACACCCAAATCACACCACAAACCCTCACACCATAATCATGCCACAAACCCTCACACCACAAACCCTCACACCCAAATCACACCACAAACCCTCACACCAAAAACACCCCACAAACCCTCACACCCAAATCACACCACAAACCCTCACACCAAAAAGACCCCACAAACCCTCACACCACAAACCCTCACATCAAAAACACCCCACAAACCCTCACACCAAAATCACCCCACAAACCCTCACACCAAAAACACCCCACAAACCCTCACACCAAAAACACCCCACAAACCCTCACACCAAAAACACCCCACAAACCCTCACACCAAAATCACCCCACAAACCCTCATACCAAAAACACCCCACAAACCCTCACACCAAAAACACCCCACAAACCCTCACACCCAAATTACACCACAAACCCTCACACCAAAATCACCCCACAAACCCACACACCATAATCACCCCACAAACCCTCACACCATAATCACACCACAAACCCTCACACCACAATCACACCACAAACCCTCACACCAAAAACACCCCACAAACTCTCACACCCAAATCACACCACAAACCCTCACACCAAAATCACCCCATAAACCCTCACACCATAATCACACCACAAACCCTCACACCATAATCACCCCACAAACCCTCACACCAAAATCACCCCACAAACCCTCACACCAAAATCACCCCACAAACCCTCACACCAACATCACCCACAAACCCTCACACCAACATCACCCCACAAACCCTCACACCCAAATCACCCCACAAACCCTCACACCAAAAACACCCCACAAACCCTCACACCATAATCAAAGCCACAAAGCCATTTATCTGACCACTGCACTTCTGAACTCTGCACACCTATGGTGTACAGGAGGTGATGTACTCACCTGGACAGCATGCCCAGAGGGGTCAC
>JAMWET010006558.1:387500-437500 GCA_024036415.1 Prochilodus magdalenae
GAGGACGAAGAATGATGAGTACCATCCCAAAAACACCATCCCTACTGTGGAGCATGGGGTGGAGGCATCATGCTGTGGGGGGGTGTTTCTGCACATGGGACAGGACGACTGCACTGTATTAAGGAGAGGAGGACCGGGGCCATGCATTGCGAGATTTTGGGGAACAACCTCCTTCCCTCAGTTAGAGCACTGCAGATGGGTCGTGGCTGGGTCTTCCAACATGACAATGACCCAAAGCACACAGCCAGGATAACCAAGGAGTGGCTCCGTAAGAAGCATATCATGGTTCTGGAGTGGCCTAGCCAGTCTCCAGACCTAAACCCTATAGAAAATCTTTGGAGGGAGCTCAAACTAGTAAGACTGGAATGTAATTACAATGTATACGCTACACATATACAAACATATATACATATATAAACACAGATATCCCAGCTCTCCCGGAAGTTTTAGGAGTCTCACATACAGTAATAGAGTGACCAAGAGAGCATTCTGATTGGTCTCTGTTTGTGCCTAGTAGACCTATGAGGTTTCTTTGTGGGCGGGGCTTTACAGTCTACCTCTCTTCTCTGTAGTCTTGTGCAAAAAAAAGAAATTTAAAAAGCCCGCTTCAGGAACTTAGAACGCAGGTATGGGTTTGTGTATATGGGGTATTACAAACAAGTCACACAGCTATAGACTGACGGTGAGCTGCACCTGCATGCCCGGGTTAGTCAGGGGCGGAGCTTTACACCACTGTGTTCCGCGCTCTGCACTGTGCTTGGTGATGTAAGGCTGGGATGCAGCTGCTCGCCATGGAAACCCATTCCATGAAGCTCTACACACTGTTCCTGAGCTGATCTGAAGGACACATGAAGTTTGGAGGTCTGTAGTGATGGACTCTGTAGAATGTTGGTGACCTCGGTGACCTATGACCCTTAACATCCGCTGACCCCGCTCTGTCATTGTACGTGGTCTACCACTTCGTGGCTGAGCTGCTGTTGTTCCCAATCACCCCCACTGTGTTATATTTAGTAGGGAATTTCACGACTGGACTTGTAGCACAGGTGGCATCCTATCCCGGTACCACGCTGGAGTTCACTGGGGTCCTGAGAGCGACCCATTCCCTCACTAACGTTTGTAGGAACAGTCTGCATGTCTAGGTGCTTGATTTATACACCTGTGGACATGGAAGTGACTGGAACACCTGGATTCAATTATTTGGATGGGGGAGTGAATACTTTTGACAAATATAGTGTATCTATTTTTTTGCTTTTTGATAAAAATAAGGGTAGTTTGTTTCTATTCTGGCGTCCAGGAGACCTTGTTGTTACTCCACCTGCTTCACCAGGTTCTGCTAGTGTTCTGCCACCACCACAATGCATAAGTAGATACCAGTGATGTAACGTGATGACGTAACTCTGAAGCAGTCCACTACAAGAAACCTGTGATCTCCATCAAAGCCAGGAAATGGTGTCATAACCAAGTGCCCACCACATGACACAAGCTAGAGGTCAGAGGTGAACCATTACATGCTACCTCAGGTCTGTTTTGCCTAAACCACAATATCAGAGATGATCAAAGTCTGGTCTGGAAAAGTAGCCCTATATCCCAGGTCTTCACATTCCTTGTATCCAGTTTCCTGGATTTTGTCTTTGCTGGAAGAACAGGGAACCGTTAATGTAACTGATTGGCCAAGTAGTGTCACGCCTTCCAAGGATTACAAAGTCCAGTGCTGGAAACAGGATTCTAGGTCCAGATTTGTGGAGCCCGGCTCTATATTTTACTGAGCCTGCTCATGCAGTAATGTAATGGCGCGTGTTTAAGCCAACACCAAGTCAGCGCAGAAAGACAGTTACTGTGAATTAGAGATTAGAGCTACTGGGAAATGAGAGAACGGTACTGGGAAAGCATTACTGGCTGGAATCTCGGAATACCGTAAAACACCACATTCAACGACAGTAATAAAGTTCAGGTCTGTGCCAGCTCTGCCCAACTGCAGCAAACTAGAATTTACAAGGTGAAGCACTCGGCTCTGCCCAACATGTAGCTCTGCCCGGACATCCAGCCTGCCTCGAGTCTCCTGCTCACTTGGGAAAAAGATGGTTCTCCAAGGGTTCTACTGATTCTGCCAATACAAAACGACACCCACTCTAATATTTCATTGGCGTGCATTAGCCATGGCATTGGACAACAACTTTATGGAAGGTCACAACATTCATTTCCGAGTGCCCATATTTTTGTCCGAGCCTCTCCGTAAAGTCTTCTCCAGCACATCTGAAGGACCTTCAGTGGGGTTAAGGTCAGGACTCTGTGGTGGTTAGTTCATGTGACTCCTCATGTGCTCCCTGAACCACTCTTCCACAATCTGAGCCCGATGATGCTCGGAATAGTCGTCCTGGACTACATCCCTGCCATCAGGGAGGGAAAAAATCCCATTGATGTTGCTGCTACATAACATTGCTGAGCCTCAACCTGTTTAACTGAAGCCACCCCCAGATCATCACCGTGTGTATGATGGGAGCATCGCTTCAGGCACTTCCCTTCCTACCCTGACGCTCCCATCGCTCCGGAATAGGGTCAGTCTGGACTCATTAGACCACATTACCCTTTTCCATTGATCCAGAGTCCAGGCTTTATGCTTCACAGCAAACTCAAGACCCCCCACCTCCATTAGTCTCTGTAAGAAATGTTTCTCGTGTCCACACATCTGTTCAGACCCAATCCTGGGAATTCTGGGAGTGTGGATATGATCTTACAGTCACTGTTAAACACAGTCATGAACTCTACTGTCCTTTTATACCATCACCTCCACCCAGTGTTTAAGTGATCTCCGATCACAGCCGTTCCCAGTTTCTTCTGTGAAGCTGCCGGTTCTCAGCTCTCTTTCCAGGTGTCAATAAAGCACTGGACAGTTAATGAACTACAGCATGTTCAAGCCTGGCATAGCAGAACCCTTGCTACATAGAACCAAAAAGTATGAAGAACCTAGGCACAAAACCTAGAACCATAAAGTACGAAGAACCTATGGAAGAAGAACCATTCCATTACCAAAGAATCCCTGAAGGACCACCATCAACCACAGATCAACTTCTAGCCAAGATGGCCGATCCCTGAAGGACCACCATCAACCACAGATCAACTTCTAGCCAAGATGGCCGATCCCTGAAGGACCACCATCAACCACAGATCAACTTCTATCCAAGATGGCCGATGGTAGAACACTTCACCGAACACACAGTGCACCAACCTCAACATGTCTTACTGCAACTGTACAGTTACCTTTGATTCCTGCACCACTAAACCTTATCCTGGCCTGGTGAGTGACGCCCTGATGGCTCGGCTACCTTCTGGAGAAGTCCGTTTCGTCTGTACAGCCCATCAATGATTCAGTGGAATCAAACAAAAAGGGATAAACAAATCGGAACGCGACGGAATCATCGATGTCAGCTGGGAAAGTTCATAGAGCACAATGCGAGGGATATCCGTGGAGCACCAGCAACAAGCTCCTTGCACTCACAGCCAGAAGGATAGTGGTTTAACGCTATATGGACAAAAGTACTGGGACACCTATTCTAAATCCATAGGGCTTTATTATGGAGTTGGTCCTCCCAGACCGTTTGTGAAGTCAGCCACTGATGTTGGACGATAGGGCGTGGCTCGCAATCTCCGTTCTAGTCCATCCCAAAGGTGTTGGATGGAGATGAGGTCAGGGCTCATGATTCCCCCAATTAGGACACAGTCAGAAAGGACGTTGGAAGCATACACTTGTCCAGAATGTCTTGGAATGCTGGAGCTTCGAGATTTCCTTCACTGAAGCTATGAACAACAACCCCATAGCATCATTATCCCTCCTCCACCACATTTTGCAGTGGGCACGGTGCAGTCAGACAAGCAACGTTCTCCTGGTGTTCTCCAAACCCAGACTCGTCCATCAGACTGCCAGACAGAGAAGCATGACTGATCACTCCACGGTACACGTTTCCACTGGTTCTGCTCTGTCCGGTCCACTCACACTAGCACAACACACACTAACACACCACCACCACGTCAGTGTCACTGCAGTGCTGAGAAAGATCCACCACCCACATCGTACCTGCTCTGTGGTGGTCCTGTGGGGGTCCTGCCCATTGCAGAACAGGGTAATACAGTACACAGAGAAACAGATGGACTACAGTCTGGACCTGTACACCTACAGAGTGTCCTGTATGGTCAGTGGAGCTGATAAGATGGACAGTGGGTGTAGATAGAGGAGGTGGGTTTAATGTTATGGCTGCTCAGTGTACGTCCTGTGCTGATGATGATGATCCAGAGATTCCGCTCTCCTCCTTCTCTCTCCGTTTCCAACTCTTATTTGTTTCTTTCTCAGTTTAAATGACAGGACGCTGAGCACAAATAACTTGGGTTTGTTCCCCTGGTTTCCAAGGAAACCACTTCAGGTTGAAGCCTGTAGTTGCCGAGAGTGTATGCATTTGATTGTTTGCCTGTTTGTGACTGTGTGTGTGTGAGTGTGTGTGAGTGTGTGTGTGTGTGTGTGTGTGTGTGTGTGTGTGTGTGTGTGTGTGTGTGTTTGGGAAGCCGCTGCGTTCTCTGTTTTGTTAAGTGTGTGCCTCTGTGGCAGGAGGGTGGGCTGCTTTTCTATTTTGAGTACAATGGGTTTCTGTGAGTGCTAGTAATACTGTGTATCATGAACAGATGCTGGATTTGGGCTCCTTTTGAATGCATGAGTACACACAGTACACACACCGAGTCGCAGATCTGGATCCCCCTGCATGTGCTTCCCTCGGACCTGTTTAACTAGATCTGAGCCTTCCTGAGATAAGAAGGCTGTGGGGCGCTACGTTCCTGATTTTCCTCCCTGAGGTCCAGTTATAATGCTTATATAAGTCCAAATGTGAGTCCACCGTGACTGAGACGTACCCCGTCCCCTGTAGAACCTCCACCAGCTCCAATAACAGCTGTGACTGGATTGGACATTTCTGGATGCAGCCACATCAGTGTTCAGACACTCCTACACCAAGGAATTGGTCAGGTGGTCCAGATGTGGTGGATGCCTTCCCTGGTACAGTTCCGAGGAGAATTCCCTGTAGACTGGGATTGTATCCACTGCTGGTAGACCCGTATGACCGTACGCTTCCATACACCTGCAGATTCAGCTACTTCCTTCACACTATGGTCTTTGGCCACGCCCACATGCAGTCCCTCCTTTTAGCCAATCATTAACATCTGCTCTGGAGCGTTTTCCACACATGGAACGAGACATTCCCTGCACTGTACCACCTCCTCCCAATCTATGGATCCCGTCACTCACACCCCACAGGGGTTTAAAGCCCCATCATCCTCGTGTGTTGGTGTGTTCGAGGCTGCTTGTCTCGTGTGGGCGTGTGCAAGGTCCAGGGTGTGGAAACCTAACTGCTTCCATTGGTGGCTAGCTTTATTGGTTGGTTAGCATGCTAGCTAACCTAGCTAGCTGACCTAACTCTCCAGAGACACCAACAGTATCCACTACTTCCTTCCACTCTTCATTCTTTTCAGATATATATGTGCAGCGACGCATCATATAAACTGGGGGAGGAGGAAACGTTGGTTATGAGCTTCCTCTCCATGTTGACCACCATGTGCTGAGAACTTGAACCAAATGCTGGTAGGAACTAAAAGCTCAGAGAGCAGAAGTTGGTGGGGGGACCTCGGACCTCGTGTCTACGTCTGTATTCGAAATGACATACTACATACTACTCACATACTAAATCTACCTAAAGGTAGTATGTAGTCTGTGACGACACTGAAGATCTGTAGTGTACTACAGATAACCAGCTGGTGTTCTACTCCAGTCAGAGGTTCTAGTGTACAGGTGGAGCTATCTTCATGGTGTACTGCATCCCATCATGCACCATGGCCTCACCTGCTCTCAGCCTGCTTTAGCCAGAGAAAATGGCGGCAGCTAACACTGGGGGGCTAAACGCAGCCCACTCTGAGTATAACTGTGGGTGTAGAGATTGTAGTGGGGTGTGTGTTCATCAGAATGAGCCTCAGAAAGTTAAATATACAGGTCTGAAGATTAATAAAAGATGAACTCGCTTTAGAGGATCAGTTTTAGAGTGAAGTAGCCGAGGGGAGCTAACAGCTAGGCTAACCGTATCTCAGGGGAACTGAGCAGCGTTAGCAGCAGCTAGCTCTAAACAGTGGATACAGTAATAACAGTTTTGAGGTAAATGTGAGGTAACTGGTCATGTGACTGTATTACTATACTACACTGTAGGTCAGAACTTGTTACTGTACTGTATACCACACACAGGGGGGCGTATACAGTGTGCGGTACATACTACTGTAGTATACAGTGTTCAGTGTTGTAGTGTGTCATTTGGAATAGAGCCTGTCGTTTACAATGTCACAAATCTCAACTCGATTTCTTGACTGCCGCTCTGTCATTAAATCGTGGCTACAAGAAAAGGATAAAGGGAGGAACAGGGTCCAGCGGTCATGTTACAGCACTTGCTAGCCTGCTGCTAAGCTGTTTTAAAAATGAATGGGAGTCTATGGGAGGATAGAGGGATGAATGAACGACACATAGAGGAGTGCGGGGCTGTATGGCTGTGGGTTACAGTTTGGGGATCTGCCCTGAGCGAGAACATGCAGTCTGGTGTCTGTAGGTTAAAGGAGACAATAGGCCTTAGGATGGGTCAAAAATGAATGATACTCTATGGAAGGAACGAGGGATGGAGAAATCAGACAAACGCACAACACTGAATTCGTGCTCGGGGGTCCGGCCTGAGATATGAAGTGGTGCCAATTTTCCACGCCATTCCTGAGTTAGATAAAAAATCCTGTACAGCACACCATTCCCGGTCAGACCAAACATTCCGGAACTGGGATGCAGTTTAGATACTTTGAGAATGCCACTCCATACTTCCATAAGGAAATAAACAGAAGCTTGTCGCTGTGTCACCTGCTAGTGCGAACACATGGTTAGGCTGTAGGCTTAATGAGGGCCCAAACTCAAACGCTCTCTTTCAACCTTCCCTCTGTTTTTCCCCGCGCTGTCTATTCTGTCCCACTTCTCCTGTCCCTAACCACAGAGTTAGAGCTGTCTGCTCCTCACGCTCAGCACTGGGCCGAGCCTCCGTCACACCATCAATAAAAGAGAGGAGAAAAAAGGCCAGGAGGAGGACAAGAAAAGAAATGTAGAGAGAGAAAGAGGGAGAGAGAGAGAGACAGAGATATAGAGAAATAGAGAGAGGAAGGGAGCGAGAGAGAGAGAGACAGAGACAGAGAGAGAGAGAGAGAGAGAGAGAGAGAGAGACAGAGATATAGAGATATAGAGAAATAGAGAGAGAGAAAAAGAGAGAGAGAGAAAGGTTGAGAAACAGAGACAGAGAGAGAGAGAGGGCGAGATAGAGAGATAGAGAGAGGGCGAGATACAGAGAGAGAGAGAGAGAGAGAGAGAGGGAGCGAGAGAGAGAGAGAGAGAGAGAGAGAGAGAGAGAGAGAGAGAGACAGAGACAGAGAGAGAGAGAGAGAGATAGAGAGAGATACAGAGAGAGAGAGAGAGAGAGAGAGAGAGAGAGGGAGGGAGGGAGCGAGAGAGCGAGAGAGAGACAGAGACATAGAGAGAGAAAGAGAGAGAGAGAGAGAGAGAGAGAGATAGAAAGAGAAAGAGAGGGAGAGATACAGACAGAAAGAGACAGAGACTGAGAGAGAGAGAGAAAGATAGAGATAGAGAGAGAGAGAGAGAGAGAGAGGGAGGGAGGGAGGGAGGGAGTGAGAGAGCGAGAGAGAGACAGAGACATAGAGAGAGAGAGAGAGAGAGAGAGAGAGAGAGAGAGAGAGAGATAGAAAGAGAAAGAGAGGGAGAGATACAGACAGAAAGAGACAGAGACTGAGAGAGAGAGAGAGAGAGAGAGAGAGAAAGATAGAGACAGAGAGAGAGAGAGAGAGAGAGAGATAGAGACTGAGAGATATATATAGAGAGAGAAAGATAGAGATAGAGAGAGAGAGAGAAAGATAGAGATAGAGAGAGAGAGAGAGAGAAAGATAGAGATAGAGATAGAGAGAGAGAGAGAGAAAGATAGAGATAGAGAGAGGGAGAGCTCACAGTAGAGGAGGAGTGTAAAAACAAGCAGAACAGTTTGAGCTAAAGTGGGAGAGTGAGATAGATGGAGCGAGACAGGGAGGTGACAAAGAGCGAGAGAGGTGAGAAGCAGACTGGGAGCGATAAAGCCTTCCCACTTTCTCATTGTCTTCCTCTTCCTCTTTCTTTTTCCCCTCTCTTTCTCTCTCTCCTTCTCTTTCTCCATCTCTGTCTCTCCATCTCACGCTCTCCTATTCTCCCTCTCTGGCCCAGATGTGGCCCAGGTGTGGCCTAGGCTTCGTAATGAGGCCCATCTGCTGCTGTGGTTTCATTAATAATGCAGGGTCTTTGTACTGGGTGGAAGATTTCCGCACACCGAGATGGAGCAGGACAGGGGTCACCTCGCTGCACATCCACACACACACCACACACAGGGGTGGGCAACATGATGATATGGTCCTGTTACCGGGATCAGTTATGTCATAATATTCGG
Organism: Prochilodus magdalenae; assembly: GCA_024036415.1. Lineage (NCBI taxonomy): Eukaryota > Metazoa > Chordata > Actinopteri > Characiformes > Prochilodontidae > Prochilodus > Prochilodus magdalenae. The sequence goes on from JAMWET010006558.1 coordinate 396,038, forward strand.
AGTTTATGATGTGCATGGCTAGGCAACCGAACAAGTGCAGGGGTCCTCAGTGGTCTCTAGTTATTGAATGTTCTCCCCTGTCTGTGCGGGTTCCCTCCCTCCATCCAAAGACACGAAGCCAGGCTAGCTGGAGATGCTAAACTACACCCCAGGTATGTGAGCGTACGTGTTGGTGAGTCTGCCCTGTGATGATCAAGGAGCCTGTTGGGGGTTCCCTACCGTCTTCCCAGTGAGCCCTGGGATTGACTCCAGTACCCCAACACCCCACTGTCTGGGCTGGAGTGGCATTTGACCCCAACGGTCACACTACGTATGTGTTTCCTCATTTCCTCCTCGACTGCCTCCCAGTGTGACCAGTAAAAGGCCGTAACACCATTCACCAAATCCAAACCGCTTTTCCCTCCGGGTTGCGGGAGGCGCTGGAGACTATCCCAGGGCTCATTGGGGAGGGCAGGTGGGAAACACTCTGGATTGGCTGCAGGATCATCACAAGGCAGACTCGACATACACGTTCACCTACCTAGGAGCAATTTAGCATCTCCATCTAGCCTGACTGCATGTGTCTTTGGAAGGTGGGAGGGAACCCACACAGACACGGGAGAACATGCCAACAGAAAGGAACCTGGTCGCCCGGCTGTGGAATCAGGCCCAGTCCCTCCTTGTCACATGCCAGCTCCTCGGAAACCTCAGACTTACGAACAGACATCACACACACACAAACACTCACACCATGGGCATTTAGCATCCCCAGTTCACCCGACTGGACCGTGGGCCGAAAACCGGAGCACCCGGAGGAGGAAACCCACAAAGACACACGGGGGAAAGAACCCTAGCTGCCTGGCTGGGGAATCGAACCCAGGCCCTTCTTGTTGTTAGCCCTTTCAACATGGTGCCGGTACCACCAGTTCAAATAAGTCTCTGGTCTGGGATCGTGGACGCCGGGATGCAAGCGGGAAAGGGGCGTGGCATTGCCATCACTATGCCAAACACATATGCCAAAGCTAACCCACTATTTTCCATTTCAGGCTGCAGTCCGTGTGATTCTGAAATTCTGGATGAACTGCACTGAGCTGGACTCAGGAACAATCGTATCCCGCCAGTGATGTGCTGGTGGATGAGCCCATACGGCGGGAACCGTCCGCCATCAAATGAGCCGCAGGATGGTAAGATTTAAGCCCTCAAAGCAGGAAGTACTGTTCCACCATGTTGTTTAATGTGTTGTCCATCGACTTCTGCCTCCGGACAAAGGACCACCCATATCCAGATAAACGCTCAGTTCTCAAACCACCGGGGGGCCCATTCTTCAAGGGTTCTGTAGAGCCTGGGAACCAGCTCAGGCACTTGGTTGGTGGATAAGAGGTGTGAGGCGCCACCATGAATGGGACATACTGTGTAAGGTAACCTATGAAATGTGAACTGTGTCCTCAGCGTCACTTAGAAAGTCCACCCAACACTATTCAGGGAGCTCTGCTGGTGATCGTGACGCGGTGCGTGTGTAATCCGGTACAGTGTTACAGTGTACGTGTGTTCCTCACTTCCTCACACACACACTGTTTTCCTGAATAGTCCAACCAGCCTGTGAACGCACGGGGAAATGGGACTCATGTCAGCGTCTGATTTATTCCTCCTCTATTTTTAGCAGCGACAGTTAAAAACAGACGGATGTTTCAAAACCCGAAAGTCACTCGAGGAGAGGAGAGTGAAATGTGATCTGTGGGTGCCGATGATGAACACGCCAGTGCTGAGATGCCAAGCTGACCAGTGGTGGCGAGTACATCCTGTCCTTGTGTTGAGACTGTTGCTCTGTTGGGCAGGCGTTACGGAGCGCTGGTACGACATCAAACAGTTTAGCGATGTTTGGGAATCAGAATTTCCATTTTCCTTGGGGAGGTGGGCTACTGCCAGCTTACCAGAGGACGCCTACGAAGTGTTTGACCAGCTCACAAGGGATAAGGACTCTCAGTATAAATGACCGAGATGGAGCGATTAACACATTTCATCTTCACTCCAGAAAACACGGTCATTTCCTGCACCCTGAGCTTCTGTCCAGCTGTTATGGGAACGCACAGCCTCATTAGGATGGTCAGTAGCTTCACAGGCAACGGACAACATCAGCTTCCACAAGGCAACTTGTTTTCCAGTGAGCTTGAAACGGTTTAGTCTTCTTAGTCAAGCACATAAGGTAGGTGTTTCTAATAAAGTGGCCAGTGAGTGGAACCTCAAGGCCAGTGTTTCTAATAAAGTGGCCAATGAGTAGACGTACAAGGTGGGTGTTTCTATTAAAGTGGCCAGTGAGTGGACCCACAAGGCCAGTGTTTCTAGCAAAGTGGCCAGTGAGTGGACGTACAAGGTGGGTGTTTCTATTAAAGTGGCCAGTGAGTGGAAGCACAAGGTAGGTGTTTCTAATAAAGTGGCCAGTGAGTGGAAGCACAAGGTAGGTGTTTCTAATAAAGTGGCCAGTGAGTGGAAGCACAAGGTCGGTGTTTCCAATAAAGTGGCCAGTGAGTGAAACCACAAGGCCAGTGTTTCTAGCAAAGTGGCCAGTGAGTGGACGTACAAGGTGGGTGTTTCTATTAAAGTGGCCAGTGAGTGGAAGCACGAGGTAGGTGTTTCTAATAAAGTGGCCAGTGAGTGAAAGCACAAGTTTGGTGTTTCTAATAAAGTGGCCAGTGAGCGGAAGCACGAGGTAGGTGTTTCTAATAAAGTGGCGAGTGAGTGGATGTACAGGGTAGGTGTTTCTAATAAAGTGGCCAGAGAGTGAAACCACAAGGTAGGTGTTTCTAATAAAGTGGCCAGTGAGCGGAAGCACGAGGTAGGTGTTTCTAATAAAGTGGCCAGTGAGTGAAAGCACAAGGCCAGTGTTTCACATAAAGTGGCCAGTGAGTGGACGTACAAGTTTGGTGTTTCTAATAAAGTGGCCAGAGAGTGAAACCACAAGGCCAGTGTTTCTAATAAAGTGGCCAGTGAGTGGAAGCACAAGGTCGGCGTTTCTAATAAAGTGGCCAGTGAGTGGAAGCAGTATAGAACTGTGCAGATGCTGATAGTTGTACAGATCGATGTGGGTATGTGATTTGCGGGTTCTAGATCTCTGCTTCTCTAGGCCGCTCCTGTTTCTGCACGCATCCTCTTGTTGTACGTGACACTCTGTAAAACCCACTCTGTCACACCGGCCGGGAGCGTAGAGTAACCGTGGCAATATGACTCGACAGGTGTGTGTGTGTATGTGTGCTGGTGCATGTGACGCTAGTGAGTTCAGACAGTGAGTCATGATGATGTACGTATCCATCACGTCCCCAATATAAAAACATGACGAGCATATGAACGTACAGGCGACTGCCGAGGCCCTGGGAGTGGATATTAGCGTTATTAGCGTTATTAGCATGGCATCTGACATAGCCTGTGCATCCTGTGTCACACACATCCATGCCATGAAGCTAATGAGCTGCTGTCTAGCAGTGACACTGGAGTATTAGACACAGCATGGTGGCTTAATGAAGAGACGCGGCTGTGATGCTGTAAGGGGTGCGGGGTGTTGGGGTGAGGTGGTGTTATGGGGGGAGCGTACCAAAGAGTCTAGCTAGAGCACTCTAGCTCTGGATCTTCGTACCGCGTGCGGTCTTTTTCTAAAAGTGTGTTAATGTGAGGGAACCTGGAACGTGTCCCTCAGTGCCGCAGTAACTCTACACTCTGGAACCTTGCTGTGAGGATTTGATTGCATTCCGTCACCAGAGATTCAGGGTACTGGTGTTGGACGTTTAGTTCTGGATCAGTGTGTAGGTTGGAATGTGTGTGGTAACTCACAGTGATGGGTCGTGCACTAGGTCTTTGAGGTTGATGCCACTGCGATCCTCAGCAAGGTTACGGAAGCAGCTGTCGCTCACTGCAAAACAAGACACACAGAGTCGTTTGCTTTACAATAGAAAGACGATAAACTAGAGAGCAAGAAGCGGAGGACAGCAAGAGCGTTAATAGGATGGTAGATTAGACTGGCAGGGTACATTTACCATCGGATACGTGACATTAGATTAGATTAGATTAGATCAGAGTACAGGCACAGAGCCAGCTAGCATCAGATCAAAATTTTTACTGTCATGCTTCCACGTTTCCCCTCTGCCTCCGAGCTCCCAAACTCCATCTCCCAGAGTTCACTTCCTTATGTCACAGTCACATGTCCAGAATTCACCAATCACACTCCGTTCTCCCGTCCATCATCACTTGAATACTGATTACGACACTGTGCAGCCTGGTGAGCACAATGCCATGAACACAAACACTACAACACTCATAAACACACTAACACATATATGCACACTGTCATACACACTAACACTCATATACACACTGTCATACACACTAACACTCATATACACAAGCACACTAACACTCATATACACACTGTCATACACACTAACACTCATATATACAAACACACTAACACTCATATACACACTGTCATACACACTAACACTCATATACACAAACACACTAACATTCATATACACAAACACACTAACACTCATATACACACTGTCATACACACTAACACTCATATACACAAACACACTAACACTTATATACACACTGTCATACACACTAACACTTATATACACACTGTCATACACACTAACACTCATATACACACACCGTCATACACACTAACACTCATATACACACTGTCATACACACTAACATTCATATACACAAACACACTAACACTCATATACACACTGTCATACACAATAACGCTCATATACACAAACACACTAACACTTATATACACACTGTCATACACACTAACACTTATATACACACTGTCATACACACTAACACTCATATACACAAACAAACTAACACTCATATACACACTGTCATACACAAACACACTAACACTCATATACACACTGTCATACACACTAACACTCATATACACATATACACACACTAACACTCATATACACACACACACACACACTCATATACACACTGTCATACACACTAACACTCATATACACATATACACACACTAACACTCATATACACACATACACACACTAACACTCATATACACACATACACACACTAACACTCATATACACAAACACACTAACACTCATATACACACACTAACACTCATATACACACTGTCATACACACTAACACTCATATACACACTGTCATACACACTAACACTCATATACACAAACACACTAACACTCATATACACACTGTCATACACACTAATACTCATATACACAAACACACTACCACACATTTATACACAAACACTAACACTTATACACACATATACACACACTAACACTTATACACACAAACACACTAACACTCATACACACACTGTCATACACACTAACACTCATATACACACACTAACACTTATACACACACTAACACTCATATACACTGCCATACACACTAACACTCATATACACTGTCATACACACTAACACTCATATACACACATACACACACTATCACTCATATACACACTGTCATACACACTAACACAAACACACACTGTCATACACACTAACACTCATATACACACATACACACACTAACACTTATACACACACTAACACTCATATACACAAACACACTAACACTCATATACACACTGTCATACACACTAACACTCATACACACTGTCATACACACTAACACTCATATACACACTGTCATACACACTAACACTCATATACACACATACACACAGTAACACTTATACACACACTGTCATACACACTAACACTCATATACACACTGTCATACACACTAACACTCACATACACAAACACACTAACACTCATATAAACAAACACACTAACACTCATATACACACATACACACAGTAACACTTATACACACACTGTCATACACACTAACACTCATATACACACTGTCATACACACTAACACTCATATACACACATACACACAGTAACACTTATACACACACTGTCATACACACTAACACTCATATACACAAACACACTAACACTCATATACACACTGTCATACACACTAACACTCATATACACACATACACACAGTAACACTTATACACACACTGTCATACACACTAACACTCATATAAACAAACACACTAACACTCATATACACACTGTCATACACACTAACACTCATATACACAAACACACTAACACTCATATACACACTGTCATACACACTAACACTCATATACACATATACACACACCGTCACACACACAAACACTAACACTCATATACGCACAAACACTAACACTCATATACGCACAAAGCCTCATATACACACACAAACACTAACATTCATATACGCACTCATACATGTATACACACACACACACACACACACACTCATATATACACACACACACACTCATATACACAATGTCATAAAGACATATTCACACTAACACTTATACACACAAAAACTGACACTCATACACATACTGTCATGCACACATCCACACAAACACACATATACACTCTGTCATGCACAAATATACACACTCTCATACACAAATATACACACAAAAACTAACACTCATATACACACTCTCATACACAAATATACACACAAACACTAACACTCATATACACACTGTAATACACACATATACACACAAACACTAACACTCATATACACACTGTAATACACACATATACACACAAACACTAACACTCATATACACACTGTAATACACACATATACACACAAACACCAACCCGTCACACAACTTGTGCACACACTGTCATACACACATATTTACACAAACACTCATATACATACTGTCACACACATACACACTAACACTCATATACGCACTGTCACACACTCATAAACACAAAAACAAAAACAGTCATATATACACATATACACACATATGCACACAAACACTGACACTCATGAACACTGTCATACACATATACACACAAACATTAACACTCATATACATACTGTCACACACTCATATACACACAAACACTAACACTTGTATACACACATATACACACAAACACAAATATAAACACAAACACACAAACACTAACACTCAAACACTGTCATACACATATACACACAAACATTAACACTCATATAAACACATATACACACAAACATTAACACGCATATACATACTGTCACATAAACACACACAAATACACAAACATTAACACACACACACTGTCACAGACACATACACACACTAACACTCATACACACTGTCACACATTCATATACGAACTGTCACTCACAGACACAAACACTGTCACACACGTGTACACACTGTCATACACACATATTTACACAAACACTCATATACACACTGTCACACACATATTTACACAAACACTCATATACACACTGTCACACACACACACACACATATACACACTAACACTCATATACACACTGTCATACACACTAACACTCATATACACACACTAACACTTATACACACACAAACACTCATATACACTGCCATACACACTAACACTCATATACACTGTCATACACACTAACACTCATATACACACATACACACACTATCACTCATATACACACTGTCATACACACTAACACAAACACACACTGTCATACACACTAACACTCATATACACACATACACACACTAACACTTATACACACACTAACACTCATATACACAAACACACTAACACTCATATACACACTGTCATACACACTAACACTCATACACACTGTCATACACACTAACACTCATATACACACTGTCATACACACTAACACTCATATACACACATACACACAGTAACACTTATACACACACTGTCATACACACTAACACTCATATACACACTGTCATACACACTAACACTCACATACACAAACACACTAACACTCATATAAACAAACACACTAACACTCATATACACACATACACACAGTAACACTTATACACACACTGTCATACACACTAACACTCATATACACACTGTCATACACACTAACACTCATATACACACATACACACAGTAACACTTATACACACACTGTCATACACACTAACACTCATATACACAAACACACTAACACTCATATACACACTGTCATACACACTAACACTCATATACACACATACACACAGTAACACTTATACACACACTGTCATACACACTAACACTCATATACACAAACAAACTAACACTCATATACACACTGTCATACACACTAACACTCATATACACAAACACACTAACACTCATATACACACTGTCATACACACTAACACTCATATACACATATACACACACCGTCACACACACAAACACTAACACTCATATACGCACAAACACTAACACTCATATACGCACAAAGCCTCATATACACACACAAACACTAACATTCATATACGCACTCATACATGTATACACACACACACACACACACACACTCATATATACACACACACACACTCATATACACAATGTCATAAAGACATATTCACACTAACACTTATACACACAAAAACTGACACTCATACACATACTGTCATGCACACATCCACACAAACACACATATACACTCTGTCATGCACAAATATACACACTCTCATACACAAATATACACACAAAAACTAACACTCATATACACACTCTCATACACAAATATACACACAAACACTAACACTCATATACACACTGTAATACACACATATACACACAAACACTAACACTTATATACACACTGTAATACACACATATACACACAAACACTAACACTCATATACACACTGTAATACACACATATACACACAAACACCAACCCCGTCACACAACTTGTGCACACACTGTCATACACACATATTTACACAAACACTCATATAAATACTGTCACACACATACACACTAACACTCATATACGCACTGTCACACACTCATAAACACAAAAACAAAAACAGTCATATATACACATATACACACATATGCACACAAACACTGACACTCATGAACACTGTCATACACATATACACACAAACATTAACACTCATATACATACTGTCACACACTCATATACACACAAACACTAACACTTGTATACACACATATACACACAAACACAAATATAAACACAAACACACAAACACTAACACTCAAACACTGTCATACACATATACACACAAACATTAACACTCATATAAACACATATACACACAAACATTAACACGCATATACATACTGTCACATAAACACACACAAATACACAAACATTAACACACACACACTGTCACAGACACATACACACACTAACACTCATACACACTGTCACACATTCATATACGAACTGTCACTCACAGACACAAACACTGTCACACACGTGTACACACTGTCATACACACATATTTACACAAACACTCATATACACACTGTCACACACATATTTACACAAACACTCATATACACACTGTCACACACACACACACACATATACACACTAACACTCATATACACACTATCACACACTCACATACACACACTGTCACACACACATATACACACAAACACTCATATACACACTGTCACACACACACACACATATACACACTAACACTAATATACACACTATCACAAACTCATTTATATACACATTGTCATACACACATGTGCACACACTAGAACTCATATACATACTGAAACACACTCATATACACACAAACACCAACACTCATATACACACAAACACTAACACTCATATACACACAAACACCAACACTCATATACACACAAACACCAACACTCATATACACACAAACACGAACACTCATATACACACAAACACTAACACTCATATATACACAAACACTAACACTCATATACACACAAACACCAACACTCATATACACACAAACACTAACACTCATATACACACAAACACTAACACATACACAGACCCTAACACTCATATATACACACTGACACAAACACACACACACACACACACACACACACACACACACACACACACACAAACTAACACTCATACACACTGTGACACATTCATATACACACTGTCATAAACACATATACACACACAAACACTAACACTCATATACACACTGTCATATACATATATCCACACACACACATATACACAAACACTAATTCTCACAATCACATTGCCATACAAATAAACACTAAAATTAATATACACACTGTCATACACACAAACACTAACACTCATATACACATGTATACACACAAACATTCATATACGCACTCTCATACACACAAATACACACACAAACACTAACACTCATGTACACACATATACACACAAACACTAACACTCATATACACATGGTCATACACACATAAACACTAATATTCATACACACTGTCTCACACACAAAGACACACACGTACAGACACACACACAAACACATTCATATACACATTGTCATACACGCATATACACACACAAACACTAATATACACACTGTAATACACACCCATACATAAACACTAACACACATATACGCACAAACAATAACACTTATTTACATACTGTCATACACACACACACACACACACACACACACATACATACATACATGTGTGTATATATATATATATATATATATATATATATATATATATATATATAAACAAACACTCATATACACATTGTCATACACACCTATACACATAAACACTCATATACACACTGTAATACACACCCATACATAAACACTAACACACATATACACACAAACAATAACACTTATTTACATACTGTCATACACACACACACACACACACACATATATATATATACACACACAAACACTCATATACACGTTGTCATACACACACATATACACACTAATATACACACTGTCGCACACCGTCTCTGAGTGCTGTGTCCAATGACCAATGACGGCTGAGCAGGTGTCAGCCACATGAGTCACGGTTCTGCTCACTTTCAAAGTGACTGGCAAAGAAATGTAGGGGGGTGGGGGGAGTGAGAGAGTGAGGTGGGGGGGGTGTTACAGAGACAGAGAGAGGGAAAAGAAGATAGGGGAAGATGGAGAAAGGGAAAGAGAGAGAAGAGAGAGAGAGACAGAAGAACACACACAGACAGAGAGATACCAACAGAATGTGTGAGAGAGAGAGAGAGAGAGAGAGAGAGAAAAAGACAGAGAGCTAGGTAGAGAGAAAGAAAGAGAGTCAGGTAGAGAGAGAGAGAGAAAGAAAGAGATTCCATAGTGATATAAATCAGCGAAGTGTATCTCAGGTTTGATGTGGGATATGTGTCGTGGTACCTGGCAACACAACACACAGGCAGAGGGGGAGCACGTGCAGTCGGCCCTGTCTGACGTGCGTCACTGGTCGCTGTGCTGTGTGCACCCTCTCTCCTCCAGCCTGCTCAGCACACACTCCCTCACTCCTCTCTCTTTCTTTCACAGTGTCTGTACCTGAGACTGTTAGTGATGTAAACAGTAGATATTGGAGCCCCAATACGTGAGTCACAGTGGCACGGTAAAACTCCTCCAGAGGGAACCAAGCCTCAAAGGGGAAGCCATCCTCCAGAGGGCACGACACCAGGGTACCAATGAGAAACAGATCTATGAGAATCCGGTACTGCTAACAGGGAACACCAGTGATCTCCGATGGGATCGCATCCCAAATCCCGAATTATAACCTCCTCTAATTAAACTAATCCAGATCCGACAGCACTCAAGCGCGAGTACAGTGTTGGGCGGATGTGTGAGCACTGCACTCGACCACCTCTCCAACCTGGATCACTTTCCGCAGTCCCTCTCTTTCCTTTCCCTCCATTTTTCCCTCTCTCTCTTCCACATCCGCATCCTGGATCAGAGGAGCTCCATTCTGCGGAAGCAGTCCTCCATGTCTCTTATATCTCATATCTCATTCTTCTCCTCTCTCAGTCCACTCTCTCTCTCTCTCTCCCCTCTCACCTTTCCTCACTTTCATGCTCTTTTCTCTCTCTTCCTTTCCTTCCTTACTCACCCTCCCTCTCCTTTTCTCCCCATCCCTCTCTCACTCTCTCATGTTAACCCCCTCAGCTAAAAATAGCCCGTACGCTCTGTTCCCCCCTTTAAGGAGGCAAGAAGCGGCGTGAACCGATCGGCCCCGCACAATTAGCCTGTGTGTGCGCGTGTGCGCATGTGTGTGTGGGGGGACTCCTAACAATGTTCCTCTGAACAGCAGTAGTAATTGTGTAGCAGAGTAGCGTGGGAGTGCAGGAGTGTGTGTGTGGAGGGGGTGGGTTATAAAAACGAGTGCCGCACTGGAGTGTGTGTGTGTGTGTGTGTGTGTGTGCACCAGAAACATTCTTCAAAGGAATATTAATGTGGTCCTGTGCAGGAGCACGGCGCATGACAGAAGATGGAGAAGAAGAGAGGGATAGATGAGTAGATGAATGCGGTCGTGCTGCGCGGTCCATCATTCAGCAGCTGTGGATTTCCCCCTGCTGCCTTCTGCTGAATAAGTACCTCACAATTAGCTCCGCAGATGGGATTATGCTCATATACACACAGGCTGTGCCCCCTTTAACACACGTTCCCTCTCCCAAAACTGTCGGAGGTCCTGCAAGGCCTATATCCCACCCTCCTCTGGAGTTCCGTTCAGACTTCCAGGTCTGTTTCTTATCGCTGCTTTCATAGGACTCTGAAAGTTGTCCGTAATTCCACACTCACCCGGAAGGAAGTAGGATGGTAGGTGGGGAAGGAGGATGAAGGTGACCGGGAGCTATACATTGGGAATACATGTGGTCAACTGATGGACAGTTATTCCATGGAGTCCAAGTGGCGTATTCCCAATGTATTGCTCCAGGTGACCTTTAGCACTGCAATCCCACACTTCCTTCTGGGTGAGTTTGGAAGGAAGCTGGAAGTCTGAATGGAATGGATAACATCAGCAGTGGAGCCATTTTCCACACATGGAACGAGACATTCCCTGCACTGTAGCACCTCTTCCCAAACTGCAGATCCCGCCACTCACACCCCGCAGGTGTTTATAGCCCCATCATCCTGATGCAGCGCCACCTGCAGGAGCCCGAAGCTACTACCACCTTAAACACGCAAGTGGGCTATGGAGCCGGACTCGATGAGGTTAGATTCCATAAATCCATAAATTAGGTTTGACCTTTGACCTTTGTGAAATGATACCACAATCATCGCGGAAGATCAGGAGGACCTAAATCTGATCTGAAGGACTGGAAGTTTAAAAAGAGAGGAGAGGAGAGTAAAAGGATGGGAGCCCAGTATAGAGAAGAACAAAAGGGACGAGTGCTAAGAAGTGGAATCGGTGGACAGGGATCGCCTGATCGGATCAGTTATAGACAGCAGAGGATCCGGAACGTTCTATGAATCAGGTCTCCGTAATGCATTATAAGTGCATTCATAAAGAGCCGTAAAGCATTCATAATGGTTTATGATGCTAGGTATACGTTTTTGTAGCTGTACATTCATGTTCACAGTCACGCTTATAAACAGGTGCAACGTCGCATTATAAGGCTTCATAGCACAACGAGATATATGACGTTAAAATGTGTTTATAGATTATTTGTGTTCCTAACCTTATTGGTGAGAGCCGTATCATAAAGCCTACATACATGTACCTACATAATGCATTCATTCATAGAGCTGATCCATAACATCACTTAACGTCTGGTTAAGAAGGCTTATAAGTGTTCATTAGATCAGTTATGTGCACCTACAAAATCATCATCATTATGAAGATACTGAGGAACATTAGGGAGTGGCCTCACTGTGGGTCCTTATAAAGCATTAGCCAATCAACAAACCGTTAATAACCAGTAATGTACACATTATAATGCATTATGTCGCTTTATGCACCATGAAGCCTTATACCAGTTTACGTGTGTGTTTACGAACATTGGTGCTTTTTGTTTTTAAAGGCTCATGTCTAGTATTATGAAGCATTATAATGACTTTATGGATCTTTAGGAATGCACTTATAATGCATTATTAACACCAGATTAAGAGAAAGTGTTTGTCTCTATAAACAACGATCAGTATTGTCCAGGCTGTGCTCGTCTCTGGGCTTCTTTACGGATGTGAAAGCTGGACGATAAACAAGCGGGACAGGAAAAACACCGATGCCCGTGAGCTCTGACACCAAACACCACAAGTAAGCCCACCTACAACCCAAGCCCTCCTCTGTTCTCACTGGAAACCCAGAGAAGCACGTACTGACGATCCTGATTCGGACATACTCTGGAAAAGTCATGGGAAATCAGTATGTATCCTGATTACGGTAGTGGAGTTCCCTCAGGGGATGACTTGGAAACGCCCACCCCTGTATAAGTTGTAAGGTGTTATCTTGTGAGTCATGTTGAACACTGGCCAGCGTGCTTATGGCATGATGTCGTGAATTATCGGACTTTGACCGAGGCATGGTAGTGAGTGCCAGATCAGTGGGACATACCGTTTACGGAAGTGTGTGGGCATTTAACACTCCTCAGTCCACAGTGTTATGTGTGTGCACTGGGTATATGCCGTAGAAAGCATTGCCACCCACAGTGAACAGTGCAGTGGTCAGCTACGGGTGCTGAAGGATGGTGGGTTTGCCTAGGACTGTCTAGAAATCACATCCATGGTCAGTGTGAGAGGCCTCACATGCATATCCCACAGGTCAGGGCAGCGTTCTTCAGCTTCCATGGGAAAGACCAAACAGAGAGCCACCACTCGGGCTTGTGAGGCTGCTAACTGGACCCTGCTTGGTGACCATTTGACAGCCCTTCACAGACTTCATGTGCCCCCATCCCAATGATGGGATATCCCTGCACTATAATGCACAGTGGTATCGAGCTCAAGTCATCCAGGATTGGTTTGAGGAGTCCCAATGGTGTGGCCTGTTCATTCGCTTGACATGGGTCCAATCGAAGCAATCCACTATCATGCCTCGCTTGAACTCCAGTAATCCCTGCCCCATTGCCATGAGCATGGTGGTTGGTGTGGTGCAACGGATAACACCATCTGTGAATGAACTACCACACTATGATTGTGGTTTGACACTTGGTCTGGATGACTGTGGTGTGCTACCCCAATAAGGGTCCATGGACAAGACTCCTAACACCACATTGGTCTACCTGTAATATGATTAATCTCTTAAGCTGCTCTGGTAAAGAGCGCCAGCTAAATGCCATAAATGTAATTACACTCATTGGCCAGTGTTCAACCTCACCCACTACCTACACAGGTGTGGGGGTTCCCAAGCCATCCCCTGAGGTAACACCCCTTCATAATCAACGTACAAACTGCTATACCATGGCTTATATCGGTGTACACTGCGAAGAAGCAGGTCACTGTAAATGAGCATTGTGCTTGGAACGGTTGGAGGAAGACCTGGAACCATGACCAGGCAGGCATCTGGAAGCCTGAAGACCCAAACGTAAGACCACTGGAGGAACACTATCAGTATAACTGGCAGGAGTCAGACTGTACAGCGTCACCCTTAATAAAGGCTGAGTAATTGAACGATCAAGCGCTTATGTATAGAAAATGACACGATACATTAATATGCCTCTCTTTATTCCATAATTAAACAGGCTGTTACCGTGCCTAATGGTGTATGTAAATGACCTCTGTTCTGATTGGCTGCCCAGTCCGGGCTAAAAGAGTCTTCATAACACCTACTCAATCACTGATATCACTGATATCCGCCATATGCGTACACTGTATCACCAAATTAAAGCTGCAGCTGAGCGGCAGATGACACTGGTCGATGGGTCACAGGGTCATATGCACGTACACATACACCCACCTGCCACTTTATTAGGGACGCCTCCTTGTATTTACACTCAGTCCACTCAGGCTAGCTGCACTGACCATACAGGACACTCTGTAGGTGTACAGGTCCAGACTGTAGTCCATCTGTTTCTCTGTATACTGTATTACCCTGTTCTCCAATGGTCAGGACCCCCACAGGACCACCACAGGGCAGGTATGATGTGGGTGGTGGATCATTCTCAGCACTGCAGGGACACTGACGTGGTGGTGGTGTGTTAGTGTGGGTGGTGCTGATGTGAGTGGATCAGACACAGCAGTGCTGCTGGAGTGTTGAGACACTGTGTCCACTCACTGTCCACTCTATAGTGATAAGATAGACAGCGAGTGTAGATACAAGGAGCTCTCCCTTATGAAGTAGCCGGTGGATATAAACTCTTTGAGCAGCAAGACCTTGAAGAAACCGTCTCTCCCCATGGGTGGCAGGCATTGCCTCCCTTTGGCAGCCTCTTTCTGGCGATCTCATTAGGCTGGTTGTAAGAACAGCAGCGACTGTATAAAGCCCCAGCACGTACGTGGAAGTCCCCAAGGGCAACGTGTGCACAAAGTCTCCCGATCTCCGAATGCAATCCTCTCGCGAACTGAAAAACCATCAGCTAACAGCGTCAACAAGCGCCAGGCTGGTGTGAAAGGCTTTCGGCAGAAGACGAGTGAACCCTGTGCTGGCATTGTCGTAGTCCATGCTGAGACAAAGCCAGACCGGTCCAAGGCTTGTCCAGAGCGAGTGCTTTGCTAAGAGCCTCCCTGCTGCTCCCCCTTCTGCACAGCTATGACCGAGAGGGAGGCCCCAAACCAGCTTGCCCCAGACACACATACACACCATGTTCTCTTTTCCGCTGTAGAGCCAAACGGTCTCCACAGCCGTATTGTGCCGTTCCATGCTGGTGAGCACTCACAAGGCTGGTTACGGTTTATTTTTCCATCTGCTGTGCTGTCAAATCAAGGCCAGGGAATACCTCCACGAGACGGTGGGTCAGAGACGGCTAACAGGCTAACAGCTCCAAAGCACAGAACATGTCCAATTCCAGCTCCAGCACCAGTCACTAGGGGTGTAATGGTACACAGAAGTCGTGATTAACACCATGCTCGCTGTGTACAGCCTGCAGTGCACTTGACGGGGGAAAGACACTAATGTTAACTAATTTGTGCGGTGAGAGTTCAACTTCAGCTGTGATTCTGTATTTAGCAGCAGAGAAAACAGGAAGCTGTTTAAGGCTTCTTCCTGAATCTCATCACATGCTTTTTTTTTTAAGATGGGCCGTGTAATATCTCCAGAAGCACCAACAACAGCTGCTGTAAGATTGGGCATGGACCGGGCAAGTTTCTGGACGTAGGCCACAATAATGTTCAGCACCTCTTGCTTCGAAAGCCTGGTGCAGTTGGTCCAGATTTGGCGGATCCTCCCCTTGAGTTTTACTGGTCGTTCCCGCCCAGTAAAATACGGAATCATCCTTTATTTGGCAACTAAATGGACATTTACGGAAATACGGAAATTTTTTCGTAAATGTCCGATAAACACGTGTGTCACACATGCCTGATCACACTCTCCCCCAAACGCCGCCCCCATCCCCACCCCCTGAATTAGATCAAATATGGGACACGATTTCGAACACGTCACTCACACATGGCCACGCCCCCCGTCCTGAATGGTGGCAACCCTAGTTCCATGTAGACCCACAGGATCTCCAGAGAATTCAAATCTGGGGATTTTGCAGACCAGTCCAGATGTGTGAATGCTCCTGAACGTTCATCATGCCAGTCAGTCACATCTGCAGTCCTGTGAATACCAGAACTATCATCTTGGAATGCAGGAATAGGAATGTCATGTTCCTTGGTAAGATGATGAGCAAAAGGCAAAACCTATTTCTCCAGCAGCTCAGTATAGGCACTGGGGCTCAAATTTACAAAGTCACCTCAACCAAAGAACCCATTTCCACATCATTACAGCATGGCATGTTGCTCATGTGCTATCAGCTTGTAGTTTAACGTTTCTATCTATCCTAAATAAACTGTAACACCCATGATGATGGTTCGAGATGAAGACATATTTCATTGCATCGCCTACCACTCACTCCGCCTTCCCCTACCACTCACTCCGCCTTCCCCTACCACTCACTCCGCCTTCCCCTACCACTCACTCCGCCTTTCCCTACCAGTACTCAAGACCAATTGTGCTTCTGCACTGAATCTATGCCATAGCTGCGTACCTAGGGTAGCCTCTTTCAAAAACCCAAAAAGCGGCCCCCCACCAAAGGAGTACATCATAATAGGATCAGGCACAACACTAGAACAGAATTAAAACCATAACCTAAAACATAAATGATGTTTTACTCACCTATTTGGGTTAATGCATGACATTCGTGAGACAGGAGCTTACTAATTGACTAGCCTTTAGAGGGCTGGGTGTCACATGGTGTCACATGACCTTGCTACACCAATGAAATGCAAGGCTTGTATTTTGACACGGATGTGAGCCATCTATTATTGTATGCGAGTGAACATTTTAAGAAGTTCATCTCAAAAAGAGGACTAATAGGAGTATTGCGACTGGGAGATGAAAAATCTGACTGTAACTACACCTGTGGTGAGCCAACTGCAACAGTTGTGATTGGTCTGATTGACCTGTGACAGACTGATCAGAGCAGACTTTGGTCATATATGATATGATATGATATAATCTTATGAATTTATGATGTACAATTGGAGGCCTTACAAGAGTTGACCAGTGGACAGCTTACTGTGCCAGCCTGGACCACTAAACCTAATTTAACTACGTCAGCTGGATCATGATAATCGAACCGTGCCATTTACACGTCCGGTTTGAGGCTGTTTTGGTTTACATGTAAACACAGTGATCGCCACAACCAGCGCTCTAAGCGTAGGTGTCAAAATCACATCCAATTCCCCTCAGAAGGTACTTAATTATTAATTAGGTGCTGAATCAGTCATTATAAACCAGAAACCATACTGAACTTTGGTGTGTTGGTGCCCAGACACACTTACTTTAAAGCAAATATCTGCCTCTGTAGTTTAGCACTGGAGCTATGAGGCTAATTCAGCTAACACGTAATCAATGCTCACAACCCATCAATTAGCATCGTACAAACTGCCACAAAGTGAAGTGGTATTGGCTACTTAGCCACATTAGCCTCCTAGTTCCAGGGCTTAACCCACAAGAGCCCAGACCCTTTTCCCTGAAAGGAAAATTATCAGATTATAAAAGATCAGTCTTATCGTGACAAAGAGGCACCATAGCATCCTCAGTAAAAACGCTAAGGTCAAAATACTGCTAACATATGTCTTATCTGCCATTTCTTGAGTCACATTTCATTATTTTGTTCTAGAATTGGGGTCAAAGCGGGTCCTCGGTAATACAGAACGTTATCGAAGCATTAGAGTTCCTTTGAGCAGGCAGCGTTTTGCTCCCGCCGCCATTTTCTCTGGCTGAAGCAGGCTGAGAGTGTATTTGAAATTACACACTACTATACTGCACACTGTATACTACAATATTGTGTACTGCACAGTGTATACGCCCCCTGTGTGTAGTATACTAACACAGTCACATGACCAGTTACCTCACATTTACCTCAGAGCTGTTTATTACTGTATCACTGTTTAGGCCGCGGTGCATGATGGGATACAGTACACCATGAAGATGGTTTGGAAGTGTATGACTAGCTACATAGTGGTAAGGTTGGCACAGTGGACACTGATCATAAAGTTGTTATGCTAACCCAGTGTTCCCCCAAGCTATTTAACGTTAACTAGCTAACTAGCTAAACATAGCTAACTAGCTAGCTCATAGGTCTAACGTCTAACCTGACCACCTCACAATGACCCGACGTGTCCGCTTCATCTGAGCATCATAACCGAGCCATTTATCCGAGCCAGTTAAGGATGTTCTGGTGTCGGCTTCCTCTCCACAGAATCGCCGGAGCAGACGTGTGGACGTTTGGGTGGAAGTTTTGAATTTAGAGCTTTCATCCACAGACGCAGGTCGTCTTCTTTGGAAGGTGGTGGATGTAAGTTAAACGGTTGTAGGTCAGTGTACCATTTTGAATACAGCCCATACGTTTAGCTAAATGATAAAGCTGGGGGCTCATGAGAATGAAAGTTTTAAAAAGTTCATCTTGGATATCAAAAATTGCAGAAATGCAGAATTATATTGCATATTACACCAATAAAAGAAGATTAGGTCACCGCTGTAAAGCACTGGGATTTTCTACTGCATGTGCAAAACTAAAAAATCAGCCAAAAATACAATTATCAAACAAGCCTGGGCAACCCCTAAGCCCAGCCGGTCCAGATTTGTCAAATCTGGTAACCCAAGTCCGCACTTCAGGAACGTAACTGTAACAACTCAACAACTAAACCAGTTAGCATGAGATCCAGTCACTAATGTATCTACTGTACACGAGTACACTCATTTCAGAACTGCCCTTTAAGTTTTCACCACACTGTTTATAACAGCATACGACCATAAAATCATAATTACATTTCTGCACCATGCTAGCAAAACAAAACACTATGCTAAGCTGCTCACAAAGCATGGCTGCTAGCCATAGTAATGTTCCAGTGGGGAGTTCCAGTGCTAATATTCATAATTATGCTCTATTTTAATATGACAAAGCCTGGATGTCGGGTTTAAGCGCTAGTCGTAGCACGGTGTTAGCCATTTGCTCCCACCGTTAACAGGCCAAAGTACATCCCTGAAGAATCTCAGAACACCATTAACTTTCATGCTAACGTTTAACAAGGCCCTGCTTTCTTACAGACTCATGTACACTTCAAGTGCCACTGGTTTCACTGCAGCTTAAGTTCAAATAAAACTGCTGAAGTGCAAAATGAGCGCTAGCTAAGTAATGCTAGCCCAGGAATGGAGTGTCAGCACACGCTCCAGCTGTAAACGGAGACTGTGGGAGGAAGAGCTGATCAATATGGTCAATCAGATAATGAAGGATCAATTGATCAGTCAACACAGAGGGAGAGCACATGCCGTAGAGCAGCTGGGAACTGAGGACAGGAACTAACACAGGAATGCTAAGAGGTACAAGGACACACACCCCACCTCATTCATTAATCACTGGGCCAACGTCAGCACTGAGAGGATAGCGTGCCTGGCATTATTACATCTGGTCCCTCTTTACTATTATATTGTTCATGTCATGGCTGGATTGTGTGGAAGACCGTTTCTGCCAATTAAAGAAAAATACAAAGGCCATACAGTATCTCATAAATATTTAAGACTTTCTATCTCATAATTATGACTTAGCACCCCATATGTATGACTTACTATCTCATATTTATGATTTACTATCTCATAATTATGACTTAGCACCCCATATTTATGACTTACTATTTTATAATTATGGCAATCTCGTAATTATGATTTACTATCTCATAATTATAACATAACATCCCATATGTATGATTTACTATCTCATAATTGTGACTTACTTTCTCATAACTATAAAGTAACTTTCTCAAAATGGCAACGTATTATCACATGATTATGGCTTAGCACCCCTTATTTATGACTTACTATCTCATAAGTATGGCTTTATCATAATTATGATTTACATCTCATAATTATGACTTAGCATCCCATATGTATGACTTACTATCTCATAAATATGACTAACTATCTCATAATTGAGATACTTTCTCAAAATTATGACTTACTATCACATGATTATGACTTACTATCTCAATAATGATTTAATATCTCATAATTATGACTTACTATTTCCTAATTATGGCTTTCTCATAACTATGAAGTTATTTTCTCAAAATGACAATGTAGTAATCACATGATTATGGCTTAGCATCCCATATTTATGACTTAATATCTCATAATTATGATTTACTATCTCATAATTGTGACTTAGCATTCCATATGTATGACTTACTATTTCATAATTATGGCTTTCTCGTAATTATGACTTACTTTCTCATAACTATAAAGTAACTTTCTCAAAATTACGACATATTACCACATGATTATGGCTTAGCATCCCATATTTATGACTTACCATCTCATAACTATGGCTTTCTTATAATTATGACTTACTATCTCATAATTATGACTAACTATCTCATAATTGAGTTACTTTCTCAAAATTATGACTTATGACTATGGCTTAGCATAATCTTGCATTATTAACCTGAGACCCTGTGTCCTCATACGAGGATATTGTTTTTTTCCCCCAAAACTACTTCCTGTACAAACACAAAGTTTAGTTTTTATACTTGTTTGGTCCTATTAATCACAAATAGTATAAATTAAAAATGCACACCAGGCAAAAGTCCGGGTCTCAGGAGGTTAAGTATTTTGCACGTCATTAGATCTACTTAAGGGACATTAAAGAAGTTTGTGCCAAGTAATAATAAAGGTGTTATGTCTCCTATATAAAAGCCTTTACGTTGCATTATGAACACCGGAGTCATAAGGCAGTTATAAACCCACAGATGGAACAAGTGCACCATATGCAGGCTACATCCTCGCATTGAGATGCATGAAGAACTGTTTCATAATCACATCTTGCCACCCTGAATTGATGTCTGATTGAATCGTGAGGGTGCCCAGAGACCCCCACCCTTCCAGGGAATGGGGTTTCTAATAAAGTGGACGGAGAGTTGTGACAAGTGGTGCTGGTTATGATAGCCAGCCCTCTCGTCCCGCGATGCTCAGAGGTCTCATTATCATATAAACCAGAATCTCCAGAAAGGCCAAGCTCCTCCGTCACTAAAGTAGCGGCTTATCAACGCGCCAAACCGTACGTGGGAGGACTGCGGCCTCCACCTCAGCCAATGAGCTCCTCGGGAAATGACATCAGGGCTTTGTTTTCCTCACACGTCTTCTTGGGTATCAGACAGAGCCAGTGGTCCTGCGGGTGCAGATTAGCCGGGCTTAACGCTGCTGATCTGCTCTCGCTGTGTGTAAAGGAGGGGCGGACATTAGGCTTTTGGTGAAGGGAGGGGGGGGTGAGTCGGTCGGTGCTCCCTCTGCGATCCCTGGATGCTGCGCCCAGCGCCCCGGGACGCAGGGATCACGCCAGGCTCGCCTGCACACGTGCTCCCTCCAGTCTGAGGCTGGGTAAATTTCCAAATGAATAAAGGTTTCACGGTGCTGAGGGAAAATATAGTAACAGCAATAACAGCAGATAACCTGATCTAATATAAGCTCGGCGTTTCTTAGCAACCTTGTTAATTCTGAGTGCTGGAGCGGCGGGGTAAGCAGCAGGAACACAGCATCCATCATCAAAGACACACCCAGCAGCGCTATGGCTGCACGCACACGCATACAATTACACATACAAGCATCACAGAAGCACGGAAACATGTGACGGTGCAGGACGCTAACACGCCGCGCGATCGCCCGCGTCGCATGCACGGCTCATGGATCCCGGCGCTTACTGTAGGCTGTGGAACAGAGGGGGTGTGAACAATAGGCCCTAATCTCTCGGCTGGGTTTGATACCCTCTCCACTCCCCCCACCTTCCTCAGATAAGACTCTCTCTGCTCTGATATCCGGCGGAGGGGAGCCAACCCCTGGCTTGATCCTCATCTACTGAAGTCAGATCTAAGCGAAGATGGTCTTATGTAAGAGGGGAGGTGGGCCATCGCTGCAGAGACACAGAAACGCCGGTGCTCCAAATGCTCCCCTAATCACTACTCCCTGCACCGGGAAATCAGCTCGCTGTCTATGGAGCAAGCGGCGCCTTCGAACCGCGGCCGCTGGAACAATAGGGCTGAGCTGGCACTTTCCAAAAGCAGGCCTGGCTCTGTGGGGGTGGAGGAGGGGGACGTTAGACCCTCCGTTTGAATCGCTGTGCTCTCAGTTACTGGTCGAACAGCCGAGCTAATAACTTACCAGACCAGGCTATCAGCACTCGTACCTCTTTTCCACCAACCAATGCCAGGGCTCGTGCCCAACCTGATTCCCAGGCTCTACTGAACCTGTTAAGAACCAGCCATCTTTCCACTGGTTTGAGAACCATATGGACCTGCACATCATCACACCGTCCTGGTTTAAACTTTGGAGCTCCTATTGGAGTATAATAGAGCTGGTGGAACCAAATCTTCATTTGGAGGGTAAGGGATTCGCTAAACTGGGATTAGCTTCAGCTGCTAACGTTAGCAAACACAGAGGATCCTTAGTGAGGCTAATACAGCAGCTCTACCTGCTTTTTTAAAATCCGTTTTAAATTTATTGTAAAATTTTAAATATATACAGTGAACCTACATGTGTCTTCTGCGGTATAATGGAAGTATTTCAGTTTATGCTACAACTGACTATAAATTAAAATAAAAAACAGGTATAACATTGTTATGTAAATAAATAAATAAATACATTGTGTTTGAGGCTGTAATGTTAATATATCGTCGCTGTCCAAAGAAAAACATGTATCTCCATTTTTGTTGTTTTTTTTACTTTTATGCCTCATTTGATCACGAGCTGCTGTTTACACTGTGTGGAAATTTTATAAAGAATGGACCAACAGAAATGGCCCAAAACTGCTTGGAAAGACGTCTGGTTCCATTGACTTCCATTCAAATTGAATGAGGTCTTGGCCTCTCCTGTAAAGTTGCCATTTTGGAGATACCTGTTTTTCTTTGGACAGTGACGATATACATAAACTGATATACATATCGCTGCTGTCCAAAGAAAAAATATGTATATTTATTTTATTTATTTTAACTTTTATGTCTCATTTGATCACATGAGCTGCTTTTTACACTGTAGAAATTTCAGTAAAAAAAAATGCACCAACAGAAATGGCCCAAAGCTGCTTGGAAAGACGTCTGGTTCCATTGACTTGAATTTGAATTTAAGTTTTTGGCCTCTCCTGTAAAGGTGCGAATTTGGAGATACCCATTTTTCTTTGGAAGCGACCATATATATATATATATATACACACAGTGAACCTACAGTGAACCTTTTCTGAGGTTTTATACAGAATGTTGATGATGGTACCCAGTTAGAATAAAAGTAGATACATTTATATATATATATATATATATATATATATATATACACATGAATTTATAATAAATAATTGATCAACATTCTATACTGGGTGACAGGTGACAGGTACACGTGTGTTTTTGAAGTCATTTGTTTACAGAGAATGAATTTGTGCTATATGTGTATTAAGGTTATTCCATTACCAAATACAGGACAGATGAGTATAAGTAAGAAGGTAGTATGCTATATAATGAAGAAAGCATAATGGCATAATAATATATATATATATACACATACACACACACACACACACACACACACATATATATGTATACACACACATACACACTTATTAATGTGTATATATATATATAGATATATCACATATCACCCCTGACTTGAGCTGTGTGAATGTGAATGAGCATTGAAGGAAGGTGTATACACCATGGGACATCTAGGAGCGTTAAAGAGGCCACCCAGCCGGATGGTGTTAGTGAAACGGGGATCTCTGTAAAAGGGTCTATGGTGCACAAAGCTCTGTGGTAGAGGCAGCAGAATGTTTGCTTGATAGCAGATGTGAAGTGTCAGCAGCTAAGCCTGAGGCTGGTTCCTGCAGCATCCCTACATGGCCTATGGGAGTGCCCTCAGCAGGGGCAGAGAGGAGACAGGACTGAGGCTGCTGGAGTAACTGCTAGCTTTAAAGGGAAATTCCAGTTTTGAGTTTTCCAAACGCTACACAGTTCATAATATAAAGTCATCCAGAGTGGTGCAGTGTGAAAGGCTCCGTCCCAGAGACACTCATCGAGTCAGAACTGTTCACAGTGGTGCTGATGGGAACCGGGCATGAAGTGGTATTGAACACGCTGCCTGATGCCTGTGACAGTGTTGGACGGTAGTTTTGAGGTTCTGGTCCGAGTCTATGCATGCCGGAAGGAGGCCAGCAGGGTGAACTTTCAGGGTTTTCCACTATTTTTTTGTTCATCATCAAAAATCCCCTGGAAAACCTCAGAAGACACATGTGGGTTCACTGGTGTGTACTGGGCCAACACCAAGCTCATTTCCTTTTCACAGATACCACCATTCCGATATGCATGTGCCGGAACGCTGCCACGCTAATGAACAAATCACTGGAGCTGGCAGTGAAGGAGGGTCTGCTCACGCAGAGAGATGCTGGCACTGTGGCAGTCGCACACATGCCACTTTAAACATTCTGCTGGGATGTTTACATATTCCCACCAGGAATACCCTTTTTAAACACGCACAGTCCCAACCACAACCATTTTCCCAATACGAGTGGAAACACAGAAGACTGCTTCCTGTATGCTTGACTGAACATCATATAAACATTAATACTGGGTTCCCTAAACCGTCTTTGGAAGGTAAGCTGTAGACAGACCGTAAGTCCTACTGTGTATGTGCACAGTGTGTTTAAACAAGGTGCTCAGTACTCCGCGCACAGCGTGCTACTGTGAATGAAACAGCTGTGTTTAAAGGCTACGTGTTTTCAGACCGACCCCCCACCAAAGATAAGCATTTCTAAAACAGACCCACAGTCAACTACAGCTCTGCCAGCCAAACACATTCTAGCCAAAAATCTTGAGCTCCTCGGATGCATCAGCCATGCATGTGATTTCAGCTGTCACTGTGCTGCAGAGACAGAACACTGTCAAAACTCTGAACCAAAGCACCTCTTAGTACAACCCAAACTCCTACCAGTACAACCCAAACTCCTCCCGGTACAACCCAAACTCCTCCCAGCACAACCCAAACTCCTCCCGGTATAACCCAAACTCCTCCCGGTACAACCCAAACTCCTACCAGTACAACCCAAACTCCTCCCGGTACAACCCAAACTCCTCCCGGTACAACCCAAACTCCTCCCGGTACAACCCAAATTCCTCCAAGTACAACCCAAACTCCTCCCGGTACAACCCAAACTCCTCCAAGTACAACCCAAACTCCTCCCGGTATAACCCAAACTCCTCCCGGTACAACCCAAACACCTCCCGGTACAACCCAAACTCCTCCTGGTACAACCCAAACTCCTCCCGGTACAACCCAAACTCCTCCCGGTACAACCCAAACTCCTCCCGGTACAACCCAAACTCCTCCCGGTACAACCCAAACTCCTCCCGGTACAACCCAAACTCCTCCCGGTACAACCCAAACTCCTCCCGGTACAACCCAAACACCTCCCGGTACAACCCAAACTCCTCCCGGTACAACCAAACTCCTCCTGGTATAACCCAAACTCCTCCTAGTACAACCCAAACTCCTCCCAGTACAACCCAAACTCCTCCTAGTACAACCCAAACTCCTCCCGGTACAAACTCCTCCCGGTACAACTGGATTGGGCATGGACTAGATCCAGTTTCTGGATGGAGCAACATAAATGTTGACCCACTCTTACATCAAAGATAGGGTCGGGTGGTCCAGATTGACGTATGACGTTACGCTGCCATACACCTGTACTGGGAGGGGTCTGGGTTGTACTAGGAGGTGCTCCCGGTATAACCCAAACTCCTCCCGGTATAACCCAAACTCCTCCCGGTACAACCCAAACTCCTCCCAGTACAACACAAACTCCTCCCAGTACAACCCAAACTCCTCCTAGCACAACCCAAACTCCTCCCAGCACAACCCAAACTCCTACCAGTACAACACAAATTCCTACCAGCACAACCCAAACTCCTCCCGGTACAACCCAAACTCCTCCCAGTACAACCCAAACTCCTCCTAGCACAACCCAAACTCCTCCCAGCACAACCCAAACTCCTACCAGTACAACACAAATTCCTACCAGCACAACCCAAACTCCTACCAGTACAACTCAAATTCCTCCAAGTACAACCCAAACTCCTCCCGGTACAACCCAAACTCCTCCCGGTACAACCCAAACTCCTCCCGGTACAACCCAAACTCCTCCCAGTACTACTACTTTCCTCGGAAAAACCAAAGCACGTCCCAGTCCTACTAAACCCCTTCACAGTAAAACTACAACTTTAGTAGTACTGGGAGCCAAAGCACCTCCTAGTACTACTCCCAGTACTACTAACCCCCTCCCAGTACAAGTACAACTTCTCTCAGTAGAACCAAAGCACCTCCTAGTACAACCCAAACCCCTCCCAGTACAGGTGTATGGCAGCGTAACGTCATACGTCAATCTGGACCACCCGACCCTATCTTTGATGTAAGAGTGGGTCAACATTTATGTTGCTCCATCCAGAAACTGGATCTAGTCCATGCCCAATCCAGGCACGGCTGTTACTGGTGCTGCTGGAGGCGTTACGCGGTGTTAGGGACGTTTCAGTCATAGGGGACTCGTTTTTTGTCCGGTAAGCTGATGTACTTGAGTAATAACACCTCTATACTGACTGTCCATCCTTCTTTGTTCACCCTTTACTCTTTCTGCTTCCTCCCTCTTCACCTGGCCTCATTAGAAGACTCTAAAATCCTGAGCCGCTCTGCAGAAAGCCTACTGGGGAAGGCCTGGCGTCTTATTGATGTTTTATTAACTCCTCTATGAATATTAAAGGAACACTTACTAATGAAGCCTCTGCGAAAAGTTCCACTGACAAAACACAGACATTCCTCTTCCCACTCCGTTTCCATCCTCATTCTTTCCCTCGGCACGTTTTCCTCCTCGGTGTGGGACAAGAAAATAAAACCAGAGCACGAGCAGACGGCACGCAACAAAACCGGGTTCCTGCGTTGTGACCTTCAGCACTAATGGACACCGAAGTTCTGGGGGAAGGCGGGGGGAGGTGTCTCCATCGACAAGAATTAAAGCAGGTCAGCCAGAGTAAGACATTACGCTGGGAACGTCCTAATCATATACAAAGGTGTTGAGGAAAAGCAACACAATGAACACTACAAGACTGGTGGACGAGAGACACTGGAGTCTCCTTACCTACACTGAGCTGATGAAGAGTCCGGTTCCAGAAATGATAATAGGACATTAGAGCCGTAATAAACCATGCTCCTGTTACTCTCCATACTTCAGTACATCTGAAGGTACATACTTTAGTACTGGTACTCTCCATACTTCAGTACATCTGAAGGTACATACTTTAGTACTGGTACTCTCCATACTTCAGTACATCTGAAGGTACGTACTTTAGTACTGGTACTCTCCATACTTAAGTACATCTGAAGGTACATACTTTAGTACTGTTACTCTCCATACTTAAGTACATCTGACGGTACATACTTTAGTACTGGTACTCTCCATACTTCAGTACATCTGAAGGTACATACTTTAGTACTGGTACTCTCCATACTTCAGTACATCTGAAGGTACATACTTTAGTACTGGTACTCTCCATACTTCAGTACATCTGAAGGTACGTACTTTAGTACTGGTACTCTCCATACTTAAGTACATCTGAAGGTACATACTTTAGTACTGTTACTCTCCATACTTAAGTACATCTGACGGTACATACTTTAGTACTGGTACTCTCCATACTTAAGTACATCTGACTGTACATACTTTAGTACTGGTACTCTCCATACTTAAGTACATCTGACGGTACATACTTTAGTACTGGTACTCTCCATACTTAAGTACATCTGAAGGTACATACTTTAGTACTGTTACTCTCCATACTTAAGTACATCTGAAGGTACATACTTTAGTACTGTTACTCTCCATACTTAAGTACATCTGAAGGTACATACTTTAGTACTGGTACTCTCCATACTTAAGTACATCTGAAGGTACATACTTTAGTACTGTTACTCTCCATACTTAAGTACATCTGAGGTAAAAAAATTAGTACTGGTTCTCTCCATACTTAAGTACATCTGAAGGTACATACTTTAGTACTGGTACTCTCCATACTTAAGTACATCTGAAGTACATACTTTAGTACTGTTAATCTTCATACTTAAGTACATCTGAAGGTACATACTTTAGTACTGTTACTCTCCATACTTAAGTACATCTGAAGTACATACTTTAGTACTGTTACTCTCCATACTTAAGTACATCTGAAGGGACATACTTTAGTACTGTTACTCTCCATACCTAAGTACATCTGAAGGGACATACTTTAGTACTGTTACTCTCCATACCTAAGTACATCTGAAGGGACATACTTTAGTACTGTTACTCTCCATACTTAAGTACATCTGAAGGTACATACTTTAGTACTGTTACTCTCGATACTTAAGTACATCTGAAGGTACATACTTTAGTACTGGTACTCTCCAAACTTAAGTACATCTGAAGGCACATACTTTAGTACTGTTACTCTCCACACACTAACACACCACCACCACGTCAGTGTCACTGCAGTGCCGAGAATGATCCACCACCCACATACTACCTGCTCTGTGGTGGTCCTATGGGGGTCCTGACCACTGAAGAACAGGGTAATACAGTACACAGAGAAACAGATGGACTACAGACTGGACCTGTACACCTACAGAGTGTCATATATGGTCAGTGGAGCTGAGGAGATGGACAATGAATGTAGACACAAGGAGGTGTACCTAATAAAGTGGCAGGTGGGTACGCATAGCATTTGGCAGACATTCTTATCGAGAGTAAATTACAATCCAACTATTTCTTACACACAGCATGGAAGGCGGAGGTGTTACCCACTGCACTACCCAACCACCCCAGCACAATCGTTATGGTGGACAGTGAGAGAAGACAGAGAGAGAAGCCCAGCTTGGCGCCGTAAGGGCCGGTTTGAAAATGAGCTTGTAGCTGACCATGGCACGTTGACACTGATCGTATACGATAACGCAGCCTCAACTAAAAAAGAGGTGCGCGTCTTTCCGACTCTCGGTTCCTTCATTGGTTTGTCTTCTTGTTCTTGGGAGATGTATGGAGGTGAATGCCAGATGCTCTCTCTCTCTCTCTGCGTGTGGCCCACCCGTCATCCTCCTCTGTGATTACAAGCACTTGAATAATTCCCCGAATAATTCACTGATAGAACTGGAGCTATGGCGAATGGCAGCTGGCTGATTGGACCAGTGAGTGATGTGCACATTACACACGGGCGAGGGTAGAAAGCCCCTCCTGTAGCTCCACACTGCACCACCGTGCTCCCTCAGAGACAGAGAGACAGAGGGACGGGTACACTAACGACTGTTTACAGTGATAGGCAGCTTATAGCCTGTGCACAGTGCTAGTGTCACCTCCTTGTATCTACACTCACTGTCCACTCTATCAGCTCCACTGACCATACAGGACACTCTGTAGGTGTACAGGTCCAGACTGTAGTCCATCTGTTTCTCTGTGTACTGTATTACCCTGTTCTTCAATGGTCAGGACCCCCACAGGACCCCCACAGAGCAGGTATGATGTGGGTGGTGGATCATTCTCAGCACTGCAGTGACACTGACGTGGTGGTGGTGTGTTAGTGTGTGTGGTGCTGGTGTGAGTGGATCAGACACAGCAGTGCTGCTGGAGTGTTAGACACTGTGTCCACTCACTGTCCACTCTATTAGACACTCCTACCTTGCTGCTCCACCTTGTAGATGGACAGTCAGAGATGATAACTCATCTGCTGCTGCACAGTGCAGTGTTGGGCATCCTCTAGTCCTTCATCAGCGGGCACAGGACGCTGCCCACAGGACACTGCCCACAGGATGCTGCCCACAGGACACTGCCCACAGGACACTGACGGCTGGACAGTTTTGGTTGGTGGACGGTTCTCAGTCCAGCAGTGACACTGAGATGTCCAGCAGCACTGCTGTGTCTGATCCACTCACACCAGCACCACACACACTAACACACCACCACCACGTCAGTGTCACTGCAGTGCTGAGAATGATCCACCACCCACACCATACCTGCTCTGTGGGGGTCCTGTGGGGGTCCTGACCATTGAAGAACAGGCTAATACAGTATACAGAGAAACAGATGGACTACAGTCTGGACCTGTAGAACTACAGAGTATCCTATAGGGTCAGTGGAGCTGATAAGATGGACAGTGACTGTAGATACAAGGAGATGGTCTTAAGGCTATGGCTGGAAAGACCAACATAGACCCACAATGCTTTGCTATTGGCTTTATAGCTTTAAACTCTCTTTATAGCCGACTACAGATCGGAGCTGATAGGCATGCCATTGGATGCTGTTCCCGAAGGCCGGTTTCTTCACATCCTGGGTAGCCCACAGACACGAGCTGAGCTCAAGCAGCTAACAGAAGCCTGGCCTGGCCATTCTGGCAGACGCTTTGAGCTGAATGAGTCTAGATCCCTGTTTCTCTGAAGGGGGTGTTCCTGTATTAGAGTGTACACTCACCACCCGCTCCATAACACCTACACCTTGTACCTCCAATCACTGGCCACTTTATGAGATTTGGCCAGAATCCCCATCTCCAAATGACTGTAATGGCCTCACAGTGTCTCGCTGAAGCTGATGGAGGGGAAAGGGGTCGGGGTGAGGGACATAAAACTAAATCATAAGACAGCTGGTTTGCTACGGCAGGAGCTAATGTGCCATCGATTTTTTTGCATAATGAGAAAACAGGAAGCCCTCTGAAACACGGCTTGAGCAGTATGCATTAGCCTAACAGCTTTACACCGCACCGGACCAGCCTTACTGATATACATACACACCCATCGTCAACAGAGTAGCTGCACTCAGAGGGAATCAACAGACAGGAATGAATCTCAGGTGGGTAGGTTTGACATCGTGAGACATGCCAATGATTCATGAGCCAACCATGTGACGTAAGAAAAGACGGGGCTTATCTCTGTACCTGACTGACCCAACAGCCACCATTACAGACATCCAGCGAGCAGCGGTGTCCTCCATCAGTCATCCTGTTAGTGCAGCACCATCAGCAGACGGCTGCACCACGCAGGACTACATGCACACAGACCGTTACCACGACTGTCCTTAACACCACGTCACCATCACCAAAGACTGCAGTGGTGTCGTACCAGACTGTCATGGAGTGACTCAGAATGGCAGCGGGTCATCTTCAGTGACGAGTCCCACTTTAGTCTTGGTGGAGACGCCCAACGAATCCGTGTGTGGAGGCACCGTGGTCAGCACCAAGATGAACGGTGTGTTGTCACACGTCCAGAAGGCCTGGTGTCCCTCCACCTCCACCCCTACCGCACCATCTGCAGGAACTGTGTGAGGATGTTCAAGCTGCATGGGATGGATTGTCACAGGACACCATTAGGAACCTCTACAGCTCCATACCGAGACGTCTGGCGTGTTGGGTTAGCAAACATGGCGGCCGGACGCCATACTGAGAGACAGACTTCTGTATGTGTAGCTCAATAAATATTGATCATATCAGTCTAAATTTATCATCAGTTATTGATCCTGGTCACCTTTATCTTCCTTCCCAACACCACCGCACTCCCACACCTCCTTCTGGGTGCAGCTGTTCTTATGATGATGAGTGTATCCTTATCCAGCAAGCTCAAAAATGGACTTTGGTCTTCCCTGCTGGAAAAATCAGCACATCACTGCCTCTGGAACAAACCCCTGTATGTCCAAAATGGTCACCCATACCGTTTACACACAATGTAAAGACTGCTAAGTCCTGATGATGTCAAAAGCCCTATCGGGATGGGGTTAGCTGTACAAGGGCAGGTGGAGTAGTGTCACTTTACTGCAGGCCGTCTGTAAAATTTATGACTGAATCGTACGGGATAAGAAACCTCAGCATAAATGACTGAGATTGCAGTGGCTACTCAATTTACGCCCTGCCACCACCTCAGAAAACATGTGGATGGTGGTGGAGGATAGTGTATCTGTGGGCTGCGTCAGGCTACACCCCGTTCCTAACCAGCGTTTGAGTGTGTAGTGTATAGTACAGTTAAGAATGGCACTGTCAAGCATACTCAATTACCCACAATGCACTGTTAGAACCAGTTGATTTTTGAGTATGGTAATATTGGACACTAGTGTCCCACAATGCAATGGGAAACCCGAAAGGGAGGAGCTATTCTACTGACTGAAGAAATGGTCGATGGTGATGCAATGGTGGCTCCGGTGGTAGCAGCATCCCGCTCTGGATTGGGATTGCTGGCTAGTCACTCCTCCACAGGCTAGTTGAATGTGTTGACTTCACTGGTCAGCAACGAGGGGTGATGTTATGACATCACAACATGGACCGCCTCAGAGACGACAACACGCGAGCAGCCTTCAGGGGGGTTGTCATTAGAACGGTCACCTCGTGATCTAATGACCTGTGGAGTTGACTTCGCCACAGAGTGAGCAGTTGGAAGTCTCTTGTTGAAAAAAATTCCGATCTCCTGTGGTTTCATTCTCATGACATCATCAGCAGTGATTAGCCAATGACAGCATGATGTTGTGGAACCACTAGACCTGTATACGGCATGGCCGTTCACTGAGTCCTGATGGGACCCAAGCATAGGCCTGGCTTTAGTAAACCCGGAGCTGGTGCTGCTGTGGTCCGGCCTGGGAGGTTGAACCATCTACAGCCTCACCGCTGGACCCACACTGACGCTTCAAATCCAGTGTGCTTAGCTGCTTACTAGCCAGAGGTGAGGTGTGTGCGCGGAAATCCGCGAGCTCAGCTGTTCCTCCTGGCCGCCGCGTGTCACCTGAGTAAAGCAGCTGACCTCGGCATGAACACCACATACTCCGCCTTTGAACACCGCAGGGCAGCAAAGCAGATTTCACACACAAGCACAATCTAGCATCAAGCGCAGCGCCGCCTCGGTCACGGAATTAGACAAAACCGCACGTCTGATCCACCGTCCCCTGCCAACAGCACGGCACTAACACCGTACCGTCCCGACTCGTCCCAGTTTCAGCACTCCAGCTACAGTCACGCTTTGTGTTTCTTACTTCTTCTCCCTCGGGGTAACCTTGGCGTGAACGGGAACGCTTTGTTGCACCATGGAGTCTGTAATAGAGCTCAAAGAACAACAAAAATCAGGAGGTGCGGCCTTTGAAATCACGTCCACTGAGAAAATCAGAGAGGGAGGAGAAGGGAGCGGGAGAGAGCGAGCGTTCCTGGGTTTGATTTCAAAGACCTAGCCGAGCCACGGCCTTCCAGTGGGGTTAAACATACTGGCAGCTGAGATGGAGGGTGGGTGATTCCCAGCGCTCCTGAAATCAAATTCAGTCCCTTACAGACAGGATCGGTTCTCCTTCTCTTTCTCCTTTCCTCCATGTCTCTTCCCAGCCTCCACCAAGATGCCCGTGCTGGGAATACCGAGCTAGCTTCTATTACTGCTGAAGATCCACAGTGTTGGGATGTGACTTGGTGCCGTACAGTGTTACACAGTTCTTGTGAAAGATCCCGTTCCCACTCCTCCACAGTTACATAGACAGTGCTACAGCAGGAATTCCGGGGCCGGAGTGGGAATAACAAAGTCGCTCTTTTCCCAGTTATATCTGGGAATTTGTTACATGTAGTAGATGTTGAGATCTTCCAGTTTAAAAGCCTCTCCGGATCTCACACCATTAAAGGCACTTGGCATGACAGATCCCATCATGCGGGAGTTATGACAGATAACCAAGGATGATCCGACCCTCTTCCCCGGAGCGCCGGAGCAGAGAGCACTGGGTCCTCTTGGCCATTTTTCCACACAGCCCGCAATGTCACCCCATGCACTACTGGGCACCTACGACATCGTAGATGCCAGTGAGAGTGCTGCGCATGTGGGCCCTGACCCCCGTGCAACCACGCCACTTCCTTGAAGCGCTGGTGGAGAAAAAGATTGAACGGCACCAGACCGGCATCCAGGTGTCACCGCTCCTGCCTCCTGCGATGCCCTCCAGCTGGACTCTGCTGCTGAACACTTTCCTCAGCAGTCCAGTCCTCATGACATCCATGGGGACATTTGGCAAAGAAGGACGCAAATAACGTGCTCGTGTTCTTGGGAAGAACGTTCCGGATAAGTTAGCCCGTAAGGAAACGAGGACGGGGGAACCCAGTAGTACTGCTGGATAAGACACTTGCTATGGCACAGTAGCCACTCCGAGTCCAGCCAAACATTATACCACCAAACATTCAGTAGCAGATTAATGTGGAACATACAGGGGTTGGACAATGAAACTGAAACACCTGTGATTTTAGTGTGGGAGGTCTCATGGCTAAATTGGACCAGCCTGGTGGCCAATCTTCATTAACTGCACATTGCACCAGTAAGAGCAGAGTGTGAAGGTTCAGTTAGCAGGTAAGAGCACAGTTCTGCTCCAAATACTGCAATGCACACAGCATTATGGGACATACCAGAGTTCAAAAGAGGACAGATTGTTAGTGCACGTCTTGCTGGCGCATCTGTGACCAAGACAGCAAGTCTTTGTGATGTATCAAGAGCCACGGTATCCAGAGTAATGTCGGCATACCACCAAGAAGGACGAACCTCCAACAGCATCACGTAGTGACCTGGCCACTATCCTGCAAGAGGAATGGCTTAAAATCCCTCTGACCACTGTGCAGGACGCAGTATAGGTCATTCCCAAGACCAACTGACGCTGTATTGGCCGCAAAAGGCCCTACACCATACTAATAAATGTAAAACGGGATTAATGTGGAATACAAAAATTTTGGTACCACTTTAGAATAAGGCTTTTAGTGATTTATAAACGGTGTACAAATATGTTGTTATTGGTTATTAGTTAGGTTATAAACACTTTACAAATATTAATAATCAGCTATAACAGATTAATACAACTGGCATAAATGACACCCCCCCGCCCCTTCCCATATGGTGAATATGTATGAAAGCCAACAGGTTTTATGCAGATTGATGGAAAAGATGAAGTACGATCATTAAACATCAAAATCTGATCTTTAACGATGTAGAAGTATGCATGTTCAGTGTTATACTAACAGCACGTCGTTGTTGCCCAAGTTATTAATGTGTTGTAACTGCTTATTAATTTTAAGGTGCTTATAACCTAATTAATGACCATTAATAAGCTCTTTAAAACATGTATAACTCTTTATGAAGGTAGCCTTATTCTAAAGTGTTAAAACGAACTTCCATATCCGGCATTATCTGTCCCAAATAGGCAGAGGACTTATGGCTTGTGTTTGTACAAGTCACCAACCAAAGCATCCTTGGTTTTCATTGAGAAACGGCCATAGTGCTTTAGACAAACCAACAGCACCGCCCAACCCAACCCAACCAACCATATAATCTTTCAAGTTCAGATGTTCCCGGGGATTCCCAGTGGTTGGATAGCACGCAGTGCATGCTGGGTATTGTATTGACTGTACTGAGCACCAAGAAAGCCATTAAAGTCATGTGTTTGGTCAAAGCGATGAGGCTTGGTGGTCAGTGTAGAGCATGAACACATCCAGGTACCTTAACCGTTCTTGGTTCATGCGTTCCTGAGGATTGGTGGTTGGTGTGGCACAACGCATAACACCGCTACATGTGGAAGACCGGGGTTCAATTCCCAGCCTGTGTGTTCCACCAGTCCTTGGGCAAGACTCCGAACACTACATTAGCCGTCAGCCATCAACGCCAACGTGTTGGAGTGCAAGTAAAAGAGTTCCTAGGATTTCCCAAAGGTTGGAGGACATGCAATGCATGCTGGGTATTGTATTGGTTGTACAGAACCACAAGTTATGTGTTTGGTTAAAGCGATTTGGGGGGGTTTGGTTTTCAGGGCGGAGCAAGATCACATCCGGGTATCGGAATTAAACTTGGGCAGTGGAAGAACTCATGAGTACGTATTCAGAACCGGCTATAGCACCAGCAGAGAGAACCGCCGGTCAGTGCTCACTGACGCATAACGTCCACACGTCCGGCACCGCCCATGAGCTTCCATGGCAGCACGAGCCCATAGCAGGATGCTACAATGTAAAATCCGGATGGTTTCAAGACTTCCTAGGGATTCCCAACGGTTGGATGGTGTGCAGTGCATGCTGGGTATTGTATTGTTTGTGCAGAAGATCAGGAAAGCATTTACAGCAGCGAGTGTGGTCAAAGCGCTGAGGCTGTGGGAAGCACTACGGAACATCACCCTACATAACAAATAACCGGAAGCTCGTTTTAGGCTTCGGAAAATGATCGGAAAGGGCTTGTGGGCGGAGCCAGTCCTCCATTCCCGTCTCTTTCACAGCTGTCTGTCAGCGGAAGCCCCTCCGCTTGCGTTCTCCATGTTGGAGCAGGGAAACCCTGTGGAAATCTCTGCACTGCCCGGCTTTATGAGGAAACTGCTAGAGCCCCTGCACACAGCCCGGGGAATCCCCAACACTGCAATTACATTCTAACCCTGAACACAGAGCCTGGTGTAACACGGCCCTCTCTTCTCTCTGACTCTGCACTCTGCTTATTTCCCTGGACACAGTCATATCCCTTCCCTCCTTCTCGGCTTTGTTTGTTGCCGCCGCTGCACCGCTGCTGCTGATTCGCGCATTATTGCTCTCTATATTGCTCTATTGTTGGGACCCTGCTGTAAGATCACACACTGCACTGCTGTCACTGCGCCGGTGATGGCTCGGCGCATGGTTTGGAAACGGACGCGTGTCTCGTGTTCCATATTCATCATATTTCACTGTCTCATTTTAACGTTAGGCCTGAAAACTCAGGGAGTCAAACTGAACCGCATCCTACAGAAAACAGACCAGCACACGCGTGACGGGGTGAATTACTGCTCACTCCTTCAACAAACTCCAGTATGATGAGATGAGATATTATAGAGTTATTCCGGATCATTTCTATTGGCCCCTTCATCACGGGGTGTTCAGGCTATATCAAGAACACCTGGAGCTTTCACATGATAAAGAAAGAGGGAGAATACATATTCATAATGTTCATTATATAAGCAAAAATATTGCTTCATCACATTAAGGTATTGTATTCTATTCTATTCTACTCTACTCTACTCTACTCTACTCTACTCTACTCTACTCCACTCCTCTATCTCTATGTCTTTTATTCTATTCATTCTTCCTTGTTCTGGTGTTTGTTTCTGGGTCTGTTCTATTCTATGATTTCTAGTCTTCTCGTTTCTAATGTCTTTTGTTCTGTTCTTTCACTCTTGTTCTTTTATTTTTCTATTCTATTCTGATCTGTTATATTCTATTCCATTTTATTTATTCTATATTTTTCTTCCATTTCTTTTATTCCATCCTCTGTTCATTTTTTTCTGTTTCTGTCCCATTCTATTCTATTCTATTCGTTTCTGTGTCTAGTTTTAAAGTCTTGATGTCTTTTATTCTATTCTTTCTCTACTGTTTTTATTTTGCATATTTCTATTCCATTCTATTCTATTCCTCTATCTCTATGTCTTTTATTCTATTCTTTCTTCCTTGCTCTGGTGTTTGTTTCTGGGTCTGTTCTATTCTATGATTTCTAGTTTTCTCATTTCTAATGTCTTTTGTTCTGTTCTTTCACTCTTGTTCTTTTATTTTTCTATTCTATTCTGATCTGTTATATTCTATTCCATTTTATTTATTCTATATATTTGAGGTCTTTGATTCCTTTTATTCCATCCTCTGTTCATTTTTTTCTTCTTCTGTCCCATTCTATTCTATTTGTTTCTGTGTCTATTCTATTCTATCCTTCTCCATTCTAATCTGTTGTCTAGTTTTAAAGTCCTGATGTCTTTTATTCCAGTCTTTATCTACTGTTTTTATTTTGTATATTTCTATTCCATTCCATTCCATTCTACTCTACTCTATTCTATTCCTCTATCGCTATGTCTTTTATTCTATTCTTTCTTTCTTGTTCTGGTGTTTGTTTCTGGGTCTGTTCTATTCTATGATCTCTAGTCTTCTCATTTCTAATGTCTTAATGTCTTTGGTTCTATTCTTTCACTCT
Source organism: Prochilodus magdalenae (assembly GCA_024036415.1). Lineage (NCBI taxonomy): Eukaryota > Metazoa > Chordata > Actinopteri > Characiformes > Prochilodontidae > Prochilodus > Prochilodus magdalenae. The sequence goes on from JAMWET010006558.1 coordinate 435,576, forward strand.
TGTTTTTTATTTTTTCTATTCTATTCTGATCTGTTATATTCTATTTTCTTCTATTCTACATTTTTGAGGTCTTCGATTCCTTTAATCCCATCCTCTGTTCATTTGTTTCTGTTTCTGTCCCATTCTGTTGTACTCTATTCTATTTAATTCTACTCCAATTTATTTCTAACCACATATTTATTCTCACATGTATACGCTTTTACTGTTTTCTCTCTCCGTCCCCTCTCTCTCCATCTCTATCTCTCTCTCTCTCTCCCTCCCCTCTCCCTCCCTTCTCTCTCCATCTCTCTCTCCCCATCTCTCCCTCCCTCCCCTCGCTCTTCATCTCTCTCTCTCTCCATCTCTCTCTCTGTCTCTCCCCCCCTCGCTCTCCATCTCTCTCTCTCTCTCCATCTCTCCCTCCCCTCGCTCTCCATCTCTCTCCATCTCTCTCTCTGTCTCTCCCTCCCTCCCCTCGCTCTCCATCTCTCTCTCCATCTCTCCCTCCCTCCCCTCACTCTCCATCTTCCTCCCCTCCCTCCCTCTCCCTTTCTTTTTCTCTTCCTCTCCCTCTCTCCCTCCCTCTCTCCTAATGAAGCTGGCTGTAAGCAGCTACCTTCATTACATACAATCCTCTGGACGGCATCAGCAATTACACACACACACACACACACACACACACACACACACACACACACACACACACACACACACACACTTCATCTCCCTCTCCTCACATCTCATTTTAGCTCTTCTTCTATCCTCTTTCCTGCTCTCTCTCTCTCTCTCTCTCTCTGACATTCACATTTCCTCTCCTCCTCTTTTATTTCCTCTGTATTCTTCACACCGCCATCTCCTCCTCACACTCTCCTCTCTGTTCACAATCCTGCTGTAGCTGTTTTCAGGGTTCTGCTCTTTTCCTTCTTCTCTCCGTTAAGCTCAGTCTTTCTTCTCCCTTTCCCTCTCAGGAATCCCCCCATCAGCACTGCAGAGGGATAAAGGAAAACGACAAGTGTTCTAAAAGCAGATAAACAGGGAAACGTGTAGGTAAGAAAGTGATCTAGGTGAGAAAGAGAAGGAGAGAGAAGAGAAGGATTAGAGGAAGGGAGAAGAGAGGAGAGGACAAGAGAGGATGAGACAAGATAAGAGAAAAAGAGAATGTGAGAGAGGAAGAAGGAATAGAACGAAAGAAAGGAGAATCAGAAAGTGCAGGAATGAGGAGAGAAGAGAGGAGAGGAGGAGAGGAGAGAAGAGAAGAGAGGCATTAGCGCTCTCGAGCCGCAGCAGGAGGAAAGTGTGAGGCGGGAGGGGGACGGTTGGGGGGGATTCCACGGCTATTTTTATCCTGACGCATTCATACTGGAGCTGTGCTACAAAACCCCTCGCCTATACAACTTCCCCGATTCCAGAACTCACACCGCAGCCCCTCACACCATCCCACATGCCAGAGTCCACAGGACATGATGTGCTGTCCTGCTGCGTCCCTGCTCCTGGTTCGGCTCAGGGAGCATGTGGAGATGAGCTCAGCCCAATTCCTGTACCCCTGTATCCGGCGCCAGGGTGGAAGCATAATGCGTTATAACCAGATCACAGATTTCGCTGACGCGACAGATTCGCATCCGCAGAGAACCGATATCAAAGACTTTAGAACATTTTAGAGAACCAATAATCGCAGTACGTACATCACCATGCGTATATACCCCAACACTGCGTACGTGTGCGTATGTCCCCCAACACTCTGTATGTGTGAGTATATCCCCCCAACACTCTGTACGTGTGAGTATATCCCCCCAACACTCTGTACGTGTGCGTATATCCCCCAAAACACGCTGTATGTTTATGTAATTCCCCCCCAACACTCTGTATGTGGCGTATATCCCCACCACCACTGTGTACGTATATCCCTCCCAACACTCTGTATGTGTGCGTATATCCCCCAACACTCT
>JAMWET010006558.1:442500-447500 GCA_024036415.1 Prochilodus magdalenae
ATATATATATATATATATATATATATATATATATACACACACACACACACATACCATACTGCCAATAGTATTCCCTCATCACACGCATATGAACCTGAGTGACGTCCCATTCTCAATCCATAGGGTGTAATATGATGTCGGCCCACCCTTTACAGCTATACCAGCTCCAACTCTTCTGGGAAGGCTTTCCACAAGGGTTAGGAATGTGTTTATGGGATTTTCCGACCATTCCTCCAGAAGCACATTGGTGAGGTCGGACACTGATGTTGGACGAGAAGGCCTGGCTCTCAGTCTCCGCTCTAATCCATCCCAAAGGTGTTCTATCGGGTGGAGGTCAGGACTCTGTGCAGGCCAGTCCAGTTCCTCCACACCAGACTCGCTCATCCATGTCTTTATGGAGCTTGCTCTGTGCACTGGTGTGCGGTCATGTTGGAACAGGAGGGGGCCGTCCCCACACCACAAAGTTGGGAGCATGGAATGGTCCAGAGTCTCTTGGTCTGAAGCATTAAGAGTTCCTTTCCCTGGAACTAAGGGGCGGAGCCTAACTCCTGAACAACACCCCACATCACGCTGGAATTCTCTGAGCTCCTGAGAGCGACCCTTCTCTCACTAATGTCAGTAGGAGCAGTCTGTATGTCTAGGTGCTTGGCTTTATACACCTGCGGCTATGGAAGTGATGTCCAGGTAATGACCTTCTCGTATCTCCATAGCGGTTTCCAGGTCCTCATCAGGAAACCAGACGGAGTGGACTTAAATGCAACCGAGTCTGTCCATTGTGTCTCGGTGGTAAGTCCAGGACCTTTCTCTTACTTGTGGTTTCGTTAACTCCCGCTGTGTAAACTAGCAGTTATATATTAATTTCAGCATTTATTGCTCAAACTGAGAAAGGACTGTGTGTTCGAACGCTTAGCCGTATTCTAGCATTAAGGAGGTTTATTTACTTTTTATTGGTAAATGTAATTCTGCTGTGGAGCCACAGGGAAAGAGTTGCATGGTGGCTCCTGACCTGTAGGCCCTTATTCCAACTTAATCAGATTTGCCACACTGGCATAAGACTGTATGAAGTGTATAAACATGATTCACTGTGTCTGTTTAAGGTTGTAGTACCTTCGGGCTCCTGTAGATGCCGCTGTTGCACAGGATGATGGGGCTATAAATGCCTGTGGGGTGTGAGTGACGGGATCTATAGATTGGGAAGAGGTGCTACAGTGCAGGGAATGTCTCGTTCCATGTGTGGAAAATGGCTCCAGAGCAGATGTGGCTAAACGGAGGGACTGCATGTGGGCGTGGCCAAAGACCATACTATAAAGGAAGTAGCTGAATCTGCAGGTGTGTGGAAGCGTACGGTCATACGGGTCTACCAGCAGTGGATACAATCCCAGTCTACAGGGAATTCTCCTCGGAATTTTGACAGGGAAGGCATCCACCACATCTGGACCACCTGACCAATCCTTTGGTGTAGGAGTGTCTGAACATTGATGTGGCTACACCCAGAAACTCGTCCAGTCCATGCCATACACACATAAGGGGTCTTGGTTCAGTCATATACCCGGATACATTCCATCCTGATAGTCAGACTATTGGCGAATCATCAGGCTGCGTGTAAACACCGCTACTGAGAATGACCATGCTGGAGCTGCATGTGTGAAGTCATTTTCACATTGGCTGAATGTTCAGGTATGTCCCTCCGACAGACACTCGACGTGTTCCAATGACTCTGATCCAAGTCATTCCGGCTAATTTCCCTGTGGCACACACACCACTCAGATAGAGTACGTGGGCGTGTGTCGTGAGTCACAGTGCAGGAAAGTTGTGCCATTTATATACAAGAAAGCCGCCACGGCTGAACGTGGAGTGCATGCCAACTTATGAATGCACACAGTGCTGTGCCCAAGTCAGAGACCACCCTCCATTTATGTAACATCCGTTCAGATCAGCCAGGTATTCTTTTGATTTCAGCCAGTTAGACGTTTAGGAGATCAGATACCAGCACGAGGAATGCCCAGGAGTTCGGAAAACTGGAGTTCATACAGCTACAGAGATAATGTGTCTATCCTCCTTTCACTGCGAGAAGACACCTCAACGCTACAGAGGTCTGAAAGGAGGTGTATCTGTCCTAAAAGCTCCTCACTGAGAACAGGAGACAGACGCACCAAACAAAGAGTCTGCTGGTATTAACCAACTAGCCAATATATTAGCTGACTAGCACATATTAGCCAGCTAGTGGATACATTAGCTGACTAGCACATATTAGCCAGCTAGTGGATACATTAGCTGACTAGCACATATTAGCCAACTAGTGGATATATTAGCTGACTAGCACATATTAGCCAACTAGTGGATATATTAGCTGACTAGCACATATTAGCCAACTAGTGGATATATTAGCTGACTAGCACATATTAGCCAACTAGTGGATATATTAGCTGACTAGCACATATTAGCCAACTAGTGGATATATTAGCTGACTAGCACATATTAGCCAACTAGTGGATATATTAGCTGACTAGCACATATTAGCCAACTAGTGGATATATTAGCTGACTAGCACATATTAGCCAACTAGTGGATATATTAGCTGACTAGCACATATTAGCCAACTAGTGGATATATTAGCTGACTAGCCCATATATATTCCCCAACGAGTGGATATATTAGCTGACTAGCAGATAAATCAGCCAGCTAGTTGATAAGTTAGCTGGCTAGCAAATATATTAGCCAACTAGTGGATATATTAGCTGACTAGCCCATATTAGCCAACTTGTGGATATATTAGCTGACTAGCCCATATATATTCCCCAATGAGTGGATATATTAGCTGACTAGCACATATATATTCCCCAACTAGTCGATATATTAGCTGACTAGCAGATAAATCAGCGAGCTAGTTGATAAGTTAGCTGGCTAGCAGATATATTAGCCAACTAGTGGATACATTAGCTGACTAGCCCATATTAGCCAACTTGTGGATATATTAGCTGACTAGCCCATATATATTCCCCAACGAGTCGATGTATTAGCTGACTAGCACATATATATTGCCCAACTAGTGGATATATTAGCTGAGTAGCACATATATATTGCCCAACTAGTGGATATATTAGCTAACTAGCCCATATTAGCCAACTAGTGGATATATTAGCTGACTAGCCCATATATATTCCCCAAAGAGTGGATATATTAGCTGACTAGCCCATATATATTCCCCAAAGAGTGGATATATTAGCTGACTAGCACATATTAGCCAACCAGTGGATATATTAGCTGACTAGCCCATATATATTCCCCAAAGAGTGGATATATTAGCTGACTAGCCCGTATATATTCCCCAAAGAGTGGATATATTAGCTGACTAGCACATATTAGCCAACCAGTGGATATATTAGCTGACTAGAACATATATTAACCAACCAGTGGATATATTAGCTGGCTAATAGACATATATTAACCACCTAGTGGATATATTAGCTGGCTAATAGACATATATTAACCAACTAGTGGATATATTAGCTGGCTAATAGACATATATTAACCAACTAGTGGATATATTAGCTGGCTAATAGACATATATTAACCACCTAGTGGATATATTAGCTGGCTAATAGACATATATTAACCAACTAGTGGATATATTAGCTGGCTAATAGACATATATTAACCAACCGGGGCATATGTTAGCTAGCACATATGCTGACCAACTAGTGGATAAATTAGTTGACTAGCAGATATATTAACTAACTAGTGGATGTATTAGCTGACTAGCACTGAGAAAATAAGACAGACACATCAACCTAAGGAGCCAGACCTCAACATCACTGACAACACTGAACACTCACACTGAACATCTGATGTTACATTTAGCTTCTGGGTAATTTTCTGTGGCAGAACTCTTGGGCTTGCAGAGGTTCTGATTGAAAATGAATGAATGAATGAATGAAGGATGGTCTCTGACTTCTGCACAGTACTGTATGTGCGCACGCCCACAGAAGAGTCCTGTCCGTTCTCCTCTCCGATGTCCATCTGGTTCCTCATCAGTGTGACAGTGTGAGGAAGTTAATGCTGCTGCAGCTCCTGCCTCAGTCACAGCCAATCACGCGCAGAGCTGAGACGGCCTTAATAGGCCCAGCAGAAGTGCGCACACACACACACACACACACACAGCTACACGCCCAGCACACTACAGCGCAATGCCAGCAGCACACAACACACACACACACACACACAGGTACACACGCCCACACAAATGCACTCTCACACTTACACACATACACAGACCACACACACACTCTCTGCCCTGTTAGAACCTCACACCAGAGCTTTCCTAATAGTTAAGGCATACCAGGATAACTTTTACAAAGTCAATCAGATAACTGGCCCCCAGCTAATGAATATTTAGATGAACTCTGCTCTGATTGGCTGCTTTACAGTGAGACCTCACCCGTGATGATCACACAGAACCAACATGTGGAAACAGATTAAGTAAAATGAGTCTCCGTGTAAATAAGCTCCGCCCTCATACTGTTTAGTTCGCTATGCTAGGTACTTGAAGCTAATGCTAGTCGCTACCTATACTAGCTACAGGCTTTCCACCTGGACATCAACACACAGTAGGTTAAAGTTCTTCCTCACAATGAAAGCTGTCTGTATTATCCAGCTAATCGATACATTAGCCAGCTAACCGATACATTAGCCAGCTAACCAATACATTAGCCAACTAGAGGATATATTAGCCAGCTAACCGATACATTAGCCAAATAACAGATACATTACTCAGCTAACCGATACATTAGCCAAATAACAGATACATTACTCAGCTAACCGATACATTAGCCAAATAACAGATACATTACTCAGCTAACCGATACATTAGCCAACTAACAGATAAATTACTCAGCTAACCGATACATTAGCCAACTAGAGGATATATTAGCCAGCTAACCGATACATTAGCCAACTAGAGGATATATTAGCCAGCTAACCGATACATTAGCCAAATAACA
>JAMWET010006558.1:452500-467726 GCA_024036415.1 Prochilodus magdalenae
TGCATGTCAGGTTCCAAAAAACTGAGCGTTGCCATGCCAACCAAAGCTCACTTCAGCCCCGGAGAAGGGGACATGTTTGATCATGTGACCCTGCTGTCATTGGGGAAGACGAAGCGAGAGGAGATGAGAAACCCCTGCCTTCGTCTTCCTGAACGAGCAGCACGAGACAAGGCAAGGACACCGCAGCGGACTGTGGGACAAAGTGGAGCTCTCACGCGTTCACACTGGGATGAATCAGACAGAGAGACGTGTGGTGATCCATACTGAACACGGGTAACCAAGAGGTTCAGGTTCCTCTCCAAACGCTACAGCCTCGGTGCTACGTTGGTATAGGAGAAAGCACTGCACCGGTACAACAGGGTCATGTGCTAATTCCAGGAGGCTGGAAAACCAGGAAGCTCCAACCAGCACAACCAGGACATCACTGGACTCGGAACAAAACCCCGCATTTCCAAAATCACAACTGTACAGGAAACTAAACGTACAGCGCTGTTCACTCAGCGGAACCAGATAAACCCGATAACACACGGCTCATAAACCGCTGATCAGGCCGATCTCAGAACCCACTGTGTGGGCGTGGCTAATAAGCATCACCAAAAATGCTGGTGTATAGATAAAGGAATAAATGGATGAAGAGATGATCTTGGTATATGGATAAAGGAATAAACAGATGCATGAACAGAACAATTTCAATGAATCGATGAAGGATGAATAAATAGATAATGGTAGTACATGAATAAAGGAATGAAGGGATGAAGGAGCAGTGTTGGTGATGGATAAAGGAATGAAGGGATGAAGGAACAGTGTTGGTGATGGATGGAGGAATGAAGGAACAGTGTTGGCGATGGATAAAGGAATGAAGGGATGAAGAACAGTGTTGGTGATGAATGGAGGAATGAGGAACAGTGTTGGTGATGGATGGAGGAATGAAGGGATGAAGGAACAGTGTTGGTGATGGATAAAGGAATGAAGGGATGAAGGAACAGTGTTGGTGATGGATAAAGGAATGAAGGGATGAAGGAACAGTGTTGGTGATGATACAGGAATGAAGGGATGAAGGAACAGTGTTAGTGATGGATAAAAGAATGAAGGGATGAAGGAACAGTGTTGGTGATGGATAAAGGAATGAAGGGATGAAGGAACAGTGTTGGTGATGGATAAAGGAATGAAGGGATGAAGGAACAGTGTTAGTGATGGATAAAAGAATGAAGGGATGAAGGAACAGTGTTGGTGATGGATAAAGGAATGAAGGAATGAAGGAGCAGTGTTGTGATGGATAAAGGAATGAAGGGATGAAGGAACAGCGTTGGTGATAGAGGAATGAAGGGATGAAGGAACAGTGTTGGTGATGGATAAAGGAATGAAGGGATGAAGGAGCAGTGTTGGTGGGTGATGATAAAGGAATGAAGGGATGAACGAACAGTGTTGGTGATGGATAAAGGAATGAAGGGATGAAGGAACAGTGTTGGTGATGAATAAAGGAATGAAGGGATGAAGGAACAGTGTTGGTGATGAATAAAGGAATGAAGGGATGAAGGAACAGTGTTGGTGATGGATAAAGGAATGAAGGGATGAAGGAACAGTGTTGGTGATGGATAGAGGAATGAAGGGATGAAGGAACAGTGTTGGTGATGGATAAAGGAATGAAGGGATGAAGGAACAGTGTTGGTGATGGATAAAGGAATGAAGGGATGAAGGAATAGTGTTGGTGATGGATAAAGGAATGAAGGGATGAAGAAACAGTGTTGGTGATGGATAAAGGAATGAAGGGATGAAGGAACAGTGTTAGTGATGGATAAAGGAATGAAGGGATGAAGGAACAGTGTTGGTGATGCTGTGTAGATGTATTCTGAGGCCCAGGGAAACAAGATGAACCTCATCAGAAGAAGAACCCGGATGGAGGTTCTCCGGGAGTCTTCAGGATACCGGCTCACCACGTCATCCACAGACTCTGAAATTCCAGGACAGAATGGAAGGAGGGAAAACACGGTGAAGCCTCCCGTGTAAAATCAGACGGAGAGAGAAAAAGAGGCCGAGATTTCTGAAAGGTCAGACGACACACAAAGACCAATTTACTTTGTGATGTCTCTCTCTCTCTCTCTCTCCCTCTCTCTAGCTTCTATTTACCCTCCCTCCTTTATTTACCTCTCTCTCACCCACCACACCGTCTACACACAGGATGCTCGTATGGCACGGTGGTGCTGATGTTGATAGCCGTCGTTGCAGAGCTGAAGGAGACACTAAGTGACAAATACTGAACCAGCGACTGGATCAAATGTCAACGAGCAAATCTGTTACAGGACAGGCATGACGTGTGTGTGTATCGGTGGGGGTTTGTATGACTTGGGATCCGTGATGAACCGTGACTATGTTAGCTGGGCCTTCAGCTCAGGCCGTAAATGTCAAACATCCCTCTGTGATGATGCTAATTTCTGCTAGCGCTCCTATGGATTATACCAGGGTGAGCTTCTTTACTGGCCTGTTTGAGAACCCATACAGGCATATGAAACTCATTTTAATCTGATATAAGATCACATGAGCTCACCAGACAAAAACAAGGTGGTAGTACCTTCGGGCTCCTGCAGGTGGCACTGCATGAGCATGATGGGGCTATAAATACCTGTGGGGTGTGAGTGACCGGATCCATAGATTGGGAAGAGGTGCTACAGTGCAGGGAATGTCTCGCCCCATGTGTGGAAAACGCTCCAGAGCAGATGTTAATGATTGGCTAAAAGGAGGGACTGAGCATGTGGGCGTGGCCAAAGACCATAGTGTGAAGGAAGTAGCTGAATCTGCGGGTGTATGGAAGCGTACGGTCATACGGGTCTACCAGCAGTGGATACAATCCCAGTCTACAGGGAATTCTCCTCGGAACTGTGCCAGGGAAGGCATCCACCAAATCTGGACCACCTGACCAGTTCTTTGATGTAAGAGTGTCTGAACACTGATGTGGCTACACCCAGAAACATGTCCAGTCCATGCCCAGTCCAGTCCCGGCTGTTGTTGTTGCTGGTGGAGGTGTTACACGGTGTTAGGTATGTTTCAGTCACAGGGGACTATATATTTCATATAGTTGGGATATTTGAGTATGAATATCGATGAAGGGCAAACTGCACACCAATGTCTATAGGAATTCTGGGGTTGGTTTGCATGGTGGGTATAAAAATGGGGGTGTGGGGGATGCAATTACCAAGAATATGCAAAAATGTGCATAAAGCTAAATTAATCTGAAGGGGAAACTGCATCACATGACATTTTCAGACATGCACGCCTGCAAGTGTGCATATATTAATGGTCTATATGCATTAACCTGGAGCATATCCATAAAACGGTTCAATAGTAAAGGTGGTGAGAGGTTAAAGGGGTAAAACAGACATGGCGTGATAGATACGGTTATGCTGGGTTAGCTTTAGCATTGCTTAAAACAATGTTGGTGATGGATAAAGGGATGAAGGAACAGTGTTGGTGATGGATAAAGGAATGAAGGGATGAAGGAACAGTGTTGGTGATGGATAAAGGAATGAAGGGATGAAGGAGCAGTGTTGGTGATGGATAAAGGAATGAAGGGATGAAGGAACAGTGTTGGTGATGGATAAAAGAATGAAGGGATGAGGGAACAGTGTTGGTGATGGATAAAGGAATGAAGGAGCAGTGTTGGTGATGGATAAAGGAATGAAGGGATGAAGGAGCAGTGTTGGTGATGGATAAAGGAATGAAGGGATGAAGGAACAGTGTTGGTGATGGATAAAAGAATGAAGGGATGAGGGAACAGTGTTGGTGATGGATAAAGGAATGAAGGAGCAGTGTTGGTGATGGATAAAGGAATGAAGGGATGAAGGAGCAGTGTTGGAGATGGATAAATGAATGAAGGGATGAAGGAGCAGTGTTGGAGATGGATAAAGGAATGAAGGGATGAAGGAACAGTGTTGGAGATGGATAAAGGAATGAAGGGATGAAGGAGCAGTGTTGGTGATGGATAAAGGAATGAAGGGATGAAGGAACAGTGTTGGAGATGGATAAAGGAATGAAGGGATGAAGGAGCAGTGTTGGAGATGGATAAAGGAATGAAGGGATGAAGGAGCAGTGTTGGAGATGGATAAAGGAATGAAGGGATGAAGGAGCAGTGTTGGAGATGGATAAAGGAATGAAGGGATGAAGGAACAGTGTTGGTTATGATAAATGAATGAAGGGATGAAGGAGCAGTGTTGGTGATGGATAAAGGAATGAAGGGATGAAGGATCAGTGTTGGTGATGGATAAAGGAATGAAGGAGTGAAGGAGCAGTGTTAGTGATGGATAAAGGGATGAAGGGATGATGGAGCAGTGTTGGTGATGGATAAAGGAATGAAGGAGTGACAGGCAGCTACAGACAGGAGGTCCAGCTTGCTAGCTGTAGGTGATGCTGGTTAGCTTTAGCTCGCTAAGTCTCTCTGACTCTGAAACTGCTTTGTGTGGGCGGGACCAGAGATGTCAGCCTTGTGATTGGTCAGGGGAAAGGATACAGAAGCATTAACCAGGATTAGGACCGCCCAGTTTACATGGAGAGGACTGAACTAATAATGTGCAGCAGGTGATGTGAGGTTGAAGGTTTAAACCAATGCAGGTCATGCTAACATCCAACTGCCCCAACACCACACCAACGCCACCGAAAACTGCAGAGGTGTCGTACCAGACTGTCATGGAGTGACTCAGAATGGCAGCGGTCATCTTTAGTGACGAGTCCCGCTTTAGTCTTGGTGAAGACGCCCAGCGAATCCGTGTCTGACAGGTCAACTTAAAAAACCAACGCAGAGTAGACCGCATGCTAATCAGCTGCCAGACGAGTGTGGCGTTAGTGTCTCTGCACTGGTCCAGGTGCGTGTGTACTGGTAAGAGTACTGCGTGACTAATGATGTACAGAAATGTGCAGAAAGTGGTTTGATAAGCATGTTCTGAGAGGCTGGTTGTGAAAAATACAATAGAGGGTCAATGGCATGCTAATCAGTCACGAGGTGTTCATGTGCATTAGACTACCATGGTGCATGTGTTGTTTAGGGACGTGGGCTGCATCACAGAGAAGGGTAGGTTGCATGCTAATCGTTTTCAGGACCAGCATGAAACCATGTAAAACAGGTATCTCCATTTTTGTTGATTTTTACTTTTATGACTCAGCTGATCACATGAGCTGTGGAAATGTGGAAACTGTATGAAGAATGGACCAACAGAAATTTGGAAGTTTGGAAAGACGTCTGGTTCCATTGACTTCCATTCAAATTAAATGAAGTTTTTTGCCTCTCCTGTAAAGTTGCCATTTTGGAGATATCTGTTTTTCTTTGGACAGTGGTGATGTGTATATATATTTATTGGTGGTGGTGGAAGTGGTTTGATATCCAAGGACTGAGAGGCTAGTTGGACAAACAGTGCAGTGTAGATGGCATGCTAATCACCTGCAGGACAAGTTAGCATTAGCATATTTTCACTAGGCTAGCATTGGTGGTGGTGGTGTGTGTGTGTGTGTGGGGGGGTGTTATGTATGTAATAGCAATCAAGTAAACACCTGAAGCAGTTTGATAGTCAAGATCCTGAGAGGTCAGATGGATGCTAATTGGCTAATTGGCTAAGCATGACATTTGCGTATATTAGGTTAGCATACAGTACGAGTATTGGTAGAAGGGATCTCCATCCAAAGACAATGCCACCACAGCACACCAGGCACTTTCATAATGAACGGACCAATAGGAATGCTCCAAAATGACTTGTGAAGTCTTTTTACGTTAAACGACAAACAACATTCCTGCTTCCTGTTATATATTTATTTGGGAAATACTTGGTTTATGGACGCCCAAGTATCAACAAAGCATTAACACACTAATGAATACGAAGCATTTATGGTTATCAGGAAGCCCGAATAATTCCCAACACAACCAGGACGTGGCACCATGTGCTTTATGCTAGCATGTATGTGCGGACACACCGGTGAGGGGTTTTCCATGACTAACAAGCTACAAAAGCCTGTAGCTGGCATGTATGTGTTTGTATGAGTGGGTGGGTGGGCTGGTTATTGGGGGATGTGGGGGTGGGGGTGACTGCATGATTAATAAGTGCTCCGATGGCCGAAGTGTTGAGAGGTTAGATGGAAAGCAATGGAGGGCAAATTGCGCGCTAATCAGCAACGAGACCAGCATGAAAGCGGGTGCGCGAGCGTGCGCGTGCATATGTGTGAGTTAGAAGGTGGTGGTGGTGGTGGTGGTGTTGGGGTGGGGTTGCATGACTAATAACGTACACAGATGCTGAGCTTAAAGAGCTTTAAACGTCAAGGTGCAGAGGAAGAAGGCGCATGCTAATCAGAGCCCGGCTATTTCAGCACCACGGACAGCGCTCCCTCGCTCTCTCCATTGACTCAGCTCCAAGCGTGAAGGAGGAGGGATGGATGGTTGGATTGGAAAAGGAGGGGTGGTGGTGGTGGTGGTGGAGGGATGGTGGGAGGAGTAGGGGTTTCCCTCAGTGCTATCTGGAGCTCCTCTATAGCTCCTCCATTGCTACACACACCACATATCCTCCAAATGGAGGGGACTGGCAACCGTCAGGAACCCAACAGGAGCCGAGGCTATGGAGTCATCCAGAGACCATGCAATCATGAAATTCCCAGTTTCCTCATCTCTTGTTTATCTTATCATTATTCCTTTACAGATATTTGACCCCTTATTGCTAACACGATGGTTAAACCTCTCCAAGCCGTTCAAAGAGCTGGCATTCCAAGCATGGATGCAGCAATAAAATGGGCAGTGTTGGGAAAATACACGTGCCATTTGGCCAAAAATTGGTGGAAAGACAGAAAAATGGAAAATATACACGTCTGCATCGAGCAGGCTCTCATGGAAAACCGGCAGGATCCCCAGTGCTCAACTCTCCATCGCCCCTGCCATTCATACAGATCAGGCGCAAATCGCCATAGAGCTGGAAAACCGTGCTAGAAACACCATCAACGAAAACGGAATGACTGGCTGCGGCTGGATGTCTCAATGCCGTCCGTCCTGCCTCAGCTCAGCCTCTACGGTCCAGGGTTGACAAGCCGATACGGAGAAATGAATAATTCAACACGGCAAACTGTGTCTTCCCGAGGAAAAGGAGACGCAGAGCGTCAGGAGGAGGGAAAAAAAAAACCCACCACCGTGCACGCGCATCCAGCACCTAAAGAGAGTCTGGCTGTTTTACTGGGAGAGCAGGTAGATGAAACGATCAGCTGTTAGGAGAAGGGAATATCGGGCTTTAAACGAGTGTGGGCTTTCATGGCGCTGACCAGCATAGCAGAGACACGGAGAGAGAGAGATGGAGAGAGGGAGAGATGAAGAGAAGAAGAGCCGTCACGCAGAAATAAGCCAAAGCCCGGCTCCGAGGAGGGGGACACCGCTGCAAAGCCTCCCAACGCAGGCAGGCAGGCAGGCACGCACGCACGCACTCACTCACGCGCACCTCGCACACGCACGCGGTTAGCGCCCGCGCGGACGCAGCGTTTGGCGCTTACCTGTCAGCACGCCGACCCGTATCTGGTGGTCATGGTTGGTGAGGATCATGCCGTCCGTCGCCATCGTCTCCAGCAGCGCCGCACTGAGCTCCAGCGCAGCCGCGAGCCGAGCGCATCGAGCAGGGGGGAGGGGGAGAGAGAGACGAGGGGGGGCGGAGGGAGAGGGGCGGGGCCAGGCCAGAGCAGCTGAGCCCTGAATTCGAATCACTGTTTCACCAAGCATGTTACACACACAAGGAAATTGGTCTCAGTGAGTCACACCTGTATGACATTCAACATACTACACATACCAGGCTGTTACTGTGCGCTGGTTTATAAAGAGCATACTACACATTTATTACACAAACTACATTCTTACTGCATATTACACCTTTATTACACATACTATAGTTACACCGCACGCTTATTACACAGGTCTACTACATACTCACGCATACTGCATATTACACGTTTATTACACATACTATAGTTAAGCACCGCACGTTTATTACAGACTACAGATCTACTACATACTCATACATACTGCATATAACACCTTTATTACACATACTATAGTTACACCGCACGCTTATTACACAGGTCTACTACATACCCACGCATACTGCATATTACACACTTATTACACATACTGTTGTTACACTGCACGCTTATTACACACTACAGGTCTACTACATACTCACACATACTGCATATTACACCTTTATTACACATACTATAGTTACACTTCTCGTTTATTACACAGACTACAGGTCTACTACAGACGTACACATTGCATATTACACATGCTAGTTACACTGCACGCTTACTACACAGACTACAGAGCTACTACAGACGTACACATTGCATATTACACATGCTATAGTTACACTGCACGCTTACTACACAGACTACAGAGCTACTACAGACGTACACATTGCATATTACACATGCTATAGTTACACTGCACGCTTACTACACAGACTACAGAGCTACTACAGACGTACACATTGCATATTACACATGCTATAGTTACACTGCACGCTTACTACACAGACTACAGAGCTACTTACATATGCATACTGCATATTACACATTTATTACACATACTATAGTTACACCACACGTTTATTACAGACTACAGATCTACATACGAATGCATACTGCATATTACACATTTATTACACATACTATAGTTAAGCACTGCACATTTATTACATAGACTACAGGTCTACTACTACACCACATGATCCAACAGCTGGATTACACGCTGGAACATACAGTATATGCTAGGAGCCTGTTTGTGGACTTCAACCGGGGAACATCACCACAGATCAGTCTCACCCTGGACACAACATATTCCAACTCCTCCCATCCAGCAGGAGCTACAGGACCTGAACACCAAGACAACTAGACCCAGGAACAGCTCCTCCCCTCAGGCCATCACCTTCATAAACAGCTGGCCAGTCACATCACCTGCTGGACCATAGCTCCTCCTGTTCCTCCACAGTGTTCACTGGTCTCACTCACATGCCGGATTATACGCCACAGCCTCTTCACCATACATGTATACTAACACTACCTCAACACTACCGTCTCTACCTCAACACTACTGTCTTTACCTCGACACTATTACGTTAGACTGTTTGTAAATAATGTGTAAACTGTTTATTGTGTAGTTTATTTATTGCTTGTATATGGTGTATATTGTGAAGACTGTATATTGTAATAGTATTTATTGTGTACATGCAGAGTCTGTGTATATAGCGTACGTGTAGAGTCATTGTGTATATAGTGTACGTGTGGAGTCATTGTGTATATGTGGAGTCATTGTGTATATAGTGTACGTGTGGAGTCATTGTGTATATGTGGAGTCATTGCCTATATAGCGTATGTGTGGAGTCATTGTGTTTATAGTGTATGTGCGGAGTCTTTGTGAGTACAGTGTACGTGTGGAGTCATTGTATATACAATGTGCGTGTGGAGTCATTGTGTATATGTGGAGTCATTCTGTATATAGTGTACGTGTGGAGTCATTGTATATACAACGTGCATGTGGAGTCATTGTGTATATGT
Organism: Prochilodus magdalenae; assembly: GCA_024036415.1. Lineage (NCBI taxonomy): Eukaryota > Metazoa > Chordata > Actinopteri > Characiformes > Prochilodontidae > Prochilodus > Prochilodus magdalenae. Next base: position 462,056 of record JAMWET010006558.1, read on the forward strand.
GGAGTTGTTGTAAATATATAGTGTACGTGTGGAGTCATGGTGTATATAGTGTATGTGTGAAGTCATTGTGTATATGTGGAGTCGTTGTGTATATAGTGCACATGTGGAGTCGTGGTGTATATTGCGGAGTTGTTGTGTATATAGTGTACGCGTGGAGTCATGGTGTATATGTGGAGTCATTGTGTCTATAGCGTACGTGTGGAGTCACTGTGTATATAGCGTGCATGTGGAGTCATGGTGTATATAGTGTACGTGTGGAGTCATGGTGTATATGTGGAGTCGTTGTGTATATAGCGTACGTGTGGAGTCATGGTGTATATAGTGTATGTGTGAAGTCATTGTGTATATGTGGAGTCGTTGTGTATATAGCGTACGTGTGGAGTCATGGTGTATATAGTGTATGTGTGAAGTCATTGTGTATATGTGGAGTCGTTGTGTATATAGCGTGCGTGTGGAGTCATGGTGTATATTGCGGAGTTGTTGTGTATATAGTGTACGCGTGGAGTCATGGTGTATATGTGGAGTCACTGTGTATATAGCGTGCGTGTGGAGTCACTGTGTATATAGCGTATGTGTGGAGTCGTGGTGTATATTGCGGAGTCGTTGTGTATATAGTGTACGCGTGCAGTCATGGTGTATATGTGGAGTCACTGTGTATATAGCGTGCGTGTGGAGTCATGGTGTATATTGCGGAGTTGTTGTGTATATAGTGTACGCGTGGAGTCATGGTGTATATGTGGAGTCACTGTGTATATAGCGTGCGTGTGGAGTCACTGTTTATATAGCGTATGTGTGGAGTCGTGGTGTATATTGCGGAGTTGTTGTGTATATAGCGTACGTGTGGAGTCATGGTGTATATGTGGAGTCACTGTGTATATAGCGTGCGTGTGGAGTCACTGTGTATATAGCGTGCGTGTGGAGTCACTGTGTATATAGCGTGCGTGTGGAGTCATGGTGTATATTGTGGACTGTCAGTACTAGAAAGACACAAACTGCTGAAACCAAACTCCTTGTGTGTCAGACTTGCCTAATGAACCTGATTCTCTGCATACTAAACATTCATTACACATATTACATAACGCCATACATGGTTGGTGTAGCTCAGCGGATAACACCACTGCCCGCCAGAGAGCCACCACCGCATGTGGGAGACTGGGGTTCGAATCCCAGTCTGGGTGACTGTGCTGTGCTACACCAATAAGAGTCCTTGGGCAAGACTCCTAACACTATACTGGCCCACCTGTAATATGATTACCCTTGTAAGTCGCTCTGGATACGAGCGTCAGCTAAATGCCATAAATGTAAATGTACTTATTATACACTACAGACGTATTATACATTCTTATTATACATGCTGCATATTTCTAAGACACAAGCATATCATTCTGGTTATTACATATTTACTACATCTTCTACACATACTACAGGTTTACTACATTACTGCTACACATACTGCACGTGTATTGTACATGCTACACTTATTACATATAATACACTCTCCATGCTCATTACACACATTACAGGTATATCTATATTATACATCCTACATATCTGCATACCACACATTTATCACCCATACTAAATACTTGCTTATATTTATATATATATATATATGCTTGCTTCTGCAATAAATGCTTATTTCCCATTATATATATATATATTTTTTTTTTTATTACATCTTCATTAAACATACTTACTACTATACCTGTACATACTATTTATATACTTCATGGTTAGTGTGTAAAGAGTAAAGATGCTAAGATACAGATTTACCACAAAAACTGCTCATGAGGAATATTACATTTATTACATGTATAGTCTGAGATTGGTCAGCAAGCCAGAGACGGGGCCTCCGACTGGCCAGCAAGCCAGAGACGGGGCCTCCGACTGGCCAGCAAGCCAGAGACGGGGCCTCCGACTGGCCAGCAAGCCAGAGACGGGGCCTCCGACTGGCCAACAAGCCAGAGACGGGGCCTCCGACTGGCCGGCAAGCCAGGAACGGAGCCTCATATCGATGCCTCTGACATTGCACTGTATCGACTTAAGGAACCTTGATTCATCTCAGATTTGTAAAGCTGCTTGTTGTATGGCATTCCCTTCTTCTGTGGCTTCATCATGTCATTAGGAATTCGTCTACGTTAATGTAGACGTTACGTTAATTCGTTACCACATGTAGAACATCAACAGCTCACTTCCCGTGTGCCCACACTGCTTAATAGAATCAACAAGGGAAGGAACCAAGCAAACACTGAGGAACAAACAGACGATGGCTACAAGGTTTCAGTCCCACCCAGTTCAGCCACTCCAGGTCGTTCTCCTCTGTTAGGTTAAGTGACAATGTTTACTTACTAGTCATTAATTCAGACACAACTTAAAGATTTGAGGTGCAACCCAATTAGTAAGGACAGTTTGAGAGGACAACCCAGTCCAAGGCTCAGAACCTCAGCACCACGGACAGTACCATGACCAGCACTCTCCCTATTAATGTACCTCTCTAGATACATGTACATGAATACAGGTGTATCACAGTGCTGGGCAGATTCCTCCTCCTGAGGTCTACCCATCCCTAATGCACTTCACTCAGCCTGATCACCTAAACCGTAAGAAGCAGGTGGGCACCCCCCTAGAGGAAGGGTAGAGGGCAAGTGGAGAGTTAAACAGGGAAAAGAAGCGGTGCTGTAGACGCGGGGGCTGCTAAAACACTGCACATCACTGGTCTGGCTGCCTGCCATGCTGCCGGTGTGGAAGCTGGGCTAGATTAAAGAAATATTCCGTCTTCCAATCTAATCTCCACATTCCATATTCATAATGTACAGTCACTTACCCTGGACCACAAGCTCCCTGTACCTAGCAAAAGAAAAGGAAACGTGCTGACACCGTCCCAGATCCGGAATGTTCGGTTCCTGATCAGGAACATTGAGTACTGACCAGTTCCACCAACCAACATCTGTGCTGACCCTCACTCGTCTGTGCGTCCAATCCACTGCTGTACAGGCCTGTGTTCCTCTGTGTGTCTAATCCACAGCCGTACTGACCCTCACTCCTTTATGGGTCTAATCCACAGTCATACTGACCCTCACTCCTCTGTGTCCAATCCACAGCCGTACTGACCCTCACTCGTCTGTGTCTAATCCACAGTTGTACTGACCCTCACTCCTCTGTGTCCAATCCACAGTCGTACTGACCCTCACTCCTCTGTGTGTCTAATCCACAGCCGTACTGACCCTCACTCCTCTGTGTGTCTAATCCACAGTCGTCCTTACCCTCACTCCTCTGTGTGTCTAATCCACAGCCGTACTGACCCTCACTCGTCTGTGTCCAATCCACAGCCGTACTGACCCTCACTCGTCTGTGTCTAATCCACAGCCGTACTGACCCTCACTCGTCTGTGTCTAATCCACAGCCGTACTGACCCTCACTCGTCTGTGTCCAATCCACAGCCGTACTGACCCTCACTCGTCTGTGTCTAATCCACAGCCGTACTGACCCTCACTCCTCTATGTCTAATCCACAGCCGTACTGACCCTCACTCCTCTATGTGTCTAATCAACAGTTGTACTGACCCTCACTCCTCTGTGTGTCTAATCCACAGCCGTACTGACCCTCACTCGTCTGTGTCCAATCCACAGCCGTACTGACCCTCACTCGTCTGTGTCTAATCCACAGCCGTACTGACCCTCACTCGTCTGTGTCCAATCCACAGCCGTACTGACCCTCACTCGTCTGTGTCTAATCCACAGCCGTACTGACCCTCACTCCTCTATGTCTAATCCACAGCCGTACTGACCCTCACTCCTCTATGGGTCTAATCCACAGCCGTACTGACCCTTACTCCTCTGTGTCTTACCCACAGCCATACTGACCCTCACTCCTCTATGTGTCTAATCCACAGTCATACTGACCCTCACTCCTCTAATCTAATCTAGTCTAATCTGCAGAGGATTTAAGAGGAGGACACATAGTCCTTATAACTACTCCAGGAAGTCCTCAAGATTCAGTCCATGTCATCAGATTACTTTTAAAAATGCTTTATAACAAACTCACCTCTTAAGATACACACAGCGAACCGGAGGCATGAATCCTGAACATACAGAATATACAGCTCTAAATAATCTAGAACCTACATACATCACAGAACGTGTTTCTGGTAGGATCTGGGTATTCTGAGCTTCCGCACACTACTTCAGTGAAACCGGTTCCTCTGCCTCTGATTACTACTACTACTACTACTAAGTTTCCCCGGTTACCAGTGGAACGTTTGATGTAGGTTTATATGCCCCTTATTTTTCTCAAAGCTTTTGTGATGTCACAAAACACCACCACCCCATTTACAGACATCAGCCCATTCGGCCTACAACAGTTCATTAATGCTGAAGTGATTCGGCCTGGCACTTAAAGAGGCACAGTACAGGGCAGCCAATCAGAACACTGCTCATTTACATACATCAGACCTGGAAGCACAGTAAGAGAACCAGCCTGTTGGAGATAAAGGAGTTCCATCTGTTTATCAGCAGACAGGGCCACACAAAGCGGAATGCTGGAAGATAAAGAGCGGGATATGGCTCTATCCCGGAAGGGCCTCGAGCCCTTTTCCGACGCTGTGCTTTTTGCGTTCCACTCGTTTTTGGAAGCCGTGGCCGTCCTGCGTGCTTTCACGGGCGCGTGTGTGGACGCTCACAGCCTGACCTGTTTAACTGCAACCACATCCCGAAGGCAAACGGCATGGTCTATTTATAGTGGGCCGGAGCGTATAATTCCCCTTGTTTATTCTCACGGAATAAAGAGATAGAGAGGGAGAAAGAGGGAGATAGAACACTATCAGGATTCATTATTCATGGACACACGTGTGTGTGTGTGTGTGTGGTGTAAGTGGGACAGTGCAATGACCTCTCCATCACTACTGCTCACATGGAGCCACTCAGACTGAACTGCGGCCTTACCAGAGAGACAGAGAGAACAAGAGAGGGAAGGGGACAGAAAGAGAGAAACGGAGGAAGAAAAAAAAAAGGTATGGATGAAGAATAAAAGAGACACAACAAGACCCAGAGAAAAACAGACAGACAGAGAGAGGGCAAGAGAGAGATACATAGGGCGAGAGAGAGAGAGAGAGAGAGAGAGAGAGAGAGAGAGAGAGAGAGAGAGAAAGACAGACAGACAGGGCGAGAGATACAGAGGGCGAGAGCGAAAGCCAAACAGGAATCGGAACGAGGGCGCGAGGTAAAATTAAGGAGCGGGATGAGGAGACATGAGCCGCGAGAATGAGAGAGAGACAGGCGAGCGACTGACTGAACGGGAGATTAGAGAAGGATAGACAGACAGAACAGTGCATGAGAGAGAGGGAAGAGAATAAACAGAATGGAGCGAGGACCCAGAGACAAGACGACCAAGGGCAAGATGAGAGAGAGAGACAGACAGACAGAGAGGTCGAGAGAAAGACCGCGATGAATAACAGAGGTGATGAGAAAGAGGGATGGTGCATTGGCGCGAAGAGACGAGGAGAGAAGAGAGATGAGGGAAGAACGATGACGATAGACACGGACAGTGGGCGAGAGAACATGAGGGCAATGCGAGCAAAAAGAAAAAGCCAAACAGGATGGAATCATGAGGGCAGAGGAGATAGAGAAAGACCAGACAGAGAGAGGCGACGGAAAGCGCTGGAGAGACAGAGGGC